>CM076654.1:13089123-13139086 GCA_038496675.1 Rachycentron canadum
ATGTGTGTGTATATATATATGTGTGTATGTGTGTGTATATATATTTATATATATATATATATATATATACACACACACACACACACACATATATTTAACATTTCCCCTTTTAAATTATTTATAGCCATTTTTTTCTCTGCTACACTTTTGTAATTATTCTAATTTGTTCACATTACTGTTAATCATTCCAGTGAAAAAGAAAAATTAACCCAGCCCAATATATGATAAACTATTTGCTTTTCATTTTGGTACTTTTTTTTTTTTTTTATCAAGCTCTGGTTGTTTGAACAATTTTAATTAAGTTATTATTTTTATGTTGAGCTAATCAGTTAGCATATTACTAGTTATTGCATGAGCACAGGGATATTCTTTCTTCATTGTTCAAATGGATTCAACAATGTTATGCTGTTGTTACATTGAAGTCCAGCGCTGAGTAATTTCACCTCTAAACTCTACAGGGCTACTGAGAACATATTTCAGATTGTTCAACATTTCACCCCTCATGTGTTACTGTATCATAATTGTGTTCTTATAAAGGTGAAAGTGTTTGCAGTTCAACATGTTTTTTTATCCAGGTAGTAAGAACACAGTCAGTCTTTATCATACAGCTGAGTCGTATCATTACTTTGTTTGTTATTGCTTGATTCCCAGCATATGTACAAAAACGATGAATATTGCTGACATTGTCCCCCAGCATCACTGCCACACCCTGCCAAACACACACACACGGCTCTTTTAGAGGGCTCCTTATTTATGCTTGGATGGATTTTTTTGAGATATATCTTTTTTTTTTTTTTTTAATTTTCTTAGTGTGCACATTGTACTTTTAAAAGTTTTGTTTAAGTCATTAAGCTCAAGATACAACAATGTTTTGTCAAACAAAATTGGTGTCGCTTTTTGGACAAGTTCATGGGCCTGATGAAAGCCGGCTTTCAGTTTAAGCATGAGTAATCATGACTGAACATAATTGCCGATTGTATATTTTACAACATGAAGCTATGGAAATTTTTTGAATGAAGATTTTTATTCTGCTTGTAAAATTAAGGTTCCTATGAGAAGATGTCTAAAATTTGTCACAGAGCTGATTTTGGTGAAACTTATTTCTTCAAGCTCTGTTTCAGTAGAGAAATTATTTGATAATTATTCCACTGCTCAGAAACTGAAAATAAAGTCCTTCCACCAAGCAGTGACTGCTGTATATAAGAGCTGAAACACGTTATCATTTCATGTTTCTGTGCACCACAGTTAAATGTGAATTAACAATTAAACCCATTTGAGAAATGAATGCACTTGTGGGGAATTCTTGCTCTGAATTATCTCATAACTGCACCAAGTTATACTCATCCAGTGCCATGTACATTCATACTGCACCTGTTGACAGTTTAGAGTCTGGACATTTTACACCTTGGACTTTAAAATGAAATGGACAAGAGAACATAAACATTTTATTTTTTCAAGTATTTTATTATTTTCTCTTTCTCTACCCTTCCACTTAAATCCTCTTGTGTGTATCAGTCCAGCCCACCAGAGCACATGGCATCAACCTCAGGCCAGTCAGACGATTTTCAGCCTGGGGCTTCATTCTGTTTCACAGTAGGTAGGAAGCAAGAAGACACAAGAGAACTCAAGAGAAGTGAAGGTGCTGAAGACAGCCAACACATGATGGACCAAAAGACAAAATATAACAAACACACTTCCAGTGCATGGAGAATAGAAAAGCACTCATGAAGCGGCCTGTTGGGTTTTTATTCACTGCCAAAAAAAAACCCAAAAGAACAGACAGCAACAACAATATGTGCAAAATCAGACTATGGACCTTTAAAAGGTCTTGCTGATGCTATGATTTTGTCCTTCCCCAAGGACTGACCCAGGATCTGCTGGTCTTATTCTGAAATAACTGGCTGGTCATGGAGCAGCTATGGGGAAGAGTGGTACTGTTATATTCCAACTTTTCTCCACTTGGAGGGGTTATAGGTCACTGTGCTTGACTTCTGCATTTGGCTCTGAGGAGGTGTTCTCTGTGGCAGGAGAAGTGGTGGGTTTGTCAGCCAGCTCCTCTTTAAATGGGCTGTCTTTGGCAGGAGAGAAACGAAACTCCTCTGGGACCTCGTCCTCAGGTTGAGCCTTCTTGTAGAAACCCAGTTTCCCCAGCAGCTCATTAATCTCAGAGCGGGTCATGTCAGACAGGGCAATCCGCTGTGGAGGAAGTACACAGGTTAAAAGATAATTTTACTATAAATTTACTTTTCTGTCATTGTTAATATGGCACAAATGACTGCAACATACAGTACATTCAACATGACAGATGTCAGCACACTGTGTGACTGTGAGCTGATTTATCAACACTTGAGATCAACACTGATCAGTTTAAAACGAAATGAATCCATCATTATGAAAGGAAAAGTTAAAGCTGCAAAATTTACTATTTTTATATCAACAATGGCTCAAATAACTCAAAGTAAAAGGGGTCATTTACTCTGATGGCCCCTCAAAGATTTACCACCTGACTCCACAGTTCTCCTCAGCATCAAGCTAAAGAGCCAGAGCCACATTTGCCATTGCCCTGGTTTTCTGTCCCTAGGTGGCCAAGAATATGTGTAAACACAGCTATTTTTAATAAATAATTTATTCTGATAATAGCAGTGAGAGGGAGATGGGATTTGATCTGTGGTTAGGACTAAGCCTTTATGGTACACACTCTACCAGGTGAACCAATGGAGCACCCCAATAAAAAAAAAAAAAAAAATTAAAAAAAATCAGGATTAAAATGATGCACAAAGGCCTAATGTGTAAAATCAGAAAATTTAATGGTTCATGGTCATCTTGTCCTAAACAACAATGTATACCACAGCCCGCCCTGTGTCTAATAGACTCCAATGATTTTAATCTGCATGGACTAATTTTTCAGCAAAAACTAGAATAAAAGCTGCAGTCACATTTGAATTATACATATAAGGGCTTTCATATTACAAACCAGACAATGACTAAAACGCAAATGAAACTTACATCCAGCTCTTCAAAATAGTGGTTCAGGAGGACAAGCTCAGGGTCAGCCCCAGGAATGTGCTTCATCACCAGGTTATGGCTGAGGTGGTGGTAGTCAGGGAACGGCACCCAGGAAGAAATAATTAGCTTTTTCAAGCACTTTGTTAACAGACATATTTAGGGGTATGTAATGAAGGTGTACTTGAATGAAAGGATACTAAAGAGGAATATCCTGGGTCACAAAGGCTTTGACCTGCAGACAGAGGTGGAGAGTAATGTTTTTCAGTCAGGACTGGTTTCAGTGACAGATCTGTCAGATATTATATGAAAAGCATAAAATGACTCAGATGGCAAACACTTTTAGGCAGGTATTAGTCCTCAGTCTGCCTCTGACACCGACTCTCGGTGCGTTGTCCGTCCTGTTCCTGGTGATTACATAATGGAGGGTAACCTACCTCTCTGAGCCTGTTCAGCTGTCATCCACCACAGGTCTGAAGAGAGACACAACACAAGATGGAGGAAGTTGTTACAAGCAATTCTCAAAATAAGGAAATAAAACATCACCAGGGTTGAGAAAACGGTTATTTCATTGACATGTTGTGGCTGCTTAAGTGGGCCTTTCTGCATATTTTATTTCATAGCAGCTCTTACTGCAGTTCTGGATAAGGTTCCTTGTTAAAAAAAAAAAAAAAAACAACCTTAGAAAGTGTATTTCATTCTCTTATGACTGACACATTACAGCTTCTGCACAGAGCACAGGATAAGTAGGGGTCTGGGAAGGATGTCTAACCCATTTTTAGAAATTTGAGCCTTAGGTAGACCTGTATAGTAGAAGGTGTGACTAACACAACAATAGCGACAGATAATATGCTTTTCTTCAGTTGGTGATTGGGTGACACCCTGGGGAGAGAGTTTCTCATAAAAAGAAGGGTAGAGTTTCAGAAACTTATGTGCAGCAGTCTAACCTCTGATAACAGACCCTGAGCCTCCTTTCCATCTTAAAATCACCACTAAGATTACAATTATTATTATTATAATTATTATTACAATAAAACGCTACTTTTAGTTGGTTGGGTAGCATAGACAGATGAAGGGCTCCTCACTTTACTACAGCTGTATCCACTCCCTTACAAGAGTCACTACGCATGCGCTAAACACGCAGATCTGACAAATAAAGCGCATCCATTCACACATTTAAACAAAACTAATTCAGAAACTGTCTCTGTGACTATGTTTCGGACAACTTTCACGTAAGAAGCTGAGTATAAAGGAGCCTTACCTCCACCCTGGCTTTTGCCAGCCCCTCCAGTTTCTTCAGATCCACATCGTAGGCCGAGGCGCAGTGAAGTAGACCGGCCAACAGGATCAGCCACATTGTTTCCCCTGGATCAGATCGCGGACCAGGACTCGGTCGCTCTGCCCCAGGACCAGTACCTGCAGATGCTTGTAGGTTACTGAGCAAAGGAGGAAGAGGAGAAGAAGGAAAGATGATGATGTGCAGCTATGTCACGTCCGGACCCTCTTGCCACGTCAAACATTTCTCCCAGAGGAGAGAGAGAGAGAGAGAGAGAGAGGCGTGGAGAGGGCGCTCATTGGTTCTCTGCGAGTCCATCAAGACACAGTAAATCCCCCACATTTCATTTGCAATTTATAGTTAATCCTCGTTGATGTTAAAGCAAAGAGATTGCGTAATAAAACCATTGCAATTGTAATAAAACCACCCGACACATTGCAGGTTTATTTCCTCGTTTTGTGCAATAGGTGATATGTTTTATATTTAGAAACAACAACCAGCAACTATAATAAAGATACAAACATTATTCGATAATTGCATTTTATGTAGTGGAGAATATGGTAAATTGATTTCGAGTTTATTCACACACTTGTTTTTAGGACACTATACAAAGTAAATAAATGTGATCCCAGGTTCAGGGGGAACAAGGTAAGAGACTCTCCTTCCACAGAGAGATGTATCTTATTTAATATATTGTGCCTGGCAGAAACAATGAGAACCTTAAGTGAATGTATTGTTTGTGTCACTAACCTTGTAGCAGTTGTTGACCGAATTGCTCATTTTGGCCTGTATTACAATAATAAAATGTATATTCTGGTTGTTTGATTTCTGTTGATGTCAGCTGTTGAATGTGGCTGACCACAACTGAATTCTAGTTTTAGTATTTCAGTGGCTCCATGAAGTACTAGGGGGAAAAATATGCCTAGAGGTTATTTTCCTGAACGAGGACTTGAGCCATCTTGGATGGTTTCTAAATCAGTTAAGTAAACATTAGATCAGCAGATATAAGGGATAAAATGAGGAGGTCATCAAAGAATAAAGTACCATGAAGCAGGTCACGACACACAAATACTGACCTATATAATGCAGACGACCTGTGTGTTTTTCTGTGGGATTTTGAACAGAAGCAGAAGACAAAGACATACAACACTGCTTAGTTAGAAGGAAAAACCATCTCGTTACTATACAATATGCTACTTAGCTTACAAAAAAAGACTACATCGTTTTCTGATGTTGTACTTGTTGTGTACTGTTCACTCTCTATGTAATATATATACATTCGCATATATTTAGTTTTTATTTTATTATAATATTGTCAATCTTCAGCATTTCTATTATAAAGAATTAACAAATAAATGTTGTCGATGTTCACTGATCACACTTAAGCACTGTAGAGATGCTGTGAGTTATTTTCCATTAAATGACGGGAGAGTATAGTACAGGTGTGTGTGCAGTAAGTGTTCATGACATCCAGCAGTATTTAGTTTATTTCTGTGCACCACTGGAAGCTTCAGGCAACCGTATAGTTCACCACATTTATTGTGCTGCAGCTCTTATCAACAAGCTTTAGCCTTTGGCCACCCACACTAGGATACAGTTTTTGACTCATTAATTTTATACAGGCCACGGGCATTTAAGAGGTCATGGAGACTGATAAGGTACCCTCAGATGTTACCACAGCAACATCTTATCCCATGCTTTGGTTCAGTGTGAAGGTGTTCTCGCCTCCCTAGGTGTAAAATGATGTCAGAACTACAAAGGTTAAGTGTTTCCATGCATAACATACATAATAATAATAATACTATACAAGATAAATAAATACATAAATGCAGCAACGTCTCAAAGAAAGTGCAGGTGTGAATCAAATTATAAAGCACTGATTAAACTGACCTTAATGAAGAGTTTGTCATTGTTATCCTACTCCATTAGGCCTACTTTGTAAATAGACATGGGGGATGGAATATCATATCTGTTTTTGGTTGTTTTGCGTCTATCTGTGGTTGTTTTCTTTTGGATTGTGTCACTTCTCTTTATGGTCATTTTGTGTGTGTGTTTTATCAGTTGTGTTTCAAACAAGAAGATATGTCAGCTCACACAGGGGTCAGGAGTACTCACTGGGCTTTTTTTTTCTATTTTTTTTGCCCATTTTGTAAATTCTGAACCCTTTTTCTGACACGGTGATGCAGTAAATTGTTATTTAAAAGATGCAGGTGCTTCTATTTAATTGGATGCTAAGTCCACTCAGCCTCGCTGCTGTTCTCTGATTATGCCGCACACTTCGCCATCTGACCAGCAGGCGGCAGCAGTGCGTCATCATAGACGTACACCACATAGAACGGCCGTGGCCCGTGACGTCTGCACGTTAGAATGGTGTAGGCCAACGGTCTGGTAACCATGGAAATCAGCGTCGCGTGAACGGGCGTGAAGCAGCGTGTGTTGTCGTTTCGGCTCCGGAAGTCACGTCTGTGGGTTTAATTGACGTGACATGTCCTTTCTATGTGCTTCAGCTCTGGGAGCTCCGGAGTCGGACCGTAATCATCAGATCAACCATCGTTGGCAGACACTGGCTGCTCGTTTACGGAAGCGCCGTCGGACGGTTCGTCTAATTTGAAGGGCACGACGGGCGGAGAGGCTCAGGACACAGGCGGGTGTAGCTGTGCAGCCTCTGTCTTTAAAGGCAGGAGGAGACATTTGTGTGTCTGAGAGATGTAGCCTGGAAAATCTGTCGCCAGTGTAGCTCCAAACCCACCTGCTCCTCCTCTCTGTCATCTCCCCGCTGAGGACGGAAGGAAGGAAGGGAGGGAGGAAGGAAGGAAGGGAGGAAGGAAGGAAGGGGGAAGGCGCTGGGATGCCGATGGTTTCATCTGGGAGGCAACTGGAAAGGAAAGTTCAGTGTGTGTTTAGTTAACATTTCACACAGAGTCTGATTATTGCAGCTCTTCCACCGACACTGACCGACCTCAACCTCTGCGGGGACGGTTTGCTCCAGGTCCATCATCTGTTACAATCCTCAGCACACAGGAACCACAACAGGTAAAGGTGATAATTAATCAGCTACACGCATGCGTTATGTTCAAGCTTGAAACCTGTCATTTATAATGTACTACCAGTGAAACACAACAATCATGCAAGAGAGGAAATGCTATTTACTTTAGTTTCATCTTGACAGCAGCTGTAAACATCCTTGAAAGCTGATCCTCTTGCGGTGGAGGATGTGTCTACATGAGAAGGGATATTGATACAGTGGCCACAGTTGTGTGTTACAGCAGGCTATTTATTTGTAACGTGAAACCGGGATAATTAAGACTAAACCTCTGACTTGTCTCACCTCTTTCAATGTCAGAAATCATGCTGCTGAACCATAATCAGTGTGTCACACATTAGAAATGTGTACACATACACAGATATTTTCCTCCCTCATCCCTGACACACATACAAACACAATCGGGCACCTGTGTGTCTGAGATAATATCTGATGGCAAAACACTGAAATAAAATGACCTTCATCTTCAATTTCAGCCAGAAATATTGTCCTCGAAGCCGGAGTGTATTTAGGCCATACTCTGTATCTGCTGCAATTCCCTTTTTAGCTGAGACATTTCTGTCACAGCACATAGATATGTACATCTTCTGAGTTCTGCTGCCCTGACTATGTACAATGGAGAATTTGTATTGTAGTTTTTACATAACATATCAGATATGAATAACACATCCTGTCATAAAACCTTGTCTTGGTTATCAGGCATATTTGCATATTCAAGTGTGGTCTAATATAACCAAGTCTAATACAAACCATATATGCTTTACCTCGTGCTTTATTTTCTTATACAACAGTGTAATGTAATGTAATTTAATGGATTCACTGAAAGGGGAGCATTGGGGAGCATTTAACTTTTAGTCCAAGTGCACTGAATATGACTCCACTAACAGGTTTCTTCAGTTGTTTGGCAAGTCTGTGAAATGTTGGGTGTATTTCCTAAGTCTTACTTGAAAACTAGTACCTGGGCAGGAAGGAACGTGTAAGTGATTAACCAACCTAGTACACATGCATCAGGCCGATTCCATGTGCCAGTCCAAGCAGCAGTTTATTTTATAACTAGTGATTTTTGAATTAGATTTTATGGTCAGGTTTCTTCACAGAAACATGAAAATGTTTATCCTAATTGCATAACATTGTGCAATGTATGCATACCAATTATTTGGCAGATGCTGCTTGTGCATCTGATGGTGATTCTGCAGAGAGCCATTTTAGCAGAATGATTAAGGTTTCTATTTGTCTGGTTTCTATAATTGTTAATTGTCAGAATCTGAAATTGTAACTTATAACATTATTTTGCAGTGCAGACATTATACTGTAGGTTGTCACTGTGCTGTTGTTTCTCCAGTGTCAGAGCAAAATCTTTTTACCATTCTGTAGCCTTGGCTGTGACCTGATCAGAAAGACGAGGCCCTGTGGACACAGGGGAGGGTTACTCAGTGGCACTAGGACCTGGTGGAGCCATTTACAGCTGTGGCAGCAGCTGCCGTGTCATTTTTGTCCGGGTCATCATTAGTATCCCTGTCACAGGGGCATATGGCCCTAGAGGGCCTGAACACCAACACACTACCTGGCTGAAATTTCAACTTTTAACACAGAAGAAGTGACCAATATTAAAGCTAGAATTGCTTTGTCAACAGAGTTCAACAGAGCAGAGGGGTTAAGAGAAAAGATAATTCAGTGTGTCCATATAGATGACTTCCTTGTTATCATTCCCATGGTGACCTCCATGCTATCCTTTTAATGAGGAAAGAAGTGAAATATGGCTTCTGACCATTTGACTGACTCAGTCATCATAAACTGTGTTTTCAAATATTTTCATCAGAGAATCCAAGAATGCTGGCTATAGCCTGTCGTTTGGGTTACTTTACATCCTTCCTGGCTCTCTCAGCTCTCACCCCCTCAGGAGGGAGCATGTAAACACCGTGACACATTTGTTATTATCAAATCATTCCACTCTCTCCCCTGTGAACGTGAGTGGAATAAGAAGTGATATTCTCTCATGCCTATTCTTGGAAAAACACAATATTTTTCTTGCATGTGTATACAAGAAGTTTAAACTGGCACTCATTTTAACTGCATTCTGGCAAGTGGGAATATTATGGAAAAACGTTTTCCTAAACACAAACAGAGAAACCTCTGTATGTGTGACTTCCTAGGATGGAAGTCACACATACAGAGGTTCCTCTGCCAGTGTCCATATCAGCACAAAGTCCTACATACTGTACCTCCTCGTTCCCAGCTATTTTTGTGCAGTACACTGACTGAACATGTTCTCATTCCCTCATTCTATCAGTTTTTTCTTGGTTCCCAAGCACAGAGAGAGCACATTACCACTGATTATGATCTATGTTCGGTCGATGTGACTGCGGCCGCTAAGACTGTGGCATGTTGACGTCACTGATCGTTACTGTGAGGTGGTTGGCTGAAGGAAACAATACAGAGCATGTCGCTGGAGGAGTACAAGTGTCACCTCAGAGCTGAGGGGGAATAAGGGAATATATAAGGGAAGAAAATATTTTAGGTCAGCTTGATGTGAAAGGAAAAAGGCCAGATGTTAAAAACTAAATTGGAGGGGTGAGCAATCCAATGCCCGTGCAGTGAAGGTGGGTAAGAGAGAACAACAGAGTCTAGAGAAGATGTGGAGAGAGGAAAGATTAGAGAAATGTAACTATAATGGAGAGAGAGAGAGAGAGAGAGAGAGAGAGTGAGAGTGTAGGGGGATTAAAGCTTGGAAAAATAGACAGTGCCAGAGGGAGTTGTAAGAGGATCAATTTAGAGACGTTCTGCAAAAGAGACACAGTGTTGTCACTGAATGGACTGTAACACTTGGTTCTCCTCCATGCTTCCCTCAGCTCGTTTTGCACCCACCCACTCCCACGTGTGCCCAATCGCCCTGACACCCCCACCCCTTCTACACACACACACACCCACACACACACAGGCTAAATGCCATACATGGACCAGAGGAATGCATTATCCCCAGTCAAGCACCAGGTTATTGGTGGACTAAAAGCCCAGCATGTTTCTGGGCACACGTGGAGCACAGAGGCAGCTCTTCTCTCCATGTGAAAGTCATGGCCTCCATCTCTTCAAGGTCATGTGGAAAAAAAACTGAGGGAGCTCTCTTTTGTTTTTCCATCCCAACCAGATATAATATTTCTCCCCACTTGCTGGAAAATATGTCCATAATGTACAGTGCATAATTTCAGCAATCTAGTAAATATTATGTGTTAATGTCTATTATTATCTGGCTGTGCACAGGGCCCTATGAAACTGCTGTTTTCACACTTCTCTCATATATTACACTTTTACCATCATTGACTGATGGGCTGCGCTGCCACAATATTATCCCCATATCAGCACTTTGAAGGCTAAGCAAAAGACCATGTTTGTATCTTGTTTGTGTCAAAACTAATGGTCATCGTCGACTAGTGTGCCCTTTTTCTTTTTTACCAGTTTGAATTTCTATAAGAGGCATGTGTTTCTTCTCAGACATGTTTGACATCACCATAATTATTTAGCTATTTATAGATTTTTCATCAATGCATTGATGCAGCCATCTCTTATGTAAAATGCTAGTTAAATCTAGTTAAATAATAGTACTTGAACGGCTTAATTGCTATTATGTTTTCAGCCGGCAATGCAGAAAAGCAAAGCAGACATTTAATGAGACAATAATTTAATGGATAGTTCAGTTGATCAGTTGGCTTCTGTTCCTCCTTTACCGCTGTCTTCCTCCACTGCTGCTCTCTGTGTCAGTCTGATCTCTCTGCAGCTCGCTCTCTGTGTGTTGTTGTTTATTCTGCACTATTGACTTCTGCTGTTCTGGACTGTGCAGCAGCTCCTCGTGTCAGTGTGGCAGGTACTCTGAGCTGATATGGACTGACGGAGTATCTCCCTGGTTACTGGAGGACTGGAAGAAAGCTTAGGCAGAACCAGAGGAGGTGATTTACTGTGTCTAGGGCTTTGTTTTTTTCTCCACATCTTCCATCTTCTCCAAAAATCTGTAGGTTAGGACAGTAGGAGAGTAGAAGAATATTCCTGCTCTCTAGCAGTTGTTTTTATGTAGTGTGTATCTTCAAATGTCTTATTCTGTCAGAACCTGCAGCTGCATTCATCTGTTTTCAAGGCCATGACAAGGCAGGTAATTGAACAGTCATGATGATGGGGGCCTGAATAACTCACTCAGCTTCCTGCTGGGTCAATAGGGTCTCATGACAGCCCTACACTCATCAGCTGAATTGACTTGTCCTTTGTGAAAGAGGTTGCATGTTTTGCTGTCCAGTGATTCAGTGTTAGAAATCCTCTCTGTGCTGTCTTAGCTCCTTTTCTAATTCATACAATTTTATGAATAATTTTTTTTATTTTTTATTTTATTTATTTATCATCATATCGTTACTATATCACCACTAGTACTGTGCTGGTCCGTATATGAATCTGTTCATATAATTCTGATGCTACAGAAAAATGTTTTTGTCAGGGTCATTTGTCTAAAATGTTTTAGATGAGTTAAATATTTAAAATGCAAACGTAATGTGCATCTTACAAGTGGAGACATTCCAACAATTGTTTTCTTTGTCACAGAAATCATAAAAAATGGACCAAGATAATCAGAGCCAAAGTCAGAAACAAGAAGACAACCTAAATGGAGCAGCAGAAGCTTTAACAACAACTCCAGCTCCATCATCAACAACAGTGGCTCCAGCCACAGATCCCACCACCAGCCAGCCTCCAGCTCCTTCCAGGCCTCGACGGCCCCAGAGAGGCGCCAGAGTAGAGGGCTCTGTAGACATCTCCGAACCTAAAACCGAGCCCAAACCTGTACCCAATCCAGTGGCTAACCAGGACGAGAGCACTCCTGATGGCACTGCAGCCATTCGTCCCAAATCTTCTGGCCCTGCAGCAGTCAAACCCTTTGGAGAGCACACTGGACTCAGTGTTAAGGCTCGTCCTAAAGGGCCAGGACACCACCCAGTCAGGGCTGCCTCAGTCCCCCACCCTTCTGCTAGCAGGCCTGTGCCGCCTCACCTGAACCCTCATGCACAGAGAGCCCTCTCTGTAGCAGGTACAGCTGACACTCAGGCCCAGACTGTGGAAGACTTCAGGCAAGTGTCCTGATCTGTGTGTGACATTCATGTCTCAGCATGTCTCCACAGGGCGTCTCATTCCCAGACAGCAAAGCAAGATTAGCCTTAGCACACATAGCTTTTATTTATATACAGTGCATGACTGCAGAAACAGGACTTTTTCTCTTTATTTGTTTTCAGCCCCTGTATTTACAATTTATGTATAGTATGCAGACATGTAAGTAATGTGGACACTCATAAGTGGTGGCTCCTATATAAACAGGTAATAAATGTCCTCATAGGAGACATTATTATTGTTAATAATTACTGTATGTCAATAGAATTTAAAAGTCCTTACAACCACATCATAACGCATTATCCATTATTTATTAAATGTTTGTATACAGCTTATAAATGATAAGTGAAGTTATTACATTTACTTTTTCTCCCTCTTTTCTATGGATATGTCTCTAACCACATCCTGGTTCAGCAGGGAGTGAATCATTGTACAGTTTCTGTTGGAAGTGGAGGTTTAACAATGGCTTTGCCTAGTGGTCAGGGTTCAGAGATAGCTCTTGACTTTTTATAGAACATTTTTGGAATTTGCTTGGGAGCTGAACTTCAAGTTCACTGGAACAAGTCTGACATTAGGCCAGCATCGAAAATTGCTGGACTCCCCCTGGGAAGATCACTCCCTGCCAAATTAGGGATTCAGACATATGTGGGGCACTTGATGCCCCTAAATGTTTGATGTAGAGTATCCTGTGCCATGAAACTCAGTTTGGGGAGTAAATGAAAAGAAGAGCAGCCTGTTTATTCACATGTGTAATACAGTAGACAGGTCAAACTATTATCTAAGATACAGTTCCTTAATTTTAGCCTCATGTAGTTCATGTTAGCAATGCTTTGACTCTGGACCAGTCTGAAGAGAAGTTTGCTAAATTACATGTCTGTCAATTACAAAATCTAAACAAATCCATATAAATGTGAACTTGAATCCACCCACAATCCAAACTTTGGTTTGGATCAGTAATGTCTGAAATCTGCCCTAATTTATTGTGTCAACAGTTGCTGCTGGAAATCACTATTATCAGTTTGTAATGTTATGAAATATTAATATTTATTTGGTAATTTTATATAAATGTATACAAAATTAAAAGGTGTATGTCAGGGCTGTGCTGTCCCTCTGTCTGTAGGTTATGACACCAAGGTGCGTAGGAGAAAAGTGTTTATAAGAGATCTTACATAACGGCTTTTTCCACCAGGGTGCACATCATCACTTGGAACGTGGGTTCGGCCACTCCACCTGATGATATCACCTCCTTGCTGGGGCTGAATGTGGGTGATGGAAACACAGACATGTACATTATCGGGTAAGTGTTTTGTGGTGTAGTGGTCATCCAGTCTCTTCCACATAAAAGCTGAAATGTCCATTTGTGTTCACTTGTCCCACAAGTGGATGCCGCAGACAATGTCACTAATGAGCAGTCAGGCCCACATTTGAATGTCTCTCTCTCACCCCATGGCAACAGTTCTCTTCCATTTATCAATCCACCATAACATTACAAACTTGCTCTCATCAGCCCCTCTTACATATCTGTCTGTTGTTGACCCTTGTGCCTTGTTGTGTGTCATTTTTCTTCAAGGCTGCAGGAAGTGAACTCTATGATTAACAAAAGGCTGAAAGATGTCCTCTTCACAGACCAGTGGAGCGAGGTCTGCATGGAGAGACTCAGCCCTTTCGGTTATGTGCTGGTCAGTAATGGCTTTTACTATAAACACATATGAGCACTCTTACAGCAAAATGCTAAACTGCTTAGATTCTTACGTATTATGTGAATGCTGATGAGCTCTTTGCTTCCTGCTGCTGGTTCAACTCATTTTGTTCCCTAAGCAACGGCTGGGGTTATTTATAACAGCCATATAATGTCAGCGTATCTGCTATTTTCCATGTTCATAATGCAAAGTCTAGCACTCACTGTCTCTTGGTCTCTCTCTCTCTCTCTCTACCATTTTCTCTGTCTTTGTATTTCATTATGCTTATACGTATTCAGTTTGGAAAGGTAGTATTCTGAGAAATTTAATATACACATATTGAATGGGATGTAGCAAGTGCTTCCTAATCTATATCCCACACACTATATCAAATATAATACAATAAAAACATACCACTTTATTTTCTAAAGAACTGGATGATGTGTTGGTATTTCCCATATTGTATGGTTGTATTGTCATTTAACTGGTTGGTGTTCATCTGGTTGCTACTGAATCAATGCTTGACTCTCTTGGCATGGTGGGCCAGAGAGCGTGAATCAGCTGTCAAGTTGAGAGAGCCAGACAAATGTCTCCCAGGGTGCTGTTTTATTTTTGGATCATGTTGTTGTCAGTGTTGATGGGCCTTTGACAGTGAGACTGATGCTGTCCTTCAGCTATCTCATGGTCTGCTACATTAGCTGAAACCTTGCTATGCCAGAGGCATTATATTTTCCGTTCGTCCCATTTGTGTGAAGGTGATATCTCAGTAACGCCTTGAGGGAATCTTCAAATTTGGATAAAAATCTCAAGGATGAACTAATTAGATTTTGGTTGTCAGATGTTAAAAATCAAGGTCCCTGTGACTTCACAACACATGTGAATATTACTCAATCAGACCATTGGGTCCAAGTCACTTGGACCCAATGGTCTGATTAGAATTAAGTGGTCAAGGTGACTGTGACCTCAGAAAACATTTTTTTGCACATAACTCACAATTTCATACACTAATTATGACACAGTTTAACTCAAATGTCTATAAGGATAAAATGATGAAGTGACATTATTATGTTCTGTAATAATATTTCTGGCCATTATCCAACATTGTAACTCAGGAAGGAGGCAGTTATTCTAATTAGTGTGCTTCATCTGTATAACAGTGTGAGTGGGTTGGGGAAGGTGTCAAGTGTCAAGGACAAGGAGATAAGTGGTGGTATCAGTAGTCTCATGACATGGTGGACAGACGTATAGTAAAACGCCCCCATCTGTTCTTTCTGCTCTGAGATACTCTGCTCACCCAGACTCAATTTCTGCAACTGCTGAAAGGACAAGAAAGATTTCTTAAATCAGCTCTTAACTGCAGAAACACTTCGCCAACAAGACACTTTTTTTGACTGTTCACCAAACAGTTGCTGATATGCACCATAATTTCTGTTTGAATAAGATGCAGTTTAGCTGCAATTTAGTGTCAATTTTTTTCCCTCGGTTATTTAATTGTAATATCGCACACACTACTGAATGCATTGTAGTGCAAGCTTCTGTTTGATCTCTGAAAAATTGTTGACTGATTTTATTACAGTGTGAAGCAGTTAAACCTGCATTTTAAATATTGCTAAACTGTAAAATAGAATCATTTTGTAATATGATGAATATCTATCTCATGGAATTATCGAAACCACCATTTACATTACAAATTAAATTACTTACTTTAAGCACATACTGTGTCAGTAAAGTTTCTTCAAAAATCCAGCAAATGACATCAAGTACACATACTGAGTTATGAAAAATTGAGGAAGATGTTAATGTTTCTGTGGTTGTCATCAGAGATTGAAATTAATAAGCATCTATTTTGGACTCATCTTCTTCCAATTCCCAGCCTCCCAACATCACACTTGTTCTCACAGCTCATTTCTTCAGTTGTGTGTGCTACAAGGTTAAATGTACACCACTGCACACATGCGCTCTCTCTCTCTCTCTCTCTCTCTCTCTCTCTCTCTCTCTCTCTCGCTCTCTCTCTCCCTCTAGCCTAAAATATAGCATGGCAGCCTTCAGGAGCACTTCCAATGTTCACTGATGTTGATAAGAAAGGCTACAGTACGCTCAGGCAAAGGTACATTTTCTCAGACTTTACACAAGTGTACACACAGACACACACATTGTCTATGTCCGCACACGTACCACAAATAGTCAGTCCACTTTACGGTTCAGTAGAAATTATTACGCAACAAAGTTGTTCAGATACCCAGCTAGTATACAACGAGAGGGTCTTATGTCACGTGGAGATGTGTGCCTCCATTACTGCCCTCAGGGCTTTTCAGGCAGGGTGTGATTGTGCTTCTTCGGCCTTCAGCTGGGGGTTGGGATGTGTGGACAACTGGAGAAAGGGAGAGGGAGGAATGGAAATAAATATCTGGTGAGGGGCTTGAGATAGCATGCAAATACCTTGTCTTTTTCCACTTAACAAATGCACGTCATATTCCTGCCTCTCCTTTAGCAGTAC
This sequence comes from Rachycentron canadum, assembly GCA_038496675.1. NCBI lineage: Eukaryota > Metazoa > Chordata > Actinopteri > Carangiformes > Rachycentridae > Rachycentron > Rachycentron canadum. The sequence continues at coordinate 13,105,761 of CM076654.1, forward strand.
AAAAATATCACCACAGTTTTTCCATACCAGTGGCACACAGTTGACTGCCTATTATCATGTAGCATAACATGAAGCAAGAGGCAGAGACAATAGCTAAGGGTTTGAAAGAGAGGAAAGATCTGTGTGCACCTCACATTTCCTCTACAAAGTGGTTTGTTTGTGCTGTGAGGGTAGACCACAAGCTGTGGCCTCTTTAATGTGCAGAGCTTCATGTAAAGCAGTAGGAGAATCGGGCCACAGGGCAAAATGAAAATGTTAGGGGGCAGAAACATGAAGAGTACAAGTGGAGGGGAAGAGACAGTGAATCAGAGCAGCAGAAGTGAATGCACAGCAAAGCTGCACTCAACTGAAAGGATCTGTTCATTGAAATTTTAGTGTGAGTGCTGTTCTCTTTTCAGAATTATCTAAGATGCCTCCTCATAACTCTCATTTAGTACCTATTCACAATGCCCTATCTTGTTCTTCATTGCCTGTCTGTCTTTGTCATCTTGTCCGTTTCTCCTCAGGTCACCTCTCAGCGGATGCAAGGATTGTTACTATTGGTCTTTGCCAAGTACTTCCATCTGCCCTTCCTCCGTGGAGTCCAGACTGAGACTACCCGCACTGGCCTGGGGGGTTACTGGGTGAGACGGCTACTGACACCACTCTGTGATCAGCACTGTGTTATGGAAGCTTCACTCTTCAGCTCAGCTGTACATCTCTGTAGGAGTGACTCGGCTTTATTACACCGTGATAGAGATCTGAGAGATACAGATTTTGCACTGCAGTTTCTTGTGATGCTTGGTTTGTAAATAGTGCAGCTTGTCTGCTTTGTCCAAACCTGATGAGGAAGTTATGGGTGTTAAAAAACCACTGAGGATACTGTATGTTGGTAATCTAATGCAAATGACATTATTCAAATGCCATCCACCCAGTTTTATGAGAGAAAGATAGAAGTTGATATCTCACAGCCAGCGGTTATTAATGCTTGGAAAGTCAAGCATAACAAAAATAAACCAGGGGCAAACTGCAGACTTGAGGGGTTTTCACATTCAGTAGTTTTTCATGTGTTCTGGCAAGAATATCAAAACTATACCAAACGTGTATGACTATACATAGGATATGTAGGAATTTTGTTTACAAGCACCAAACCTCTTTGAATTATACAATGAAGCATCTTTTGTGTTTTCATGGATCAGAAGAGTTGGAAGAAGAGTAAGAGGAAATCCACATTCTCATCCTGTCACCCCACTGTTAGCATTAAATATTGATGATAGTCCTTAATGAGGAAACTTCCTGTGTCTCTGCGGCAGAGACACTCAAGCCACTCAATAGAGGGAAAACTGATTCTTTTGGGGAAAACGCCCAGAGACTCCAAGAAATGCATTTTTCTGAGCAGTGTGTGCCTTTCATAATATTACAGGGTAATAAAGGTGGAGTGAGTGCTCGCATGTCATTGTTTGGTCACACCATCTGCTTCCTCAACTGCCACCTGCCGGCTCACATGGAGAACTCAGAGCAGCGCATGGAGGACTTTGAAAGCATCCTGCAGCAGCAGCAGTTTGAGGGCCAGGCTGCCACCGGGGTTCTTGACCATGAGTAAGTCAGCTCTCTTTATCTCTCCTACACACACACACAACCACACACATAAACATACACACTCTCACTCACATAATTGCACTTCTTTGAATTGATGAATTCTCCTTTTTTTACAGTGTGGTGTTCTGGTTTGGGGATCTCAATTTCCGTATTGATGACCTGGATATGCAAGTGGTAAAATCAGCGATTGATAACAGCAAGTTTCCCATGCTTTGGGAAAAAGATCAGGTAAGATCAGATGGTTGTCTTATGTGTGTGTGTGTGTGTGTGTGTATACATACACACACATATATATATATATATATATATATATATATATATATATATATATATATATATATATATATAGTAGGTCTATACATTGAATTGTCATCCAGACTTGTTATAAAAAAGCTGTTCACTTTAAAATCTTGACTTTGGGTCAGAATACTTGTGAGGAGTTGTTATCTCACTTGTTTGAAAGGAGTACGTGATTAAATGTCTTCTCTCTCTACATTAGGGGGCAAAGAGAAATCTTTTAAGAGCTAGAGTTAATTTCAAAACAGAAATGTTCAGTAAGTGGTGTCTGTTTATTGTCATTCTTACAGCTGAACATGGCCAAAGACAGTGAGACAGTGTTGGAGGGATTCCAAGAGGGGCCGCTGAAATTTGCTCCTACCTACAAGTTTGATGTGGGAACAAATACATACGACACCAGGTTGGTGTTGTCAGTGTTGCTGTTGTGAATTGTAAGCTGCTGACCAAATATCTCTTTGCCTACCTCAGTAAACTTTACTCTCCTCTCTGAAAGATTCTCACTTGCCTGGGGATGCATGAAAGTGCCTCTCCCTTTTCCTTCTATGTCCTGTTATTAAACAAAATGGTATTTAGGGAATGTTTTTCTCTCACTTCATCCAACTTTTTGTCAACATCCCAGTGGAAAGAAGCGCAAACCAGCTTGGACCGATCGGATTCTGTGGCGCCTGAGAGCCACCGCACCTGCTGGCACCACACTCAGTGCAGGGAAGCGCAGCTCCATTTCAGGGTTGACCAGCGGCACCAAAGTGACGCAGCACTGTTATCGAAGTCACATGGAATACACCGTCAGCGACCATAAACCAGTCTCCTCCATCTTTACACTGCAGGTGAGATACACCAGTGTACAATGTAAAGATGATCAATTATTATGAGGGCTCAATAGTGGTGTTAGTGTGATTATATAATACCTTTTTTCTCTTTTTATACCAAATTGATATCTAAATAGTAAACAACTGTACTAGAACTTTGCCTATATAAACTTAAAAGTTATGAGTTTGATCATGAAATACATTACAAAACTAAGACTATCACCATGCATTTGGTGCCAACTTTCAGCTTTTGCTGATCGATGTTGTAAGGTAAGGTAAGGTTTATACTTTCAGATCATACAAGAAGTGCACAGTTGACCAAAATTGCATTTCTTCAGGCTTGATATACAGTTGCATAAAAACACCAAGATGTATAAATAGACATAATGGATGACCAGGATATAACAAATGCAACATGACAATTGTAATGATAAGATGCTAAGTCAGGGAGACATTAAAATCATTGCACTTTAGATTATTGTGCATGTAAGAGCAGATAAAATACAGCTGCAACAAGACGTAGAGTGGCTGCTGCCATACAGGACGCCTGTATACAAGCCCTAATTATTCAGGAAACCTATGTAAATGTTATGATAATGTACTTTTGTAGTTCCCGTACAAGGTGGATATTCCTCTGGTTACACTCATAGTGGAGGATGAATGGAACAGCATTGCTGATGCCATAGCAAAATTCAAACTGGCGCCCAACTACTCACGCAGCTCCTGGGACTGGATCGGACTGTACAAGGTAACCTCTACCATATAACTTCAGAGAATTTCATGTCAGCAAGACATATGGTGCAAAATTACAAATTTTAATCAAGTAGTTACAGTTTGTGATTTTGCTGCTGCCTCCATAGGTGGGTTTCAAACACCACAAGGACTATGTGGGATACGTGTGGGCCAAGCAAGAGGAAGCTGATTTTCATCGACAGGAACATCAGGTAATCTGGATGTATGCTGAATTCTCTTAGGAGATAATTTTCTTTCACATTCAATAAATGTCTAACGGTCTGTTTTCCAGGTAACATTTACAGAGGAGGAATTGCCCAAAGGCTCGGGGGACTTTATCTTGGGTTACTATAGCAACAACATGAGCACCATTGTGGGTGTAACAGAGCCCTTTCAGGTAATCAAAACTCTGCCACTGCTTTCTGAAGGTTAAAACAATCAAATGTATCATCTCTCAGAGGGTGACGATGCTACTTACTTCTGTTTCCATTTGCATTTTTACCCTTTTTTAAAATTCCTGCTACACCCTGATATTTGCTGCTCTTTCTTCATATTCTGTCCCCTCCTTCCAATTCTTCATTGTCTTTCCTCAGATCCAGCTTCCCACTTCAGGCCTTGACATCAGCTCTTCAGACAGCTCTGACTTTAGCTCAGAAGATGACAGCACTGTTGTCCTAATGAAGATGAGGTCCCGCAGTCCCAGTCCATCCAAGTGCAAGCACCGCAAGCATTACAGCGGCAGCCACACTCACACCCAAAGCCGAAGTCACAGTCGTAGCCGCTCTGGCAGTCCTGCACAGGCCACAGTGAAAGAGCTCAACGTCACTGGTGGACCTCTGTCCAGCGCCTCAACAGCAGCTGAGCGTGAGTCCACAGGACGCCCAGCAGAGGGCAGCAGCAGCCTGGTGTCTGCTCCTGGGGCGAAGGACAAAAACACACAGGATTCAGGAGTGTGATCCACCACCAAGTCCTGCTGTTGTCACAGGTCACCTAGCCAACTGTTGTCTTTTCTTTGATACATCTACTACACTGTATGTTTTCTGTAACTAAAATGTACAGTTTCTGATGCCGTCCTTTTCAGGAACAGCCATCTGGCTTGTCCAGAAGGCTCACTTTGCCTTGAGTTGTTTTATTACACTGTGCACATAGTATATTTTTTATTTGTAAACCCTTCACTCTGCCCTGTGTTTCTTCTATCTTTGTCCGTTCTCAGGTGTGGACAGTAAATGGAGCTGTCACAGTGCATTAGGAAATACTCAAGGATTTATGGTCATGTAGAGTCAAAGGGCAGTTACTTAATACTTTCTAGAAACTATCCTCCAGATATTCCAACATTGGTTTAAAATTCTGCATTTGGCTAGCAGTCCTGTCAGCAGACTGCATACAAGTGAAAGAAAACGCTTTTGAGACACAGAGAATGACGTACTTGACATTGCTCAGAAATCATGCTGTTTGCTTTAGTTGTGGAACATGTATCTTTTTATTAAACAAATTTGCTCAGACCAAAAGGACTATAGATACATAGTGAAAATTGATTTTTAGTCCAAAACATCCTATGAAAGCAGTCAGCCCCGTCAACAATCGCTCACATTATTAGTTTCTGTGAATCTACAAATAACCATGCAGTATGAATCTGTGGTATAGCTCTGCTCTTGTGAGTAATTCCTTGTTTTGTAAATTCAGCATGATCTAACATGCAAAGAACATTTCAAATAATCCACCAATGGGAATGAAGACCCTCTGGGATGTATAACAACAGAGTGGAGCCAATGTAGGTGGAGACTGGGGTTCAGGAGGCTCAGCTTCTAGACATGGCAGCAGCACAGCACATGTCAGTGTAGAGGGTGAATGTGAGCGTAAAGGCCTTTAAATAGACCGCCAAATCAGTGCAGTGGGATATGATGGGAGGTTCACTGTAAGCTGACATAGCAAAGCTGTCTCCCCAGAACCAGTTGTTGGCCACTAATTCTGCTGTGCCAACCACAGTTGTAATTACAGCAATATCTGACCCAACATGTATTGCGTTTATACACATACCTTTATGAGTTAATGGGTCTTGTGTAACACATATGGTTCACTACAAAGAGGCTAAGTTGAACTAAATGACCCAGTCCAGAGAAATCACACATGTGATCCAGTTAAAATATGCATTTAAATTTTGAATTTCTTTGCATGGTGTTTTCAAAATGGAGCAAGACTTGTGTGAGCAAGAACTCTACTATGTAGAGCTACTACAGGCAATTTGCATTATATTGTAAGTTGAATGATACAAAGCTGACATGTTCCAGCTATTGTGAAATATCACATACTAATGTGATATTTCAAATACATCAAATGGTCCTAATGCTTTACTTTTTGTGTCTTTTTGACTTTTCTGTTCACAGTTTGTGTTTTTGTTCTCTCCTGCTCAGATCCCTGATAGATCCTGGTGATTAGCTGACAGTGACAAGTCCCAATAGTTATGTTGCATTGTTACCATGTGACCTCAGATGCACCATCTTAGACACTTTGTACTGTTGGGCTGTTAGCATAGAACAATGTTCTATTGTTGTAGCTGTAACCTCAGTGTGTATACCTGTATTCAGTTTTTGTGTGTGTGTGTGCTTTTATGGATGTGTGGTGTGAGTTTTGGTTAGTGGAAGTGTGCGTGTGTGTAGCTAGCTGTGGCAGTGAATGGGGTGTGACTGTGTTTGCATGGTTTGCTGCTGTACATTCCAGTACTGTGATTTTTGTGCTGTTAAGTGCTGTTCTTGTCTCCTCTTTGTTATAATTGTGGCTGTAAAAATTGTTAGACAAACACGGTAGGATGGACAGAATAAAAAATTAAATTCAGTGTAAATGTTAGGTGAAGAAAATACAGGAAAGTTATGCTTGCATAAATCTGAAATAGTTTGAATCATGTCATGGTGTATTCATGTATTTTCTTAATTTCAAAATGAAAAATCTACTGGATCTTTGTTTAGAAAAAAAAAAGATTGTAAGAACCTTGTCCTGCTTTAGGTAATTTAGATAAGTATGATCAGTGCTGCAGTCCTGACCAGTTATTATCTATTGTGAGATGTTTATGAAAAAAAGTTGTCTACAGAATGTTATTGTTTTGTAATTATGTGGCAAAAATAGAGAAATATGTATGTAAAGGACAAATATGAAGTATGGTAGAAAATATTAAATAGGAGACAATCTATGCCATAAAGATTATTTTACTTATATTATGTATTTATTTTCTTATTTAACTGTTAAATGAACCTGAATTCTGCTGGCCAGTGAGGAGCATTATTTCAATGGAAATGTCAAAATGATATTGCAAAGTATTGATAATTATTTTCTTTTTGTATTTGGAACTACAAAGAGAGAGTCTGATTTATCCAGTTTGCAGTTAAGTAAATTCAGAGCAAATATTGATTTTAATGTCTGAAGTGTAGATTGTTTAGTCTACAGGTGTTTGTATACTGTGAGTGAAATTGACATTAACTACAGCAAGCGAGAGTTCTTGATTGTTGGCATATGAAGATGGTTCACCTCAGTGAAATCATCTGATGAGCGAGGTGAGAAGGTATATTCAGAGTTCCATGCTTTGTTCTCCAGCCCCAAAACTAGTGCAACACAAAGAAAAAATATACTCCCCTTGAAATTGTGATCTGTGTGTTTCTTCAGTCTCTACATACATATTGCCAAATGTTTAATTATAGTATCATCTATTTTTCTTGCAGTTGTGGTCAGTGTTCAGTGAAGTGAAGAACCTGATTTGTAAAGCAGGGAAGTGTGTGTGATAGAGATAATAAAAGACAGATAAAGGTGACTAATCATATAATGTAATGTTTGCAAATTGAGTAAAGGTGATGACCTTAGATAGAAAAGAAACTGAATGAATGTTGTCAGTGCTGATAAAACCTTTGCAAAAATAAATGCAGTTAATATTTTCTACAGCCAATCAATGTAAAGATAATCAGTACAACTACAGTAGTATGTGTTATCTAAAACTTGACTCCTTTTAATGATTTAACCAGTGTTAGATATACCCTCCAGTCTACCACTTATCTCCAGCTAAACACTCAGCTTCTGGTGGTATACTATTGTTTACAATGAAAGACAATTGCTAATTTTAGACTTTCTGAATAAATGTAGTCAACAAACACCACACATTATGTCGAAGTGAACAGCAGGTGCATCTTGCATCATGCTTTTGCACTCTGAAAAGAGAGTGTCCACTACGCAAATTCATGCTGACTGCACCAGTCTGATGCAACACTGGACAGGGATTGAGTTGCTTGGTTTACTGAGACTAAACATCATCATCAAGTCCAAGTAATAATACAAACTGGCAAATTGATTGATTAAAATTATACACAATGACATTACAAATGATATTGAGTGCGAAGAGTCCTGTTTATTTTAGATTCTTTCCATCAAAATGGCAAAAGTCAAGGGTCAAACTTTTGATGACCACCAACAGATAAATATCAGTGAGTGTGCTGAAGGCAACCTTTGATTGATTTTTTTTGACAATTTATGTATGACCACTGATTAACTGAGGCTCAGTGTGTGTGTGTGTTTGTGTGTATGGAGGATATCAAGGTTGATCATTAGTCGTTACCAACAGCCACTGTTATATATTTAACTTTCACAGTGACTGACTCTTCTGTTAGATTATTTTGATCATATCTCATCACTGTAGGTCCAAGTGGTAAAACTGGTCAGATGTGATGATGATGCAACTCCAGGCTTAGATTGAAACACCCCTGTCTGTATGCTCTACACCTTCATTAATGCTATGTCACCATGACATAATCATAAAATATGACAATTGGATTATTAATAATTGCTTAATATCAGATATTCACAATGATAAGCAGAAAAAAATTTGAGCAGTCTTGGGCAGTGGAGTAATAAACATTATAACATTGTAACCACAAAGTTTCAACATCTGCATGTTTCAAAGCCAAGTAATCACAGAGTGAGCAGTGTTCCCAAACTGACACTAGAAACTCTGTCAGGTATACTTTCCTTACCTCCAGACTTTTTGTCTCCTAAAATAAATAAAATGGTCCTGATTTGGAGCTAAAATCAGCCCTTGTAGAGCCATTAATTAAACCCATGTGCGGCCCACAAAGGTACAACATGTTCACTAACAAAGCTACTGATTATATTATACAACGGGGCCTGAAGCAAAAGAGGAAGATCAGAGCTTTTTGAGTAAAGTATAATTAAGTTATGTTGAGATGTAATATCCCTGGCCTCTGCTCTTCCCTCCACTGTCCAGATTTCACATTGTTCCAAATGTATTACCAGGTTTATCTGGTCATTTCACCGGGGAAGTGCATGTTCTGATGGTCTTTTGATAGCTAACATTAATACAATTTATCAGATTAATTGTGCCGGTGTTGGTTTATACCAGACTCAAATAATGGTTTAATGGAGAAAAGTATCTGCTGTCTGGTACAAGTAAGGCCATGGTGGAAAAATATGGCACACAAAGATATTAGGAGTTTAATATATGACATCATAAAATTTGATATCTCCTGAGTGCAAATTTACAAAAGAAACAAAGTCCAACAAATATAATAAGCTGCTTAAGACTCGTGGAGCGTCACATGTGAAATCACACCAAAGACCAAGGCGCCTTTATTGATTTTATATTATCATAATTTATAACACCTCGTTGGACACTGACATAATCCCTCTCTGCAGATTGAGTAACCAGACTCTTAGGTCGCTCCAAAATTTTGACAGCACATGTCGAGCACCATTCTGCAACACCCTCCTTACAGTGAGCCACCTCCCTCCTCCCTCCCTAGGTCGAATGGTACGGTCCACCTCCTAGTGACGTCAGAGCGTCTGACTTCGTAGAATAAATAGTGGAGCTCTGCGCCATGAGGCTCAGGCTCGAGGATCAATACACCGAGAGGCTGGGACCGTCCTTCACGAGACCGGGGAAAACGCAGCTAGTCTTATCAACAGCCAGTATCCGCACTGTTTTTGCTTTAATTTCGCGCCACAGCCGCTGTTAACGATGATGAACGGACAGATGAACGGTTTCCATAACTCCCTCATTGATGAAGACTGCTTCTTGTTCACCTCAGAGTCGGTCGGAGAAGGACACCCCGGTAAGACCCGGCACACCGGCCTCACATCAGTCCGTCTACACGTAGTGAGCTAAGTCCACTGTCTTTACCACGGTGTTCACCCTTCGTATTGTATAATATAAGTGCAAAGAGGAAAAAGTGGCCTCGACACATTTGATATTTGACAGTTGGGGCCTTTTCTGCTGTGCGGCTACAGCTGGGCCGGTTTCAAGAGCATGCGCCACTAGCTAACGTTAGCTAGCTAATCATCGGCTGGTCCTGCCGCATGTGCGGTCCACCGGCAGTAAACATACCGCCATTTTGGTATCGCACATTAACTGTAAACGTCCCTTCACTACTCTTGTCAAAATCGGCGAACATTTTCCCGAGGCTCCGAGTTTATTTCCGAGGTATGTGGGGCACATTTGATCGGTAGCGTCACTCGTCGGCCCGGACATCACGACACATGCGTGCTGTCTTGCATCATGCACGGATGTGGTTCGTCCAGTGACTTGACGTTTGCCGCGTTTGCTTTCTGGTCTCCGGTTTATTGCGCGCGCTCCCTCAACCACACGTGCACAAGGTGAAATGGCGGCTGTGAGAAGGCTCGAGCCACTCCCACTCAGCGCGAGCTTCATTAGCTAACGTGCCACAGATTACACCCAGACCGTGAGATCTGGTTTTGCTAGTCCTTTATCGACGCCAGTATTTGGTTAACGCTGTCTGTTCACATTTTTTTCAGACAAGATCTGCGATCAGATCAGTGATGCAGTTCTCGATGCCCATCTCAAACAGGATCCTGATGCCAAAGTTGCATGTGGTAAGACTTTTCATTCTTAATTTTTATTTTGCCTCAAGTCAGATATTTGCATTCACAAAGGTAAAGTTACTTATTTTCTTGCGTACTTGTCACATCTTCCAGAGACTGTTGCCAAGACTGGCATGATCCTGTTGGCGGGTGAAGTAACATCGCGTGCCACAGTTGACTACCAAAAAGTTGTCCGTGACACCATCCGTCAAATTGGATATGATGACTCCTCCAAAGGTATGAAGTGTTGTATTTCACATTATTGTATTGATATGTTGTCAAAGATATTTGTTTCAATGACAAATGTCGCCATCTGCTGTTTCGTGACAGGGTTTGACTATAAGACCTGCAATGTTCTTGTGGCCTTGGAGCAGCAGTCTCCTGACATTGCTCAGGGTGTCCACATTGACCGCAATGAGGAGGACATCGGTGCTGGAGACCAGGTCAGTGCTGGCTATAAACTCTTTGGTCTGCCATGTGTGTTCTGAAGTCCAGACAACTCTATTATTGCCCTCAAATATAGTTCTGCTTCTAAGTAAATGTCTTGTGTTACAGGGCTTGATGTTTGGATATGCCACCGATGAGACAGATGAGTGTATGCCTCTCACAATTGTCCTTGCCCACAAGCTGAATGCTAAGATGGCTGAACTGCGACGTAATGGTACTCTTCCATGGCTCCGACCAGACTCCAAGACACAGGTAGAGTGGTTACACTTGTTGTTATTAACTGATTAAATCTCTCTTTGTAAGATTGGCTTTATTTATAATATTGCCTTCTATGCAGGTTACTGTCCAGTACCGCCAGGACCGTGGTGCTATGCTCCCTGTGCGTGTGCACACAATCGTCATCTCTGTTCAGCATGATGAGGATATTTGCCTGGAGGAGATGAGAGATGCTTTGAAGGAGAAGGTCATCAAGGCTGTTGTTCCCTGCATCTATTTGGATGACGACACCATTTACCACCTGCAGCCCAGTGGACGCTTTGTCATTGGAGGCCCACAGGTAAATGTCAGAGGGTGTGGCTTTCAGAAAGTATTTAGCCTGCGAGTTACTTACCCATTCCCCTGTTCCTCCATTACAGGGTGACGCTGGGCTCACTGGCCGTAAAATCATTGTCGACACTTATGGAGGCTGGGGAGCCCACGGTGGCGGAGCCTTCTCTGGGAAGGATTACACAAAGGTGGACCGCTCGGCTGCTTATGCCGCACGTTGGGTGGCCAAGTCTCTGGTGAAGGCTGAGCTCTGCAGGAGGGTGCTGGTCCAGGTGCGTAATAGTGTCCAAACCAACCTGTCTTAATTTTAGAGAGAGGTGCTGGAAGAGGTTCCTGCCTGAAGTTTTGTGTTTTTTGTTGTGCTTGATATAATACATATATGTGTGCTGTAATAGGTGTCCTATGCCATTGGAGTTGCCCATCCCCTCTCCATTTCTATATTCCACTATGGGACCTCAAACAAGAGTGAGAGGGAGCTGCTTGACATTGTGAAGAAGAACTTTGATCTCCGTCCTGGAGTCATTGTCAGGTAATGTATAATCTCTGAAGCCACCTGCTACTCGAAACGGCAGCACCTGGCTCCCCCCTGTCTCCTGTGCCTTAGTTTTGTCTTTTGATTTGTCTTGCCTGGGATTTAGTTAATTCATTTATTGTGGAAATGTTGCAGGCCAATGCTTTTTTTTTTTTGCTACAGCTGACACTTTGTTTGGTCTTCTTGAAAGTTATGAGTTTGCCTTATCTCTTTCTACTTAATTAGATGGCATAATAGGTTACACAGGTGGGCATCAGTAGGGGCAAAAGTCCCAATTTTTTTATTTTATTTTTTTTTTGCGGCAGATGTTTATGATCTGACGTAATAAACCATAGCTGAGGTAGTACAGCTTGTAGTGTAAGGTGTTTTTTTGTTTTTCTTTTTTGAAATTGGATGAGTGTTTTTTCATCTGCAAGCTGCAGTGTCCAGTTTGGTCATCAGGGTAAGTGCCGAAGCTTCACGTTTCCTGTTTTACCACTTGGTCTAGCAAACCTGGTGAGATTTTTTTTTTTTTTTTTTTTTTTTTTTTTAATTTAAAAAAAAAATTTTTTTTTTGCTCTCAATGCTCTCCACCGGCTAATGTGCGCCTTATGCCTGTGTGAGTATGAATGCGTGCATCAGAGATCACTTGGTGTGACTGCTGCTAAATATGTTGATTATGTATTCCAGGGAGCTGGATCTGAAGAAGCCCTTGTATCAGAGGACCGCAGCCTATGGCCACTTTGGCCGAGACTCCTTCCCATGGGAGGTGCCCAAAAAACTCAAATACTAAACCTGTTAAGCTTTTCCCCCCCAGGCCTGTTGGTGTATACTACAGAGAAGCCTGCAAGGTTCTGGGAGTGAAATGCCCTTATCTCTCATAATAATGGTATCATTTAACACATGACTCCCTTCCTCACTCCACCTTCCGCCTTTGTCTTGTCACTGTTTTCTGCTGGTTACAGTATCATGCTGGGCACTAGGAGGCACGTCTCAGACTTGATGTTTAAAGAATTGGATGGGTTCCATGAACCCATGCACCAGAGTACTTAATGTTCTCCCATGTCTTGAGGTTCAACTTCTTGTTGTGATAGACCGTGAATAGCTGTGTTCAGTTGCTCTCCTTTAGGCATTCCACTCTTGTCACTATTGTTAGTCTTCTATTCAGCGTCATGGCGGTACCATATTAAGATGTATGCGACAACCCTCTTAATTTACTGGTGCTACTGATATAAGGAGTCTGAATCTGAAAACTTAAGTCTATTTAGGATATAAACATAATTTAACAGTTGGAGGGTGATCTGGTGCCTCCTTAATGCAAGTCTAGCTTCTCTCTAAACATTCCTCCTTTGTCAGTCTGGTACAATAATACCCTGATCTAGTGTCCTTTATCCTTTTTGTTTGCTTTATCCCCTTGTCTTTGTGGAGGATGTTAGAATGGCACAATTGAAATTCAAGGGTTGTTGCTATATTCACTAAAAAAAAAAAGCTATGCACTGCAGGCTAAAGGGTGAGCCAAATTATAATTATTCACACTCTCGCATGAGCATAAAAACCTCAGACCTTTGCCCCCACAGACCTTTGCTGTTTTCTGATGTAATACAGAAAAGTCAGAAGCTGCTATGTCACTGCTCTGGTCTGTAGAGGTATTGGTTATACTTGATAGTGATGGGAGAAATTGGATTGTTTGACATGAAATACAATTTTAAATAAGTCCTTTTTAAATGTAGTTTAACTTGCTTTTTTATGGTTTGAGGTGACTAAAGGGCCTTTTACTCCTTTAGTGTATTGATGGCAGGTGTAGCTACAGAGAAACCTGATTACCATCTTTATCCTTAAAGGGGTGTGTTCTTTGCCACAGCTTCTTATTGGCTAGGAATCAAACCTGAACACTATTTATTTGTTCTCTGAAACTCGGCGTGGATACAGAGAAGCCAAGGTTTCAGATGGCAGCTTTAAACACATTGAATATTGAATTCCTTTTGACTTGATCATTTTCAGTGTTTGGCTTGAGGCCCCAGAGTGTCCTACAGAAAAGCTTTGGTCAGCCTCAACAAGGAAAAACTGTCACTGGCTACTGTTAATGAGTATTTTACAACCTTTTTTTATTTTTTGAATACAGATCTTATTTTTGATGGGTTAGTTTTAAACCCCATTTAAAAAGTCTGGTGCAATTCTTTGACTCTGACCTATCCTCATTAACAGGATGGCAACATTTGGTTGGTGTAGTACAGAGAAACCAGCCTTGTTTACATAGCCGTCTCATGTTGGATAGAGTATGGAGTTTTGGTTTTGTTCCCTTTTACCTCTCGGAGGGCATCCCGTTGGCTACAGTACGTTAAGAGTGCCTTTTCTATTTCCTCTACTCCCCATTTGCTTTTTTTCTCCTCCTACCAACATGCTTTCAACTTCCAGAGGAACAAGTAGCTCATAATGTATGCGTCATGTCTAGACTGGGTAGTTTTACTTATGCTCTGTAATAAACAACTACTCCTTTAAAATGTCTGTCTTGTGAATTTTCTTTTATGCTTGAAAAGATGAAGAGCAGGGATACTTGAATAAAACACTGGCCACTTTTTTTTTTTTTTTTTTTTTTTTTTTTTGGCCAGTGTTATTTTCTTTGTCGTGGGGGCACAACACACTTCCTACAATCCTTTTGAAACAACTGCACCAAAAAAATGCAAATAGCCACCTTGCAATAACATCTACAGGTGTGAATCCATTTATGAGCATTGACATAAATTAACATTGATGTTTTCACCAATTTTGAAACCTTACTTTCAAACTACTCCATTATACCTGGTAAATGGTTTCCATAAAAATCATAAGGACTTTGAGTCTAAGACTCTTGAGGATTCAGTCATTTTACAAGTCTTTTTTATTTATTTTTAAAAAAAATGACAAACAATTTCCCAAAACGTGACAGTTCATTCACTGTCTGAATTACCATAGAGCCCTTGGTGTGTCTTACTTGAGGCGAGATGTTTCAGGCTCCTGAGCAGCGCTGACTATGGAGTTTGACCCCTACCTAAACCCCCTTCTTACTCTCCTCTGACAGAGGACTTTTGAAAGGAACTTTACTTGAATGCTCTCAGAGATGCCAGGCTGGTTACATACTGAGCTGACCTAAGGTATTTTTTTATAAGAATTAATGGCTTAAATTAAACTAAAACTATAATTTAGTGGTTTAATGTTTAAGGGTCTTATTCAAGACATCCACTTTCTCTCAATTATGTAACTATTTACCTGAGGTCATTCCAATTTTCTCAGCATTCAGACAGATTGACGTGAACAGTTTGAACATGAGAGACCTTTATCTAGATCCAACAGAGGAATTCACAAGTGTTAAAGTGAATCTTGATTTTATAGCAGAGGTTAGACACAACAGGATAGGAGTGTCAACACAAGAAACAAAGGGATCTATAATCTCTAGGGTTAGGTTTTGTCAAAGCAAACATTCCTGTAACAAAACAATACTATTGTAAATGGGTTAAATGGCAGGGTGTGATAAAGCTGTTTCTCAAAATAGACAGTAAAGTGAGTTTTCTCAGTTTGATACTTTGATTAAGTCAGTAACTTATCTGTTTTATCTTTGATGCTGCTACACACTGCTGTTATTTATCAGATACACAAACATTTCACTGTCTTGTGTAACATAATGATACTGACGCACATTCCTGGGAAAATGGAAATATATAGAAATTTTCATGAAATACAGTAGGTGTCATAACACAATTGTCACAAAAGTTGCATTCACAGATAAAGTGAACACATGGTAATAATGCTTAGGGTGTCAATACAGGGTAAAGATATTGTAATGAAGAACTTTTCAGTAATATACTGTATCTGTGTATAACCCTTGAAACCTTAAATGTATTCCATGTTTTTAAGGAGAACCTCTCCACAAAATTGAAAAAAAGGTGGTCAATATTTGCCAGTCTGAGGAGAAGCCTCTCAGAGCGTATTGAAAATTGACTAAATCTAATCTATGGGAAGTAAGAAGGGCAAGGAAAATCCCAAATGACCTTGGCTGCATTGTGGCAAAGGCCACAGGTTCAGAACAGTTTGCTCAGTTTCATACATGTTTGAATTATTATCTGTGTGCATTTTTGGAAAAATGTGTTTGCATTTTCAGAATACATGCCCCCTTTTCAACCTACAATTCAGAGCCAACACTGAAACTATAACAAAATGCCCTGATTAAGTTGATTGCTGTGTGGCATTATGCAGTTTTTGGTCTAAGTGTGCTGTTCCTCAGCAAAACTATGTATAAAATGCTCCTTATTACAACAAAACCCTAACACCCAGCAGCTGATTCAAATTACTGCTGCTTGAACTTGAACCACAAAGAACAAAAACACCTTAATCCAGACACAATGGTGTTCCTGTAGAGTATCAGGGCATTTGAAACCAGTATGGCTGTTGTTCCAGCTGCATCTGAACCATGTTATTTGCATTAGCAAACTTTACACAGTGACAATGGCATTTAGGCAAATATCAGGAAATAGTAAAATTAGTAAAATTAAGTGACAGTCAAACAGCTGTAGTGAAAGTATGTGCAAATCTTCCAGAGCCCTTCATAAAATACCTGTCAAGTAATGCAAGCACAGGCCAAAATCCACTAATTACAGGAAATCTAAGTTTAACACTTCCTTGTATGTTCTAATGCTAATTGTACATGACTTTTTAACTCAAACACACGAAAGTGACACAGGAAGATTGTCACTTCATTCCAGTTATTTAAATCTGGTGTCCAATAGAGTTATGTTATCCAAAGACAATCTAAAGACAAGTTTGGACAGTTGACAGCACATGTCAAAGCCTTGAGGGAGTAATTGCCACGTTGTGTTGAGCAAAACATCAACCTATACTGGCTTTTGTTGTTGCATAAGTTTGGAGAGACACACACACTGTGTCCCACAGTGGATGAAAAAACCTGCAGGAAGGACAGCAATGACCACCAAGTGGGTTGTCATTTGCCTTTTACCTGAAGTTTCCATCTAGCAACTCTACCATAAAGACCTGACTAACAGAGCACTGCTGAGATGACTGTCCTTCCTGCAGGTTTTTTCATCTCTGCAGAGGACTTCTGAAACACCGATGGAGGGACGGTTCATTTCTTGGTCACCTCCCTGACAAAGGTACATGTCCTAGTGACTCTTGGTTGGATGACCAAACCTTGGTAGAGTCCTGGTGGTTTTAAATTTCTTTCTTTCACAATTATCAAGGCCACTGTGCTCCTGGGAACAAAGCTTTAGAAATGTTTTCACACCCCTGCATCACCACAATTTTATCATGACAAAAATCAAGTCCAAGAATCTTAAACTTGATTTTTGTCCTGACATGTATACTGTGGGACATACTTGGTGTTGCCCAACTGCATTCAAGGACTCTGAGAATGTGAAGAAAATGCTGTGTTGTGATGAGAAAAAGAAATATCAATCCTCTCAGGGACAAGTTAACTGGTCAGGATGGAGGGAAAGATAAAGTACTAGATCAAAGGTCAGAATACCTTTGTAAATGAAAACTTAGTTATTGATAAAGCAGCAGTCCCCTGCAGACTACAGGAACATAAAACTAAAGGAAACTTATTTTGTTTAACTAGTGAGCTGTCCTACTCCTGCTACCAACAAATGAATCATATTTAACTCAAATCCTGACTCATTCAGTAAGAGAGATTTAGCTTCATCTTGTTCTGGCAAATAATATCTGCAGGCTATTCAGTGCTGAATTACTAATCCAATGAATTTTACACAACAATTAGCTTTGTCATTGTGCCACTCAAATCCTGCCAGCTTTGTAAATGAATGAATGGATTTTGTGAACTCTACATGTGGTTGCTGCAGTACTCTGTGTTATGGAGATTGGTTTTCTGCCTTCTGTTGCAACTCTGAAGTCTGGGACAGGATCACACATAATTACTCAGCTTTGATTGTATTTTTAGTCATTTGTTTTATTTTCATACATAAGATCATATGTAAAGCTGCCAGGGTTCCTTTAATATACATCTCTAACTATCACATTTCCCAGAGCTCCAGACTTAATATTCAACAAACATAAAAAGAAGCTGATATTTTATGACCTTCAATAATGTCTGGAAGCACTCCTTGTCTCTGAAAGCTGGCCCAGCTCATTTCACAAATGACATCACTACAGTTACAGTATATCAAGCTATGAACAGTATTCATGCTCAAGTAACATGATCAAATTTAGACCTGAGTCCTGTCTGCAGTTCAGCTACATCAGCTGTGCATTTCCATGACCACACTGGCTCAGTCAAACGTCTATATTTATCTCTGAATGGTGAGGTGGGGTTGTGCTGGGGGTGTATTCCCACAGCCATGAATGGGAATGATCACACCCCACTGCCCCAGTATCGCAACATTGATGGATACTAATATAAAAGTATGGGATTGTTCCTGGAGAGCATAGCACCACACTCACACTTTGCTTGCTTTGAGGCCACAATGTGCTGGTTCAGGCTTTTAGTCTGATGTTATTAAGTTATCTTTCTGTAACGCCTGGGTGAGGCTCACTGTATTATATTTTTGTTTCAGCACAATATCAACAAAAGAACACAGAGAAATCTTCCCACAAAAAAATCTGACAGTGCACCAGCTGTATTCAGCTCACACAGGAGACCAAACAAAGCACAATGAGTATTTCAACAGAACATGATGTTGAGACCATATATTGTTGCAGACTGCTAGATAAGGTCTTTGGTTGCCTTTATCACAGTGTCACAGTGAGAAGGGCAGACGTAGGTCAGCTGTTTAGTTGAGGTCAGTGGGATTTCTTGGGTGGCAGCTGATGCAATGTTTGGAGGATCTTGCTGTTGCACAACTGTACTTTTGCACCAAATAGGAGGGAACGAACAATGTTCTATTCTTATTCTACTTTTTTTAGATAGCTAACCACGTAATTTTTTAAGGCTTGAAAGAAAATATGCAAGTTGTGTTGGACAGTAGTTCTGAGCTGTTCTCATCATGACAATCTCTTGTATCGATGACAGTTATGTAGGTGTGTTCACTTACATGGGTTCCTGCCACTGACAGGAAGTGTAAATCAGAACAAATACATGACGCACCTATAGAGTTTAATCTCAGTAAATGTAAATATGGGTTTGTAAATATTGGGTTTGTTCCTAATATCAGCAAAAAGTAAAAGACATTAGTAAAATTACACGACAGTCAGAAATTCAAAATAATTAAGGGAACGGTATTTCCTAATGGACTGAAATTACCTTAGTGATTATGTGAACATTTCCTTCCACTCAAAAAATATGACAAGAACAAAAAACCAACACCCAGCAGCCGATCAAAATGACTGCTGCTTGAGCAAGAGCAAAAGAACAAGAGCAACTTAGTCTAATGACAGTGTTGTGACTGTAGAGTATTAAATATTAAACATCAGGCACTAAGGCAACTTCAGGAACCGGTTTTGGCTGTTGTACCAGTTGGGTCTGAAGCATGTACATTATGTTGCCTTAGCAAACCTTACACAGTGACAAAAATATTTAGGTAAATATCAGCAAAATAGTAAAACATGAGTAAAAAATGACGTGAGAATCTAACAGCTGTAGTAAAAGTATGTGCAAATCTTAGATGTATAATAAATATTAAATTTGACTTAAATCTAATGGATTTGTGCACTGACAATAGGTACCATGTAATATCAAGACAACCTTGGACCTCCATGATTATTCAAACTTTATTGTTGTATAGTGAATTGTACTGGTCTTGTAGGATTTAATGCAGGTTGATGTGATATTTTTTTCCTGAATGTCTGCGCTTCAGTCTGTTTTCATATAATTTGATCTATTCAAACCTGATATGACAAAGAGTTATAATATCCACAAAGATTGTGTTGCTGTGTTTTAAATACATGGGTCTGACTTGGCCATGGAACAGGTCTACGGATGTGACACTGTCGAACACCTCTTTTTTTCATACTTCAGTCTCACAGTGTTCATAACATTTTGGTTATAACGCTAATGAGCACATGCATTTTATATTGTTTGAAAATTCTTTATTAATAATAACGCATTTTTAAGTGGTGGAATGAGTTGTCCTTTTGCCACACTTTATGTGTGTGATTTGATTGTGTTGAATTATACCTTGATTGCATATTGATGAAAGGGCACCCTTAAATCAGTTATGTAACTGTGTTTTCAGTAGTTCTGGTATATTCCAAATTCCTATCTTGACTATTGAATTGCCATTAGACTTATTGTTGTATTTGTGCCCAACCCAGCCTAAATTCTATAGTGTGTTATGTAACAGCTGTCTTTTTGTTTGTCTGGGAGAAGACCGAAAATAAAAGTGTCAAGAAGCAGAAGAACCGGTCATATTACAAAAGCCCAAAATGTTTTTTGTTACGCTAGATTACCATGAGAATATGAAGGTAGTTTCAGTTTAGCTACATTAAAAAGGAAAGGAAAAAGAGAGCAAATAAAAAAGAGAGAAACAAGAGATAATCAAGTCAAGAGAAAACATAAGATAATGTAAGAAGTCTGGGGCCAATCAAAAAAACAGGATGTACTTGTGCACATATACAATATACATTCAGCCGTTAACATTAACAGAACTTTACTAAATAAAGAGAGAGAAGACATATATTGTGTACTTTTGTGTTTAACAATGGAGCTTTGTTTGCAAAACTTACGGTATTCAAAAGTGTTGGACCACAATTAACATCGATGCCATGATGGGGTAGAAGCTGAGTCTTTGCTGTTGAGGATAAAACTCCTGAAAGGGTCTGCTGAGGGCACTGGGCCAATGTGCATATTTTTTATGCAAATGTACATACACTTTTTTTTTAAGGCTTAGGTTATTATTATTATTGAAATAATATTGCAGTAGGCCTGCAATATGTTACATATCACATGTCATGTAACAGATGAAGCAATATTCAAATTCTGCCACAGGCATGAATTCCAGTCTACCTGTCACAACAGAAACTTCACTAAATATTTCCTTGTTGTCAAAATATTTCACAGGTGTCCTTTGGGTGTGAATTACAAAACACAGGTAGGTTATATAATTTGTTAATGTTAACAAGGTGGGGAGGTGTGAGGGTCTGAGTTGTGATTGGGTAATTTCCAGCCAATTGAGAAATAGTGAAACGGGAGATAATCTGGTGAGCAGCAGACTTGATACCATGGGAATGTGTTCCCCCTCTCATAACTTCAGTCACATGCAGACTGAGGAATGAAAAGCAAGCTGAAGAAGGGTGTGATGACGATTTTAAGGGGAGTGTCTCCTTTCCACCAATAGCATGGAAGAACACACTCCTTGACAAGGCTTTGCATAACAGGCTTGCATGTGGTCTGAGGATGAGGGTTGCATATTTCCATGCATTTATGAAAACAATTTAATCTCTACTAATCTACTAATATAATCCAGATAACCAATGGTGTGCGTGTCAAGCCAACTTTGACTTTTTTCCCACAATGAAAAAAACCTTTTAGCTCACAGTAACTGTTCAAAAGAGGAAACAATGGGTGTTAATAAAAGAAGCCGTGAGCAGCAGAAAGCTAAATCAAGGGGCATCTCTGCATGCAATTAATGTAAAGTAACAAAAAGTAATTTTGCCCATATATAGTGTGTGGCACTGCAAGCTGTAAAGAATAAACCACAGAATTGGGCCTCACAAAGGACAGTAAAGTATCTTGTCTAGAAAGTCAAGCAGTCAGATAAACAGCACCCAGTGATCTTTTATCCACCAGTGATCATGTGCCACAAATATTTGGAGAGAATTGTCTTTGCCTTTAGTTGGTGTTATGGTTGTCAGGAAGCAAGGGGAGAATAAGAGTGGACTGATTTGCAACAATGCAGAGTTGACCGCTGACCTGAGGTGCAAAGGTTCATGTTCAGCACCCTAAGGACCACCCCCAGTTCAACAGAGCATCTCAGATATCCAGTATTATATTTTGACTTGTAGTAAAAAATTATGAAATGCTGTTGCCTGAACCATTCACATTGACAAACAACAGAAAAATGACAACTGTCTTTTATATGAAAAAAAACCCCAAAATGCTATACTGTCATGTTCTTACAGATAAAGTGCAGTTACTGTGCACCTCAATGATAAAATCTAATTTTTTGTTTGAGACCAGCAGCTGAGGTTCATGACAGAGGCAGCTGAATACTGTTTTATACTGCCACCTGCTGAAAACGTGGTGTGAAACACCTCCACCAGTCAACTGAAGCTGAAATTATGTGTATTACGTTTCCTTTTTGATTTGCTTTTATGAGTTTAGAGTTTATATATATATAACATTTTTATATATATAAAAAAAACATTGTGACACATTGATTCACATTTTATGGCTAATAAATTCCATTATCCAGACATAGACACATAGACAGTAATAAATGTTTTTTATGTATACGTCATTGTATTTGGAAATATACAAGTTGTGTCCTCAAAAAATATCACTGTATCAAAAATAAGTTTTCCAAAGACCCAAAATAAATTAGAATACTGAAAACAACGAAACACTGTTGCCACACAAACATACTTTCATGACAATGTCCACTTATATTATATCGCTGACAGACAGTCAGATGCTCTGTTCAAAACAATTTCCCAACAAAGTTTAAATCTTGTTTATGAAAACTAGGTTTTTGTAAACACAAGAAACACAGGGGATGTTCAATGCAGAAACAAAGTTAACAGAGCTCTGGCAGAGAGTACCTGCACCTTTGTAAATTTAACTGCTAGAAAGCAACAAGATAACTTTAACTGAAGGTGTTACAGTGTGATATGAGACAAGACATGAGGTAACAGTCCAAGGTAAGTAAAATGTAGTAAACTTGAACACAACAGTCAACTCCCAACCATACTGTCGATGGTGAGCGCTGTTCCTTCTCCTTTGAAAACAGAAGACTCAACTCGATTGTGGGACGAGTTGTCAGCCGACAGTCACTGTACAGCACCCAGCTCTTCACTATGTCTTCAACACTGTCAACAGCGTTGATGCTTTGGAGGAGCACAGAACTGCGAACAAAATATTATTCCACAGGCCTTTGCCTATAGCCCCTTTGCCACTGCAATTTTGCTTTTAATATCACTCAGCGCTTGTCCCGTCTTTTGTCCATTTCCTTTTGAATCCGAGCCTCCAGAGCTGCTCTCATGGCTGAATCCAAGATGTTCTTTTCTGCCACACGTTCCACTACCTTCTCAGGCTTATCACCCTTTGGAAACAGAAAGAACATGAGAAATTAATATTTACCAATTACCAAACAAAATATTAGTAGATCACAGAACACAAATGCCAGAGACATCAGACAAAAGGATGTCCATTAACCTTGTGCACAAGGAAGGATGTAATGGTACCAGAGTCCGCCAGATAGTCAAGCCAGAAAAGTTCAGCCCCATGGGTCTCAGTCTCTGTGCTCGACCCACTCTCGTTCCACTCTTCAGCCTCAGCACCAGCCCCTGACTCTGATCCATCTGAAAAAGGAGCGTATTACATACTCTTTACTCTATTCACTAGATATATTATGATCAGCAGAAACCAACAAACACACATCAATCTTACATCTTCGACGTGGATGGTACACTTGGATGTCAGGTCGACGGGGTCGTCTCGGGGTTGTAGTGTGTCTTCGCCGCTGAAGCTCTTTGGCCTGCTTCACCTCTTTGTCATAGTCATCTCTTGAAGAGGGAATTGACATTTTGTTATTGCTTAGTAATGTACAATATACCACAAAAAATGTTACAAGCAATCTCCAACCTTCTTATTAAGTTGGTTAGAGCAAGTGTATAATATTTTAGTTTTACTGTGCATAAGGATAATCATGATGAAATTCTGTTTCCCTAACAAAAAAAATAAATGCTCTCCAAAACATACTAACACTTAATCTATTTCTACAGTCTACTATTGCACTTGGTCCAATAGTGTTCAGAGAGTATATTGTGGACATAGTACTGTAGAGGAATTGGTTTACTTAAGTAAATTTTATTATTACAAAATGCATTTCCCTCATGTAACCAAGTTGTGTGAGAAATAAGCACCGATGTCTTGGACTAATTGTACATTTGCAGTATTAAGGTCGCACTCAATGCCCCAGAAATCTGACACAACTAATACCAATCAGCATCACATGACTAAATAACTTCGCCACCTCCTGTAATAGCTGCATCTGAAAACAATACGAGACTTGTATTCAGCCCATCACGATATAGAAACACACAAATAAGTTGGACTCTTATTTCAATAAAGACCTGTTTTGTTTGGCATCCAGTGTCCTGGATCAAGGATAACTTTGGCCTGTACGACCTTTACTTATTTTTCAACTTTGTGGGTGTAAAAGTGCGCATATCGATTATTATCTGCTCTAAATATGAACCTTTCTCCGCCATAAGCTCAACATCTAACAAAAAAGTGAAGCTGCAGCTGGAGATTTTATGGCTGGATGTTGTGAAGTAGCTGCTATGCTATCTGCTAGCAATTAGCTAACGGTAGTTAAGGAAATCACCTCGCAATCTGGTTCCTCCGGATATGGTGCAGGAAACCGTGGCTCATATCCAAACGCCCCCCAGGTTTATACTTCAGCTCATGAGTTTCATCGTCTCTCAAAATGTCCATTTTGCTAGACGAACTCCAATATGGTGACAGTACTTAGGGGCTAATGACACATATGATTGCTACAAGTCTCAATCAGAGCACTGACAAAAAGCTACATGCTAGCTAATGGAAATTTGTTGTCCAACTGTAAAACTCCCGAGGTTCACACATTAAAACTATCTAAAAATAGACACAGTTTTAAAATGAAATTTTACCAAACGCACCTTAACACAAAAGAAACCACATGTGACAAGACAGTCAATAAAAAAAAACAGCAGGTTATACTCTCAGAAAAATGCGAGTAACCATGTTTAGCACTGGACAGCTCAGGCATCCGTGTCGCTCCAAACTCCGGGATAGGTTTTTGTGGGTTTACAAACACCGCGAGTTTCGACGCGCACGGTGCGAGACCCATTCATCTACTGCAGATAAACTTGTGCCTTGTTTGTTGTTTTGGCATTAAATCACAAGCTGGTTGCTGCGATGGTTTCTCTGAAGCGAGAAAGAGAGGCTGAAGTTGACGACGATGACAGTGATGACGGAGGTAAGTTTATTTACCTACGACTCAGACAGACTCAGCCTTATGTCCTACGTTTGGTTAGCCAGTAGCTAAGTTACTAGCAGCTAACATGAGCTGCGTTTGATTTCTCCAGAGTTTTGACCAGGTGTACAGGGGCGACTCGCCCAATAACTCCTCCATGAGGGTTAAAAAGCCGCCACAATAAAACACCGCCCTTCCAACGTACACCGTGTGTCAAAACCAACATAAATTAAACGCTATGTTAGCTAGCATATTTAGCTAGCTTCCCCCCAAATGATGATAATCTGGACTCATATCGCTTGTTGTTTCCATTTATGTTACAGTGACAGCCAAAATAGGACGGGGACGAGTAGTAGAAGACCAGAGAAGCCGCCACTGCCCTTATCTTGACACCATAAACAGGCAAGTTAAAGTTGAATGTGCACGGCTAATGTTACTGCTAAATGCTAGTCGTCGCTGTTTGTCTCTATAGTCCTGCTTTTGAGTCCCAGTTTTCTCTGTAAATTCACCAGGAGTGTGCTGGACTTTGACTTTGAGAAGCTCTGCTCCATCTCTCTCTCCCATATCAATGTCTACGCCTGTCTTATATGTGGGAAATACTTTCAAGGTAGGTGGATTTATAACATTTCACCCAGAATCAAACTGTGCTGTGCTGGGACTGTTTCACTGTATATTTCCTTGTAGGTAGAGGTCTTAAGTCCCATGCCTACACTCACAGCGTTCAGTTTACCCATCACGTGTTCCTCAACCTGCACACTCTCAAGTTTTACTGTCTGCCAGACAACTATGAGATCATTGACTCTTCACTAGAGGATATCACTGTGAGTAAAACCATGGTTATATCATCATGTATTCTTGTGCTTTTGATACAAACTTGGAATGGATGAAGAAATGAATATGAGCTATATTTATAATATACAGTGGACTGATCTGTTCGCTAGTTTGCTTATTATTACAAAAGGGCATAGTTGAAATATTAGATTGAATATCCTGGTATATAAGGTTACATCCTAACTGAGTCATACTATAACTACCTGTCCTTACTGGATTCAGCGAACAATAAATTACTAAATGGCTGATTCACAAGATAAAAATGGTTAAAATTTTGAAGCAGTTCTATTAATAATGTGCCATATGCCACTAACAACATTGTATTGTCAATGCTGAGGTTTGATTTTTGACAGTATTTCCAGGCTCTAGTTATGTGTAATTGATTTGTTGATACCTTTTTTTCCTACAGTATGTGCTAAAGCCAACTTTCACCAAGCAGCACATTGCAGGGCTGGACAAGCAAGGAAAACTGTACAGAGCCTACGATGGTACAACATACCTGCCAGGCATTGTAGGTCTCAACAATATCAAAGCCAATGACTACGCCAATGTGGTGTTACAGGTATGAAAAGCAATTGCAGTGGACCTTATTTGGATTTAGTCAGATGTTTTAAATAATAATAATACCAGCTATTTCATATTTCCTTTTTCTTCCTAGGCTTTTTCAAATGTCCCGCCTTTGCGAAACTACTTCCTGGAGGAGGAAAACTACAGAGGAATCCGTCGGCCACCAGGGGACATCATGTTCCTCTTGGTGCAGAGGTTTGGTGAGTTGATGCGCAAACTTTGGAATCCAAGAAACTTCAAGGCCCATGTGTCTCCCCATGAGATGCTGCAGGCGGTGGTGCTGTGCAGCAAGAAGAACTTCCAAATTACCAAGCAAGGTAAAATGTGTGATGCAACACATTGTAGTACTGAACAATAATTAGGCATATCAAATTATCAAGTAGTTTTTCAACACATGCTGCACCATGAAGAATACAAGGGTGTGGTCCTGATTGTTTTGTGCTCTGCAGGAGATGCTGTGGACTTCATGACATGGTTCCTGAATGCTCTGCATGGCGCTCTTGGGGGCACAAAGAAAAAGCCATGTAAGTAGGAGGAAAAATTGAGGTTTTATCCCTATAAAATCATTATAAAAAAAAAAAAAACCACAGGGTATTTGATGTGTTAATTGTACATTTACCAGTCAAAGAGGAAAGTGGAATATAAATTCGTATTAGATCAGCTGTTTTT
The DNA here is from genome assembly GCA_038496675.1 of Rachycentron canadum. Taxonomy (NCBI): domain Eukaryota; kingdom Metazoa; phylum Chordata; class Actinopteri; order Carangiformes; family Rachycentridae; genus Rachycentron; species Rachycentron canadum. The sequence continues at coordinate 13,132,733 of CM076654.1, forward strand.
TTTCTTTTTTTTGCTCTAAGGCTTATTTTTTGTACAATGAGAACTAACCCATGCCCTCATGTCTCTCTTCCATTATAGCAATCATCACTAAAGCGTTTCAGGGATCCATGCGAATCTTTTCCAAGAAACTTCCACACCCAGATTTAGTAAGTTTGCTGCTTAATAGTAGCTCAATAGTATGTGACAAAGGGAGACCACATATCTGCCCTGTTTAGACCCTGCATTAAGATGCGTCTTCAGAGATCCGATCACAAGTGGTCTGCTCTTAGTGTGTCTGTTTCTAAAGTGATCAGATCTCATGTCCCAGCTTTATATGAAAATAAACAAGTATTCAGTATTGCTTTCAGCCAATCTGACAGGGTGAGTCGTCAGTGTGCTTGTGTAAGTGGGAGAGCTAGCAAGAGGACACTAAGGGGTTGAGGGAGAGCACTACACAGCCCTACAAAGAAATATGCTTTTATTAGAAATATTAAAATATTTTCAGTTCATCACAAAACAGTTTGTTTTAATTGGACTGAGGATGTCGGCAGAGGAGGCAGCCTCTTAAACTGGCCACGAGACATTTCAACACCTTTTATACATTCAAGCTGCTAAAAGAATTTCGTCACATGCGGCCTGGACTGAATGGGTCCTGGGTGTGACTGTACTTAGAGCTGTGATCTGGAACAAATGTTATTACCAGGTCTGAACTGATAAATGTATCAATTAAGTAAATGACAAAACATGGAATACAATAGGAGGAGTGTGTCTGTGCCAAACAAAATACAAATAAATGACAATGCCAGACTAAGAGAGGGAGAGGTCTGCTTTTTGGCCTCCAGGGCCCGGCCTACTTAGGTGTGTTGCATCGCTGACAAGGTCCACCCATTAATTTTAAGAAACAAACACACAGCCAACCAAAACAGAAGGACAGCATATTAATTATTCTTTTAAATTACTTAAACAAAGTGATTGACCACAGATGAAATGAACTTCTGAACTTATTTTCTTATCAAAATTGAACCTCAGGTATGAGGCAAATGGCAGAGTGAAAAAATTATGAATTTTCTTTGACAGAATTCACATGGCGTTTTCTAAATTATTTTACAGCTACCAGAAGAGAAAGAAGCATTGCTGGTGACAGAGGAGTACCAGGAGCAGATGTCAGAATCCACCTTCCTGTTTCTGACTCTTGACCTCCCAACAGCTCCACTGTACAAGGATGAGAAGGAGCAGCTTATTATCCCGCAGGTCCCTCTCTTCAACATCCTGGGCAAGTTCAATGGCAGCACAGAGAAGGTACAGATCTTATGGTCTTTGATTAATCAGTCATCTGTATTAAAAACATTTACTTGACAGACTGGATTGTAATGTTTTGACATAGTCATAACTAAAACTAACTAAACTAAATCTGCTTTTATTCAGATGGCAGGTATTAATAAAGCAAACACATTATCTCTGCTCACTTTGTCTCATTTACATTCAGGAATACAAAACCTACAAAGAGAATTTTCTCAAAAGGTTCCAGTTGACCAAACTGCCTCCGTACCTAATTTTTTGCATCAAAAGATTCACCAAGAACAACTTCTTTGTGGAAAAGAACCCGACAATTGTCAACTTTCCTATCACGTAAGTATACATACTGTAAAACAAGGTACCTAGGCTTTATTCAAAGTGTCTGATGTCATGAAGTTAATGCTGACATTAGTAATATATGGTTGCAATAATTTTGATGAGACTCTTAAGAAGTGATGTCAGGGTTGTGAGTATTTTGCCCTCGTGTATACTTGTTTGTATGATGACTTTGTTTTGTCCTATTTATTTCAATAGGAATGTAGATCTTCGTGAGTACTTGACAGAAGAAGCTCAAGCCACAGAGAAGAACACAACTTATGACCTTGTCGCCAACATAGTGCATGATGGGAAACCCACTGAGGGAGCGTACAGAATACATGTTCTGCATCATGTAGGCTGCAAGCAGATATTTCTGAAATTAATTTCTTATATCCTTCACCACAAACAACCTACCAGATACATTAAATTATGTTTGTGAGGTTCAAATTTCATCACTGACCATCTGTTTATATCTTTGTATTTGATCAGGGAACTGGAAAGTGGTATGAAATGCAGGACCTACAGGTGATTGACATTCTCCCCCAGATGATCACGCTATCAGAGGCCTACATCCAGGCAAGTCCTCCCACTGTAAACGTTGCCTTTCCATGCACCTTTCATCTGATGGCATTTACAACTTGCTCATATGTCTTTCAAGTTCAGTACAATCTTCAGTCCACCAGGCAGGTGTAGCTTCTGACTGTGGTATGGATTATTTAGGGTGTATTTCACTAATGCTTGTGAGCCAAAGTAGTGATCTCAAATAAATAAAAAGGAAAATAACCTAGTATTTACAATGTGCAGGTTCATGCCCTTAACAGCTACTGGAGGGAATTAAAACAATCTGGTGCTTCAGAAGTGATTTTTAGGTGATTTCAGAACATCAAGAACAAATTTAATGGGGAATGAATCCATGTAACTTCATAGTAAAAGAGGTAATGACAGATTATTAGGAGTTTCAGTAGAAAGATGTTGTTAGCAGCTTTCAAAACACTGTATTTGCTGGATCTTATTTCATACCAAGTCAAAGTTTTAAATGATTATATATTAAAATGGTCATTTAACCCAACAACAGCCCTACAGTTTGATAATTTTATTTTTCTCTCCTAGATCTGGAAGAGACAAGAGAGTGATGACACAAACAACCATACAGGGGTGTAACTCAGACAGGACTTTGTGCTGTCACCATTTGAAAAACGAACTGGTGATTGAAAATAAAGCGGCAAGAGGGCATCAGGACATTTTCTTTATATCCACAAAAAAAAAAAAAGCCAAGAAATGTAAATGTCTCCATGTTTTTTTCACTGTTTTATCTTTTTACTGAGTAGACGTTTCTAAATAAACAAGCTCCAGGACACATGTCTCTGTCTGTATGTTGAAGTTCAATAACAAGCCTTGATTTATTTTAGTTATAGCAGGTTGTATGTGATAGTAAGATAACATGATAAGCAGCTTGGCAGCCAAGTTGAGTAGGTAATATTTATTGCCCAAATTGTCTTATACATTCTGAGAGTTCATTTCAAAGCATCAAGTTTTTTATTTTCCATGTTTCACATTCATAAGAACATACATATTGAAATGTACAGACCAACACCTCACAAAACTGTCAACTGCTGCAGAAACTATTGCTTTAGACTGAATCCCTGCCCCAGCATTGTGACACATTACTTCATGCAAACCAGAATATTCACAATTAATAGTTATGGCTGACTGAATTAGCTTAAATGAATAATTACCCCAAAAAGTAAAAAATGTTCAGTGCGTTACATTTATAAATCACTTAACTTGACAAGTGCAATGATTTGTAGAATGAAAGTGGTTCCTTGTGTTCACATATCACTGGTTCACTCATCCTTCCAGATGTATTTCTCACAGAAGGCCTGATTCTGCAGAGAGAGCATACACAGAAATAGGATGTGGAAAAACAATCACTATTTGCAGAGGACTAGTAGGTGAAACACATGCTGTACACTGATTTCTCAATGATGGGTCTGACCTGTGCATCTCTTATCATCTAAACCAACAATAATTGCTAATTTACTGCCTATGACTTACACCACACTTCTCAGCAGTTTCCCTGTCTTTGCACCAGTAGCTTGGTCCCCAGGTGCAGCGATTCTTTCCCAGCGGCTCCATCGTCTCTGAGGCAACACACAGATTTGCTCTCTGCAGGACAGATGGGACAAAATCTAAATTTGAACCAGGGCAAATAATGTTGTTATATTCTACTCACCAGAATAAGTGTAGTGCTGTAAGTGATGACACTATTTGTGTCTATCACTGTGTTTATTTCACGCCTGTTGATGGTGTCCCATAGTAACATATAGAAGTAGAATATAATAATTATAAGGGTTTTCTTTAGGTTTCCTCTGTACTTTTATAAAAGCTGATCTTACTTCACAAGCGTGTGGACCATCCATCTGGTTTTCCAAAACCTTCTGCAGTTGGGAGCCATACACTTTGGTGAAAGCCATACACTGAAAAGAGAATGAGAGTTACTCAGTTTTTGATATAAAGGAACAATGATATCCTTTTCTTATTCTACTATTTACTGAAGATGAAAATTTAAGGTTAATTTTAGGTTTATTCAACCAGTAAACTAAAAGCATTGACTAAGACTACAATAGGGTGAGTGGCTACAAAACAGAACAGCAGATACAGACAAAATATGTAAATATTTTAAAGGTATAGTGATTTGTGAAGGATTTTGTTAGTTGGGAGGAAATGAAAGTCAGACCTTTGGGATGGCATTGGGGTGGTGGACACACACAGACCGAAGGAAAGAGGAAGTCAGAGGTCCAGTGGAGTTAAGACCCAAGTGCAGTCGGCTCAGCACAGCCAGGGTGTGGCATGACTCACAGTCCGAGGGGGGGGGCACCTCTGGAAAATCAGTAGCGTTAACTTGGCCTTGATCTAAACTTTAAACAAATGTTGACCAGAATTATTCATGATGAACTTGTGACCAACCTAGAAGAGGCTGCTCGTCGAACAAACAGAGGTGCAACAGAGTACATATTGTGTGAGGTGCAGCAGACAATAGGAGGAATTCCACTATCTGTACGCCATATTTGTTAACAAAATCATCACATTGGTCCTTATACTTATGAGGCACAAGGTTGCAGACCTCTCCCATGAGTTTCATTAAAGCATCCTGCAGGACAAGACAGAGAAAATAGAGACATTTCCATGATATGTCGTGTGGTGAGGGATCTGCCTCAACCAATGCACTGATACTAAAAAAAAAAAAAGTCACCTCAGTCATATTCTTGGGCAAGAGGTTCTCCAGTTTCTTCATGATAAACAAACACAGGGTGCAAACTGGGTTGAACTCCTCCTAAAAAGGGATGAAGATTAGCTGATAAAAGGCCTACGTTTATAATATAAATTAAAAAGTTTCATTTCAAGTTTCATTTCATAGTCCACTTCTGCTTCCTAATACTGACATGACTGTTGATAGGACCAAGTGCAGAACTGGATATGTCTTCATTGGTAGCATGGTGGGAAATTTTCAGCACGTCTTCCTCCTTGTAGGCAGCACAGAGTCGAAAAACCATACAGGTCTCACCTGCTTTCTACAAAACATGTATGATCTGGTATTAAATAACATCGCTGAAGACCAATGTGTTTATTGTTATTCCATATTTTTAAAAAAGAAACAAAAAGGCTAAACTCACCAGTTGACCAGGTGTCTGCCGCAGGATTTTGGGCAAATACGTCTTCACCTGTGAATCACACTCTGATGCCTGTTCTCTTGGGAGGCGCAGGCAGAGAGCATGCAAGGACTCATATACAGTCACCTGTAAAGTCACAGAAGATTGTCTATGTTGTAGTAGAGATACTGGATGTCTTAAATATGCTTTTCTACACAGACAGCTACTTATCCCATGTTATTCATCTGTGCAAGGCAAGTAAGTACATGCAAAATCATTTGACACCATTTGTCAACAAAGTCACATTTCAATGGCAACACATTTAAGTGTTCGAGTGTTCTCTCACTGAATGCTTTTGACTGACAACTACCTTATTATAAACATCCATTTTTGGTTTAACTGTAGGTTTAACCAATTCCTCATTAAAGTGAAGTGAAAGTAAAGATGAAACTGTGTAATTTGTGAATCACACAGATGCTCACCTTAGTATCTCTGCTGGAAATCATGTTGGTGGACAGCTGGATGATCTGGCTGCATTCAGAACAGATGTCCAGTGACTAAAATAAGCCAGATAATAGTCAGATAATTATTTAGGCACAAGTTCATCCAGTTCTACACAAAATTCAAATTGTGCACTTTTGAAATGTGAATGTAATGAACCACCCAAGGAGGCAAAAATGTCATTGCTACTTAATAAATGCTCTTTAAATGTTTTTTTTATTTACAATTATAATCAAACACACACGTCATGTGCAAAAGGAGGATGTGAAAGAGACGGTAGCATTTTCTATGTATACGTACAGTAGACTTATCTGCATGTAACAATGAATAATAGATATATCTCCACATATTGGTTTGATTTGATCACAAAACAGTGATTATATGGGAAATAAAAGTCATGATTACCAGAGATTTCTGATGGATGAACGTCAAAGGGTCTATGATCAACCTGGAGTCTCCTTTAAACCGCCGGACACAAAGAGAAGTGACACACACAGTAAATTTAAATGGTACATTTTTATAGCCATTTATAATTTTTATATATATATATATATATATATATATATATATACACACACACACACACACACACACACACACACACACACAC
>CM076654.1:13144078-13214683 GCA_038496675.1 Rachycentron canadum
ACACACACACACACACACACACACACACACACACACACACACACACACACACACACACACACAAAAGCCTGGTCAATGACAGCAGAATTCATGGCCGGTCCGGTGACTGTGCGGTCGTTGTCACTAAACCTTCATCTTACCGGGACACAGAGATGCCGCGAGGATCAGCAGCAAAAGCCCAGGTGCTGGCATGATGAGAAGGAGCACGAGACAACAGGAAGCGCGGATGATTTAGATTACAATAACAGGGCGGCTGTTTGAGTCGCACCGGAAATACAGATTAATCGTCTCACCCAATCAGAGAGGTCGATGTAACGCGCAGCCGCAGCGGAGAAGATTATTTAAACGCACACACACACATAACCAAACAGACGTGTGCCCCCCGTCATATGTAGATATGTGTATATAATATAATAATATATTTACCTACCTGGGTGGTTAAATCCTTGGGAATAGGCCTGAACTGATTACACACACACACACACACACACACACACACACACACACACACACACACACACACACACACATATATATATATATATATCTAGAGCGAACTCTTTATATGATTATTTAAATAGTCTCAACACATCCCACCATGAGCAAGCACTTGACAGGAAAAACTTCCTTTTGAGAGGCAGAAACCTTGCCTCGACCGGTTGGATCGAGATGACTGATACTAGTAATAATGGTACATTAGTAAATAACAGCAGTTAGTTAAATTAATTTGTGACGCAACAATAGTAGTTTTAGTAATGACATTGATAATAACTAATAATTACTAATAATTATTGCAGCTGCAGGTGTTGAGCAGAAACATGGGGGCAGCGATGATGGTGCATCAGTGCGTCCCTCAGCAGTATAGGTTGACCAGTAGATGGCAGCAGAGTGGAGTAAATATACAGCTCTAAACCATAGACTATAAGAATGGACGTGGACTCTGGGTTTGAAAAGTGAAGTCAGTGCTGAAGAACTATTAAATCACTATTTCCCCATTCACAATATCTCTTAAAAGGCTTATCTCAGCTTCAATAAAACATAACATTATTCAATTGTGGTCGTATTCAGAAAATAAACCATAAAGGTGTGGCTACCTATGATTGAGAGGCATTAGAGAGCAGGTCAGCTCCACCCCTTAATCTTCCTCACTCCTCCAAATTTGATTTCTTGTGGTTTTAAAAAAACAAGATGGCAGATGGACACTTTCAAGGATTTAAAATGGCAGTTCACAAACCAATGGTTAACCACTTGGTGTAGAAGTGGGAATGGTGGCAGTGGTTATCAGAGCAAAAACCGAACCATGTGGCAGAAGGAACTAACTGTAGAGCTCAGAGACAGGTTTGTACTGATCTGGGGAAATCACAAAAAAGAAAAAATTTCTTCTCCCTTTAACTTTCCCAGGAGCACAGTGGCCTCCTTAATTCTTAAACAGAAGCAAGTATGGAACAACCATGAGCCTTCCTAAAGCTGACCACCTGGCCAAACTGAGCAAGGGAGAGGGAGCAAGCACTGAGATGGACTGAAATAACATAACACACATGCACACAACCTGCTCAAACTTGTTGCACTTCTCTTGATAGAACTGACCTATTACCCTTGGCTTGAAAATTTAGATACAAACAAAATAAAATGTCAACCACATGAGTGTACAGTATGTAACTGTTGGTTTAACTGTGCCAGTATAATTACAAGGAGTTGTAAACATGTGACCATGCAGGTTAGTCTGCACTTGTTTGTTCCCACATATTATTCAAGCTGTAGTTATTTATATAATAGAAACCTAAACAGAAAACAGTTTCTATTGGTAACAATGACAGTGATGCATATATGTCTTGGGAGTGTCTGAGGGTTACTTACTCTTTTGTTATCTCAAAGGTCACAACATAAAGAAGACTTTGTATAGAAACACACATACATACAAATACAATCATATATATAAGCCAGTGCTGAAGAGCCTTAAACCTGGTTTCTATCTAATGACCACCACTGGTTGTAAAATGAATATTTGTATTGAAGTGAAGAAATGGCCCATCTTCCCACTTGATTGAGTCTTACAACATGATGTTTATTTTTTTAAATTATGGTCCTATTCATAAAAGGGGGTATGCATTAATGTGTGGCTCCCTGTGGCAGGTCAAATCCACCCCCCACTCCTCCTCAGCTCCAAATGTAGTTTCATTTGAATTAAAACAAAATTAAGATGCAATGACCAAATTAAAAAATTCAAAAACGGCAGTTCACAATCCAGTGGCTAACATCACAGTGGCTTCACTCTTCCTGAAACAACTCTGAATAAGAAAATAAATCATAATGTTACATATTGGTCATAACATTATGCCATGACCCTGACCTGTTGAAGCCTAGACTCTAGACCTCTGAAGGTGAGTTGTGGTAACAGCATTAGCAGCAGAGCCTTTAAGTCCTGGAAGTTGTGGAGCCTCCATGGACTGGACCTGTCTGTCCAGCACATCCCACAGATGCTGGACTGGAGCCAAGTCAACACTTGGTCTCTGCCCCATTGCTTCACATTGAATGTTGTCCAAAGCATCACACTGTCTCCACCAGCTCACCTTCTTCCCATAATGCTGCTGCCATGTCTTCACCAGATAAGTGAGACACATGCACCCGGCCATCCATGTGATGTAAAAGAAAACCTGATTCATCAGACCAGACCACCTTCTTCCTCTGCTCCATGGTCCAGTTCTGATGCTCCTGTGTCCTTTGTAGGAGCTTTTGGTGGTGGACAGGGGTCAGCATGGACACCCTGACTGACCTGAGGTTACACAGCTCCATACACAACAAACTGTGATACTCTGTGTCCTGACACCTTTCTATTAGAACTAACATTAAATTTTCAGCAATCAAAGCTCCAGTAGCACTTCTGTTGGATCAAACCACACAGGCCAGACTGACTCTGTCTCTGGTCCACTGGTTCTCCTTCCTTGGACCACTTTTGGTAGATACTGACCACTGCAGACAGGGAACATCCCACAGAGCTGCAGTGTTGGAGATGCTCTGACCCTGTTACACATCACAGTGTGGTCCTTGTCCAAGTCTCTTATATCCTCACACTTGACCATTATTCCTGCTTTCAACACATCTTCAGGACAAAACATTCACTTGCTGCCTAATGTATCCACCACTGACATGTGCCATTGTAACTAGATAATGGGTGTCATAGACTTCACCTGTCAGTGGTCATAATGTTATCTGCATGCACTAAAAAAAAAAGTGCATTGCATAATATGAACCTAGATAAAAATGCTTTTTGCAAAGGTATTGAAGAACAAATCAAATTAAAAAAATACAAATACAAAAAGCACATGTGTGGCAATGTTACATTCCAGTCTGCCAACATACACACATCTGGCAGATTTTTTTTCCTACTTTGTAAATGAAAGCAATAATTCTATATTGTATGTAAGTACCTCGCTAGACTGGAAACAGTCTTTACAGTAGCATATAACATAACATAATATGGCCCTGGATCAAATATGAGGAAAGAAAATTAGTGGACTTTCCCATTCCATCTGCAGTGTACCAGAAAGAAACATGCTGAGAAGACAAATGATGCCACAACAATGACAAAGGTGTGACACAGAGTCAACCTGTAGACAGATGTTCATACATGAGTGATCCCATACACACAGGCACGCACACACACACACACGCACAGACTTGTGCCACTATACCTGTGGGGACATTCTCATAATGCATTACTTAGCCTTTAATGGCCTCATAACAATAGTTTTAAACCAGTGTTTTGTTCACTTCTTGCTGACAAGACACAAGCAGGGTCTTATTTTTAATCATTAGCAGAGGGGGATGTCTTGTTTTGTTTGGAGGTAGAAGACACATTTTATCTCCAGGAAATTATGTGACGCTGCTCAGAAGTTTTACATATATATTTTATGTGATGACGTGTGATGGTGGATGAGAATTGATGTCTTCCCTCTTTTTATTTTCTTGTAAAATATGCCTGTAAATCTAAGGGAGAGATTTAAATTTAATTTCTCATTTTAGCCATGGTGAAAAGTAACTGAAGTTACTTTTTACTTGACTGGACCTTTTTATTTTACTTATTCTACTTCACAAAGTTTAGATTGAAATTTAGTTTTTTTACTCCAATACGAATATTTGATTTGAGAATTAATTTGCAGATATTTACAGACAAATTATATCTTCAATTTATAGAATATTGTCTTTCGAATAAACATGTTATGTAATAATAACCCAGAAATAGGATTTTGTTGCTGTTGCTCTTATGTTTTTTTATAATGCAACAGTGTGAAACAGGTCATACTGTGTAAGGACTACTTAAACAATCAATTAATAATTTTATAATCCACAAAGTGAGGCTCTTTTGTGCAAAAACCAAATGCAAACTTTTATTGCTTGTTTCTCATGTATGATTAAAAGTAATAATTTCATCCAGCATTATCTCAGCAGTTGTCACATTTTTAATTTTGTAGCTGCCAAATAAAAAAATCTCTCTCTGTGTTTTTATATGTATGAACCATGACTCATGAAGGTTTTTATATTGACTTTGTGTACATCTCTTTGTTACTCTTCCAGTTTGACACCTCTGATTTCCTGACACATACCAGGGATACTCACTTTTTCAAACAAATGAGGAAAATATTTACCCGAATTACCAGTCAGCCATCTGCCTGAGGACACTGAAAACATTTCTACTGTGCAGGCATGACAAACAACAGATAATTAGTAGGGATTTCAAGTTTGAGGTCTGTTTTTGCAGGATTTGTTGCAAACAAAAAAACCCCTTTCAGTTCACTGTTGTTTCGCAGTAGAGATTCTTTAACCTTGGAGTTTCCACTTTGACATCAATTTTATAATAGGCCTGAAAAGGAGGGGCAGGTCATGATCAGTCTACCATTCAATCATCTCTGTGTCTGATGGCCTGCTGATAAAGTGTGATGTGTGTGACTGGGAACCTTTGATGATATCATATTTGGGCTGATAATTATTTTTAGATGCTAATAATCTGATGTGGAAATATCCGTACTGCGTCAGCCTGTGTCTGAGCTACCTCCCACACTTTCCATCGCATCCTTGTGATGTCATAGATTTATCAAAGAGGAACTCTCCAAGAGAAACCACTCCCCACATGGTTTTGGCAGTGCTTCAGAAACTGTCTGACAAAATATGTCTCAAGTTTCAGCATATCATATAACAGTTCTAAGTAAAACCAATAAAGAATAAATAAATTTCAAGACTCCAACTTTAATTGGAGCAGTAAATTTTATATCTTGACTGCACCAAAGCACCAAAGACTGCCGATGAAAGAAAATACAAGTGAATAAAGAATTTTTATTTGGGTTGCTCCAAATTCATGGCAGATAATGAGAGACTTATGTAACTTACTCACTGTATATGTATATATTCTTTTTACTCTCTTACTTTCACAGCCAATAACTTTTGACTCTATGCATTTGTCATAGTAATTACACAGAATTATCTATTTCACATTGTTGCATTATCTAAAAACAAGTAAAGCAAACAAAACTGCAAAAACCACAAAATCCTGTTTCTGGGTTAACATGTGAACTGATTTTTAATGTTGCAGCAGTTCATGTTCAGTTCAGTTCAAGAATGAATTTAATATACTGTAACTGTACTTTACTTTTAGTACTTACTTTTAATATACATTACATTATACATTCAGATATGTTTCATTTTAGCTGCAATGGAAATGGCTGACAGAAAATTTAAATAATGAAGGCATCATTGCTGTTCAGTCAACACAACGCGGACTCTCAAGGAGGAGACTTCTGAGGAGCACTCAGTGTCCCCCTCTAACGAACACACGGTGTATTATAGACCTGTAACCTGGAGTTTACAACATTTCTTACATTTTTAAAAGAAAAATAAATAAATGAATACATTTAAGATTCAATTATAATTTCTTATACTATTAGTATCATTAAAAACAATGTGAGAAAACCATATAGGTTATGACTGTGTGGATGACAGCCTGTAATTATTTGTGTAAGAATTTCTTTTTCCTATTTCCTGCATTACTAATCACTGTCAGTTGATACTTACATTCTGCCAATTTACCTTGACACATAAACAATAACTGACAAGGAAATGTGTTATTCAATGAAGCTCAATGAAAATAAATATAATCTATTTGATAATCATACTTATCTACTTATATAATTATTATTATCATTTCTTGCACTGACTCATGCAGTTACATGACAAAACCAGAGATACCATATGCCTGAATAAAAGCAATGTTAAATCTACCCACTGGTTCTGAATAAGGGCTATTGTCTAATTAAAATTGTGTGTGTTGTGCTTGAATTGTAAGTGACCTAAAACTGTATAAATCTTGCAGCGGACTTGATAATTCATTCAATTGCCAATAAAAGTATTGTTTATTTGTACTTACCAATGACAAATTAATGTTTTCAACATCAGTGACACTAAAAATCAAGACATCAAAACGTACATATAGAAGAAAAGTAGGGCTACATGAGATTTTTTTTTAAAGATACCTGACTACTTTAATCTGAGAATGTCCTAATCCTCTTCCATAAAGATAAGATAAAAACTAGAAAACAGAAAAGCAGAAGAGAAGAGACAGGAGAATAATGATTGATTTTCTCCCTCTATAAAATAATAAGTAATAATTACTGATTACTGCATGGAAATTCACGTAACACATTCATTTGGGGTAATTGAGGTCTTTCAGTAAGTAGAACTAACAGTATATAATGGGAAACTGATGCGCGCTCTGAATGAGGTAACAACTGAATTAAAACTGAATTAAAAAATGAGGAAACTACTGAATTAAAAAAAATTAAAAACTGAAAAAATTGATTGATTGAATGAATTAAATTGATGATTAAATTGTATGAAATAAGACAGACAGACACACACTGTTCAAGCAGCTGGGAGCAGAAGAGTTAAAAGCTGCTTCAATTAAGGGTTGAGTCCTGCCCTGCTGTACATTCCCAAGCTAATTGTAGAGAACTTCCTTCATATTTTAAAATATTTTTTGGTTAAGTAACTTGTGCCTTAAAGAACATAGAAATAAATTTTAAGAAACATTAATACTTTTGGTTGTGCTTTCCTCTCAGCTCATATGTAGCAACTGAAACTGCTCACCCATTACATTTTTGGTCACATACACTACACATTGCAACATGTCATTAAGAAACTACATGCCCTCAAACCAAAAAAGTGTCTTTTGTTTAGGAACTTGTTCTTTCCACTTGATATGCAGGAGCCTAATACAAAAGATGCTTCTGTAAGTTTCCAAACCAGGAAGTCGTTTACTGTCTGAGTGATGTGACACTGTAAAAAAAATCTCTTAAGTTTACCTAAATTACATAGTTTCTGCATATTACATTAAATCTAAATAAAACTGTAAATAATATATTTATATATTGCTTTTGAAAATGTGTTTAAAATGTGTTTAAAATCTGCATAGATAAAATAGACATAGACAAAATTACTGTAGATTTCACATGGAAATGTCCCATTTCCTGTCAGATTTTTCCCAAAACCTGTGGACAATGATCTTGACTCAAACAAAGCAGTTCTTTATATAAAATAAATATAAAAGTTGTGTTTAGATCTAATAAGAAAAGAAACCAGGCATTCAAAGATAGATTGAAAACATCATGTGCTGTTGTTGCCCATAGTTAATTGTTAGAAACCGAGTGGGATTTTCACCTCGACAAAGAGGCAACATAATTTACTCCAAATAAATGATAAGGAGCTCTTTCTGAAAACTGACCCATGTTGACAGGTGTGATTGGACCCACCTGTCTGTATAATAGTCCCACCTAGTTTCACATTTGACCTGATCCTTCACCTGGTGTCACAAACCATCAAATCATTATCAAATAAAGCAGCATGAGCTGCATGTTTGCCTGTCAAGTAGGAAAAAGGTTTTAAGACAATGGTCCCCCTTAATCACAAAGTTGCATCATGGAGTTATTTTTACTTAAAGCATTGTGTTAGAGTTTTGTTGAAGTGTTGGACTCTGCAGGTTTTTATTAGTTTCCTGTTAAACAGCATGTTATTTTCTTTCCAAACCTGCTCAACAAAGATGCCCCAGGTGTCACCAAGGGGTACTCTTCTGCCACAGAAAGTACTATATATATGGAGGACAAACTGGTGTAAAATGCACTAACTTCTCACTGAAGCTGGAGGATCAAACTGGGACTTGCAGGACATCACAGGTATTGTGGTGAAGTTTCTTGTCTAACTTTTTACCTTTCACTGAATGTTTCTATATGCTTGCAAATAGCAGATGTAGATCACATTGTTTTATATTTTCAAGTATTTTTTCTTGTTATTTTGAATGACAGGACTGTGCTTGTCTTCTACAGAGATGAAGTGGTTATTGTGTCTGATAGCTACAGGCCTTAATCTGTGTTTGCAAAGCCATGTACATGCTGGTGAGTATTGTGAAATTGAAAAATGAAATGGAAAATAATGAACTGGACATTTCATATCCAAAATGAAATATTGTCTTTTTACAGTTTGTCATTTTGTTAAGAAAATAAAGATCAGGGAAGAACATATGAATTTGAACTGACGCTACACTTAAAGAGTGTTGCTGTAATTAATGAATTCACATTATACACCTGCAAGAAACACACAGACAACAGTCAACTTCAGAAATGTATCAAAGAAAAAAAGAATATTAAAAAAAAAAAAAAATAAAACCAGTGACTTTTTTTTTGCCATCAGGATCACGTTTGAACAAAAATGTCATTGAAAAAGCTGTGACTGAAGCAAAGATCACTGTGGACTCAGCTTATGAGTACTCCAGAAAAGAGTGAGTGTCCACATCTGCTGCACATGTAGAAAAAAAAAGACAGAACATGAATGTATCATATATTCAAACTGCAGGTTATATGGCACTGATGAATCTGAGCTCTCCACACTTTACAGGAGCGTTGACCGTGTGAGGAGGAATGCAGCGAATCCTTCAGACGTCCTCAGACTATTAAAACAACCCGCGGGACCAACACGTAATGTTGCACGTGCTGCAGACTATATGGATATTACGGTGAAGCTGTTGAAGAGGTCTCTGAATAGACGCCAAAAACGCTCCATCAACGCCACAGGTGTGTGTCCCAAATACTGTTCTTTTTTTGACAGTTTTCACACAGGTGGAGTCAAGTTACTAAGTTAGTCTGTGCATGTCCCTAACAATTGTGTGAATTAGATCTGATCTCTGAGGAGGATCTGCAGGTTGTCGCTGATCTGACAGGCTGCTCCCCCCGACACCGGGTCCCTTCCTGCAGGACAACTCCCAATTTGGACCAGTTTCGCACTGCAGGCAGCACCTGCAACAACAGGTAAGGCAACTGCCAGCAGCAACATTAAGATGAGAGGCAAGAACCAGCAAAAGAACAAACCACAAACACGCCCACATTTAATTAAAATTTCCATTTTTCCATATTGCAAAAGACCCCCCACCCCTCCATCTGTCTCCTCATTTTAGATGCAAATGGTGAATGGGTGTGGACAGTTGGGATGCTAACATTCCTTTTGAAAAATGTTGTCAGTCATGTCAAAGACTGGTACATGTTGTTCATGATACACCCAGGCACAAGACAAGAGGAACTACTTTTTTTCTTCCTCAGACAGAACACTCGCTGGGGATCCTCCAACATACCTTTCACTCGCTGGCTCCCTGCTGAGTAC
This sequence comes from Rachycentron canadum, assembly GCA_038496675.1. Taxonomy (NCBI): domain Eukaryota; kingdom Metazoa; phylum Chordata; class Actinopteri; order Carangiformes; family Rachycentridae; genus Rachycentron; species Rachycentron canadum. Next base: position 13,153,775 of record CM076654.1, read on the forward strand.
CAGGATGACATCTCTCTGCCTAAAGGCTGGGACCCTAATCTGAAAGTCAACAGACGTTTTCTTCCACTGGTAGCGTATTCATGCATATATTCTATACAAAGCACAATGTACTGTACAAACAAAAAGTCCTGCTGAGCAGTTATAAAAAGACCATTATACTGTAAATGGTGAGTTATAAATTTAATATTTAATCACATTTGTAGTGATGCATAAGATATTTCCAGACTTGTAGAGATAAACAATGATAGATGTATANGTTCCAGAGGATCCGCGAGGGAGACAGGTATATTACATAACCAATATTGCTAAAATATGTGGATTTATGTTCATTTTTCATTCAGAGACTTTAAATCTCAACAAACAATACAATTTCAGGCTTTGGTGGGAGAGGGAGGGAGTCTTCACTGAGGCTCAGAGAGAGTCCCTGAGGGAAACATCCCTTGCCCGCATCATATGTGACAACACTGGCATCACTGAAGTACCTGAAAAACCCTTCCTGTACAGACCTCGAGGGTCTGGTTACACCCAGTGTAATGACATCCCAGCCTTTGACCTCAGTCCATGGAAGGATGGTGAGTTGATGCTCTGAAGTCTGCTCTGACAAAGTTGACTGAGGATGACCTGTGACAACATGAGAGTATTTTGGAAATACTGATTTTTCTCTTTAATTTTCTGTAGGAGGAAACCTCAGTGGACCATATGGATCATCAGGTCAGTCTACCACTTCCTGTCCGATTATCTATAATTATTGTAAATAAAATACTAAAAAACATTATTTTAAAACAGCAAGGTTGTATTGGTAAAATAATACTCATGTCTTCTTTAACACAGGCCCCAAAAAGCCACGTGGGCCAAGAGGCACTGAGGATAATGTTGCCTTCTCTGTGCGACTGGGCAACAACTTCCCTAAGGCTGGTGTCCCCATTGCCTTTCGTGATGTCATCTACAATGGACAGAACAGCTACAACATCAACACCGGGATTTTCACTTGTCAGGACTCAGGTGTTTATGAGTTTCAGTTTCACTGTACGATTAACAAGAACGATGCCAGTGTAGATCTGCTGCATAATGGAAAGCTGGTTCTACACTCATTCACCACACGACAGAAAGGGTTCATCACAGCCAGTGGCCACACATACATCAAGATTAACAAAGGAGACAAGGTCTGGTTGGTGGCCAAACATGGCAGCAATGGTTTGACCAGTGACAGCTACTTCTCAGGGCATCTGCTGTTCACTGAATAGGAACCAGATACAGCTGTTAATCCATTATACCCTCAAAACACTGCAGCTGATATTCAGCAGAGCAACGATCGGAATTTGCTGAAGTTACTAATCTCTTTCTACTAATAGGAAGTTACCTTGTTTTAAAGCAACTGAAGACAAAATAACATGTTAACATTTTTTCTGTCAACTTTTCTGACAGAAAAGCTGTGTTTAAAATCCATGATTATTTAAAAGCTTCATATTGAATTACCTGTACTGGTACTGGAAGAAGTAGGACCAGAGGTTGTTATACATATTATTTATACATATTCTTTTGTGAGTGTGAAAAATAATAATCATCAATCAAAACAATCACCGCTTAACTTGATATGTAATATTTTGTGTGTTATTTTTTATTAATCTTTTTCTTGTCTTTTTATATTGTCTCTAATTCTTTTCAGTAGCATTTTATGACCTATGTCATTAACGCCTGTTAACGCTTAAATAAGTTTAAATTGTAACAGCTATAATTTTTTTACTGATTTTTTTTGGAACATGCTTCTGTTTGTCCAAAAATGTAAATGTATGACATTGAGTCACTTTAAGGTTGATATTAATAAATGATTGTTGAAGAAGATTAACATTTCTCCCTGAGCGGCATTCATATTGAGAGCAATAGTTCAGAAGATAACGTATTTGTTTGCGGACCCAGCAGATGAGTTCCTTCAGCAGACCAGCAGATGGCACTGACATACAAGGACAGGAAGGTAAGATCACGCACAACTGGGTTTGGATTAATTTCAGTTACTGCACTGCATGACGAACTTGATATATTGTATATATGGCCTACATGAGTATAAATCATTAAAATCCTAATTTTATCTTTATCTAAACACATGCAAAGCATAATTAAAACAGAATTATCACAAATTACAAGACAGGGTGGTTAGAGGATATATTCAAAATTATACCTACAGTATCACAATTCATTGTATTTTCCACTCAACCTCTTTATACTGATTTAGAAGACGATATAAACAAACTAAACTTCATTTACATGTGGGTTAGTTTTAGGGCATTGTCCATGCTGACTCATTGACTTGGGTTTAACATGGAAAGAAACTTTTTTGTTTGCAATGTAATGTTATATGTAAAGAGAATAGATCTAACCACGCCACTGTATGAAATTACTATAACATCAATATGGAGACACACAGTAATATTGTGATATTCAGATGCACTGGTGGTTCTACTCAATCAGTAACTTTTCTGTGAGATTCCCTGTGATTTTTAACCATAGATATCTTAGGCCTCCAATAGTTATGTTGTATCCTCCAGAAATTCTAGCTTGTTTTTCTCCAAGTGATGCATTTAACTAAATATAAACAGATGTGAATCCAGATGTTTTTTAAACGTTTAGCAGATGATGTTTTTTCATATTAAGGAATGAGACTAAAGGTGGTCAGTCCACTTTAATTACACATGCCGACATTTCCCCCGGGGATCTGCATCCTTGCCTAAATATAAGTAAACCAAAAAAAAAAACAAAAAAAAAAACAAAAACAAAACGAGAGCAATATAAGGAGATCGATTGGAGACGTGGTGGGTCACATTAGTTCTGTTGTTTCCTGAACAGTGGAGAGGAGGGACGGGAACCAGCTGCTGCGTCTCCAGCTCCCCCTCCACACACACACACACACACACACACACACACACGCGCGCACACACACACACACACACGCGCGCACACACACCACGCCCCTCCTGACCTCCGTGGACACACTGCCATCCACACAGAGTGGCTCCGGGTGTCCCATGGGAGCAGGGGAATGCTGGAGAAGACGAGCGGCACACGATACCCCATTGTTTGGTTTAGCAGTCACTGATCACCCCCCCGCCCTCCGCCCCCACCCTAAAAACACACGGGCTGACCGCCTCAACGGGTTAAATTGATTAGAAAGACGTTTGTGGTTTGGGCTAATCCCCCATTTTCGCCTCGGCTCTCCGCTCCACCAAATGAGGAAAACCACGGCAGCTCTCGCACCTGTGGGGCTGAAGTGTTGGGACAAGTCGGTCCTCCGCATTCAATCGACTGCAAAATGGACGAGAGGTGGACTTTCCGTTAACACGACCCACAACTTACAGTGAGACTGACAGCAAGGCCATAATAATGTGAATCATTTCATATCGATTAACTTGAACCCAGAAGCTGAATCAGATGAAGCTCTTCATTACTGTGTCTTTTATCAAAGTGAATCAAAATTTCTTCTGGAATAAATTCCCTAAATAAACACAGTAAATAAATGTAATGCAATAGGCCCGAAGCAGAAGTTATTAAACTTATTAAAGACAGGAAACATTTTCAGCCTAATAACTTATGTGAACCAGAAATGTGTCAGATGACTCAGATGATTTGTGGTGTGTGGTTTGGGCAAAGGCTAACTAACTGTAGTGATGTTTGCCAGTGGCGGAGTCTGTTCAAAGCCAGTTTTTCATTCATATTTTCTCTTTGGGAAACTTTTTCTTTGCAGTGGAACCAGAAGCAGCTTTCATTTCCTGCACAAGTCCACTGTGCATCAGTTACCTGAGTTTTTCAACCAGTCCTGCAGAGTTCATGTGGTGTTTGCTTCAATGGGATAGTCAAAGAACCAAACTTAAGTATCGAGAGATAGCATCCTTGCATTTCTAAACACCCCTCTAGAAGTTTAATAATGAGTGGAGGAATTTTTTATTAAAGTGTGTCATCATATCTAGATTTTTCATGGTTAAATAGAGCTGTCAATCATGTTAGGGTAAGTGTGTGAGGGACACGGCGACAGGGCGGAGACTCGGCAGCAGGATTCCCCAGGATTGCTCTCATAATTGGGGGAACATCTGACTTTGTCCCGCGCTGGCAGATGGTGGATTGGGGCGGGATCCAAGGGGGGAGATTTACATTCATTGTCCAGGCGCACAAACTCCACACAGAGACAATAGTCTCGGCGAGGGGCAAGGAACCAAGGTTGGAAAAAAAAAAACTTTCCTTTTCATCGCCAAAGGAACGGGAGCGGAAATTAATTTTTTTTGTCTGCAAAAATGCTCCAAAACACAATATTTTCTTGTCTACACAAAACACAGATTTATTTTTACTGATACAATGACTTGAACAAAATATTGAATATATATATATTGAATTAAATTATTGACAATAATAACAGAAATTGTTCTCAGGGTTGTAGCCCACACTTTTTGGGTTGTAGATTGTTTTTAAGCCGTAAAATGATCCAACTCAGCAGCTGAAGTTAAACTTTGTCAGACTATTATTTCCTATCCACACATTAGCCCATTTGTTTGTTTGTTTTTTAACATATGCATAGATCATTTGAAGAAGCATTTTTACCAGCGTTATTTTTATGAGCAGTCTGGATTCGATAACGCGGTCGTTGTATTGATGAAGAACTCGTTCCTCCAAACGCCGCTCAGCGCGCAGCCCTGTGCGCTGCCGCCGGAGATTGATGGACCAACCAGACGGCCATTGTTGCCGCTGACACTGATGCGATGCCTCCTCAGCGGAATCACTGCATTCAAAGGAGCAGACGGTCGAGCTGCTGAATACGCGCCTGTCGAGAGCGCACTTGTGTTACATTTTGACTCGGATGAATAGACCAAACAGGATTTGCTGTTGAGACTATTCAGGGAGGCAGTAGCTCAGTGTACAGGAGAACTGAAGACCCGAATGAACAAGTGGCTTTTACAAAAACACTCAGACATTAATAAATACAAACACAAATTGTGTTGTGAGGAAAATGTATGCTTTTGATAGCATTTGTCCCAAAATGTTGAGGTTGAATAATGTCAATAATATGCTATTGATTGTAAAGCTGCCCCCCCCCCCCACCCCACCCCCCGCCCTAACACACACGCGCACACACAAAGAGAAGCTTTAATTTCATTTCGAAGCTACAAATAGTACTCTATTTCTGGATGAGATTGTTATCAGATGTCTACAGCTGCTGCATTAACATGTTGTGTTTTCTCTACACGATTGAACCCAATGTGTGAAAAGTTTGCAGCAAGACTCACTGGTTGGATGCTGAATCTGGCAGAAGTCCAAACAACGGATGCACTTTACACCAATGAGAGCATCCATTTCAACAATCGGTCCCCCATATGGCACCAAGGCCCCTCCTCCACGCTCTATCCCGGCAGAGGGTTTCATTCATGCTTCAAGACAGCGGTTCACTTCAAGCTTCCTGGCCCACGGATCAACTGTTTTGATCCGGTCTGGCCTCGTGACAAAGGAAGACCTTCTACACAGATATTTGCAGAATATTCTGAGACGGACTCGGTCTGAACCGTCTGAGGAGTTCAGCCCAGCGAGCAGGTGATCGTTTGCGCTTGAACCGACGCTGGAAATTTGCGCTTGGACAATGCTTGCAACCAGTCGGGGAGCGAATTTAATATCATCCTTTGAGCCTTAAAAGAAAGTCTGCCTGGATTTTTTTATTGAGAAGAAACATCACACTGCACCGATCATTCATTTCTCAAAGCTCCGTGCAAGCTGTTTTCTCGTGGCGCTCAGGAGGAGCGCAGAGCCTTGGGGTAGAGCTTCTGTTGTTTGCCGAAGTGCTTTAGCTCTCTAACTCACCCCCCACCTCCCCTTAAATTAAAAAAAGTGTACCACACGACCGGGACGGGGCTTAAATGTTCGGGATCCAGGAGCATCTGATACGAGAAGTGAGCGGATTAAAAGAGAGAAGTCTTGCAGAGGAGATGGATCCAGTCCGGTCGTGGGTGCGTAATGTCGGGGTTGTGGATGCGAACGTCGCGGCGCAAAGGTAGAGTACAAACCCAGCGCTTCCACTGACATTTCCTCCTCAGGTCTGCTCACCTTATTCGCTCAGCCTTGTTCGCAACATTACCGATTTGTTTTTTCCTCATCTATATCATCACACAATGTAGTTTCTAAACCTTTCCTTTTAAAAAAGCGTCAAGCTACTTGTTGCAGAGGATGACACGACTCCCAATTAAAACTCTTATAACTTCTTTAGGTGACATGAAAGAACAACGATTGAGATTATTATTATTATTATTATTATTACCCTATTTTTAAACCAGTTAAAGAAAAGTCATAATTATGTGGACAAAGGAAAGGAGGCCTATGTTGCCCAAACATGAAACTAATAATCAGAGGTGGTTGACTTTGACATAAAGTCTCACACAGGGGCCATTTGATCAGAAAATCCACTGTCGTTCAAAAGGTCAACTTTCATTTGTAGTTAGAACAAATTTATCTGGAAAAATTTCTCAAACCTCTGTAACAAAAGCTAAATATTTTTTTCTTCGATCCAGACTGGTTGATGGAGCTGATGTTTTCTTCATCTAAAAAACGCTTTTATCCTCAAACACTACATTTACCGTTTTTCACAAAGTAACGGTTGGTCTATTTTTTTTCATTGTTTTCCTTGTCCCAGATGTTCAATCATCGTCTTCGCATTTTAATTTCTACATCAACATCTCACCTTCTAAACAGTCATAAAAACGAAATGGAAGATAGAAAGAAGGCAACAAGTTAATTAGTGTAATAAATATCCTAATATACATAAACTTAAAATATCAATTAATAAGTGATACAACCACAACACTGGCGTTATTCGTATTGTGTTTAGGTAATTTGATATAATCAAATATTCATTTGAACGTTAAAATGTAATTATAAAAAACTCCACTGTTGGTTTATATAAAAAATCATCACAGGCATTTTTTTCCCTCAAGCATTTTTTTTTGCTTTTATTAATAGAAACGTTCGCGGTCGAATCCATAATCTACTCAAGTTTGAGTGAGGCTTTTCTGAAAAGACATAAAATGGCCCATTTTAGACTGAAGTTACATTTACAAAAAAAAAAAATCTGTGTAGGCTCCCTGTGGTTGAACAGACCTGAAGATTTGAGCATGTCTTTTATTTCCGTGTTAATCTGAGATAAAACACTCCGAGTTTCTTTGAAGACACTCAACATAAAGCTTTGAATTCATTGATTTTATTCAACAGCCAGTCGCCTATTGTAGCCTACAGTTTTCAACCAGGACGCTCCAATATCATCAGTCAAAATTCAATTGTGACTTTACAGTTTTAGAGATTAACCACAGTTTAGTCAAGTTTTACTTTTCCTGTTTGTTCTGCTTTTGCCTTGTTTGGTGTGTAATGTTCCAGGCCACACAGGTTTTGCATTCAAGTTATAGAAAAAACTAAATATTTATAAATTATAATTTTTGTCCTTTGTAAATTATTGCTAACTATTATGTGGATAAATTGAAGGCCTTGACTAAAAAAGTTTTATGTATAATTTATGGAATAATGTTTGTAAAAATATTTTAATATTCAAATAAACGCAATTAAAGTGTCAGTAGAAAATCAAACATATTAATTTAGTTTGCATGATTTAGTGCAACCAGAGTTAAGTGTCACATTTTTATTTTTTATTTTTTTTGTTTGTTTTATGTAGGTTACGTTGAGAGATAATATCAACCATCAGTTGTATACTTTATATATACATAGGTGGTAATTTAGTTAAGGATAAACTTCATATCTAGAAGTGTCAATGAGTTTATGAAACACTATATGAAATAGTGAGAATAAGTGTGAGCTGACTGTCTCTTCCTGTTGTGTTCTCAGTGGAGTAGCTCTGTCCAGAGCTCATTTTGAGAAGCAGCCGCCCTCCAATCTCCGCAAGTCCAACTTCTTCCACTTTGTCCTGGCTCTGTATGACAGACATGGCCAACCTGTGGAGGTGGAGAGGACGGCCTTTGTGGACTTTGTTGAGCATGAAAAGGTGTGTGAGTGTTTCTGTGCTCCTAGCAGTTTTAAAAATAATTTCAGGACGTTATCAATTCACTACATAGTTTTCCATCTTCACACTTCTTTCAGGGACATTTTGACATGATGAAGCTAAGGCAATAGTGGCTGAAAAACTGTGGGTAATAACAGAGCATATTAGTAATGTTCACTATTTCAGCTGTAACCAGGTGCTCAACTTGATCTTCCCCATCCCCAGTAAAGCCAAGCATATCCAACAGCTGACGGCTACATGTTTACACAAGCTTTACCCTCAATGAGCTGATGATGTGGGATTGAAAAAGAATATCTAATGACTAATTAGCAGCTTGCCTCATTAGGAGGACATCACTACTTTTTAAAATGCAAATTATGCTCGCTCCTGTTAAGTTATACAGTGAACTAATCATCAAAGTCTCTTTTCCTACATGTCCCCCCCCCCATACTCTAAATACTGCTGTGGGGGGGAGCTGGATTCCTCAGGTTTGACAGCACTGAAATAAGGAAGGGTGCAGTGTGGAGACAGAGATAGAAAGAGACCAGAGAGGGCAGACTGCCTGGAGTGGGAGCCTTATGCCCACCGTTGATGGATGTTTTTGCCTTGTGGTGAGGGGAGCAAGAATTTCCTAAACTGGCAACAGCTCTCCCCCGTGAGAAAGACAAGAGGACACCGTCCTGTCAAGTGAAGTTCAAACACAGTTTTGCTATGAATTTCGTGGGGGTAGAGAAAGGGAGGGCAGGCGGCAACGCTAATGCCAGGGCTGAAAGCTGTCAGTGTGCTCCCCTTTTTATGCCACACAGGCCAGTGCAGAGTAATATGACGGCAGTGGAGGAGTTCATTTTCTGCATGGTTACCCTGGCATCTGTTTTTGCTTTGTAATTATGAGGAGGTAGAGTGATGGCATGGCGAAATAAATGTTCCTCTGTGTATATTTACAAAACTTATGAAGCCAGGCATCCATCTATCTCCTGATGTGTCTCAATCTCACTACTGATATTGAGTTTTGAGCTGCTACTTTCCAACTTATCTTCATGCATCTTAATTTCCCTACTTCTTCTTTCCTTCTTACAACTGTCTCCTTCTCTTGGTTTCTCCTACTCCCCAACCTCCCCTTTCTCTCTGCTCCTTTCTTGCACTCGTCTCTGTGATGCCAGCCTCCTGGGTTATTGGACCAGAGAGCATTCCTTTGAGACCACTTAGAAAGACCAGTAGAGGTAGAGGAATAGAAAGGAAGCTGAGGAACAAGAGACAGAGAGGGGGAAAGAAGGAAGAAGTGAGAGGCTAGTGGAGAGCCTGGGGGAAGGAGGGATAGCGGAAAGGAAGTTTTTCTGTCAAGGTCGACTGCTACTCAGTCTCACATACAGTACTTTCCACCAACTGGAACACACTTTGCACACACACACACACACACACACACACACACACACACACACACACACACACACACACACACACACACACACGCGCGCGCATATACTGTACTGGCCTGTACTACCTCGTTGCTGGGAGGACCACTGCATTTGATCTCAAGGTTTTAGGAGTTCGTATCAAACATGATAGTTCAACCTCTACAAAGAACATCCGACTCAAGGTTAAGCACTCAGCTTATGAGCACAACGCAGGGTCCCATCTGGGCTTTGAGCAGACAGCCCTCTGATCTCGATGCTGCTCCCAGGGAAGGGCGAGCTTCAGGATTAGGAGAGACTCGCTGTGCTTAACACTGCATGGGGATGCCCAGATGTGCTTAACTAGATGCCCTGCATTTGTCTGTCTTTTGTGTCTTTCCAAGGAGCAGACGGGAGAAAAGACCAATAACGGCACTCACTACAAGCTACAACTACTCTACAGCAACGGTGAGTAAAGTCAGACGACTTCTCAGATTGTGGGTTGATTCTTCACCCTCTAAGGTGCCTAATTTGATCATTTAGACATGATGCTAAATTCTGTAGAAGTAGTAGAAAAGAGTAGTTACCACTGACAACAGTGCACTAACATGACACACACCTTTTCACTTAAGTTATCTTCCTCCACATCCTCTTCTGCCTCACCTCGCTTCTCCTCTCTGAGCTCATGAATTTCCTCTCGCTCATTGCCTAATCACTGGGCTTGTACAATTCAATGCTCAGCTCAGTGAGTAGCCTCTTCTGGGGGCGAAATGAGGTACATGTTGCCATCCACACCCCCACTGCACCCCCCACTGCACCCCCCACCTCAGGCTTCTTCCACATAAGATCGGGGGCTACACAGAGAAATTTGGTTCCCATGAGCCACTGCTGCCCCTACTCTGCCATCGCAGTGGCACCCATGGGAGAGAAGATAAAAGACATGTTCTACAGCAACCCCCTCATACACCCTCCATACACACACGCTCACACACACGTACATACAAGCACACCAAAAGCATTTCCTCTACATCCCCTCCTCTCATCCCCTTCCCCCAAGCGATATCAAAGGCATCTCAATCGAGACTTTGATGAGAGGAACACATTTTAAAAGCAATATTCTCCAAAGTCTCTATAAAAATTCCTTGGGTAATGTGCTCTTCTTTCTAGAAGCAATTCATTAAGTGTCTTTTCCCACTGTAGTGTGATTTATAGTGGAGGTTTCAGAGCATCCAGAGGTTCAGGCGTCTCTAGAAGTCTCACTCAGAGACAAAACTGATTACATAGAAGCAAGAAACTGATCAAAAGTAATTTGCTCTTCCATTAAATCCCTTAACAGACTGATCAGTCACCTGTTGGTGTATAACTAATCTCCCATTAGTCAACTAAATTTAGGAATAAATCACAAGTTAACAGAGAAATAAGGACCAAAACAACATCCTGACAAATCGTGAGAACCTGGATATAAATTCTGGCCTCAAAGCAGAACATGACTAATAATCATCAAACATGACATAACTCTCAATCCCCTCAGAAACCATCAGTGAGAAAGTATGAACTGCACGCCAATCTTTTTCCTCCATGTTTTCTGGACAGAGTTCAATGCTTTTTCTGAGAGCTTGTCCAGAGTTTGAGAAAAAATAAGATTTATATCATAAATCTTTCCATTTTATTTTGAGAATCCTTAGTGCAATATACTTTTTATCAGCTGGTAAGTGGTTATAATGAGTAAGTACAATATCAGTTGCCTCATTCATAGTTACATTTTACCATGACTGAAGCAACTATAGGAGGCATTTTACAGTTAGGGTTATACACATTCATTTTTCAACTGTTCAGTAATGTTCAGGTTATCTGCACAATAAAAATGTCTGTTCAGCTGTTGTCTTCTCCACCTTCTGTTTAACTGACACACTGTGAACAGGAGCCCATACATTTAGTTTCTTTGGAACTTTTCTCATGCCTAAAATAAGTCCTTTGAGTTTCTGATGACAACCAGTTTCTACGTTTTCTTTTTGCAGGTGTTCGTACGGAGCAAGATCTTTACGCAAGACTCATTGACTCTGTCACCAAACAGGTTGGTAAATGTTCTTAGAGTTTTCTCGAAGGGGGATTCCACCTCCAGCTATATAAATAGACGTTTCATTGATTCTCCGTGAAACTGAATCTTTCCCATTACTTCTCATTTCCTCCTCTCAGCCCATATCATATGAGGGACAAAACAAGAATCCAGAAATGTGCAGAGTTCTGCTCACACACGAGGTCATGTGCAGGTGAGTGTTAAACACACACGCAAACACACACACACACACACACACACACACACACACACACACACACACACACACACACACACACACACACACACACATACACACACACACCCACACAGACACAGACACACATACACAATCTCTCTCTCTCTCTCTCTCTCTCTCTCATTCAAACTTTCACCCAAAGGGACAAAATCCAAATATCCATTACTCTCATTCACTCTGCTTTGTCCCAGTCAGCTTGAAATGTGGTTTTGGGACAACGCTTGGGGCTCTACGTTTTTGAAAACTAGACTGTGGCTGAACTGTAAGTCAAGCCTGTCTGTCATCATCCTTGTTACAGTGGTAGCCCCCTGCTGCTTTCTGCTGTTAACGCAACATGTTTCTGGCCAGCTCCTGTTTCTTCCCGGAGCTTTTTTCTTTCTGGCCTGAGGTTTTGCAGCCAAACGTCAGCTGACAGCAGCAGACACAAACTTTAGGAGAATAATCTGCCTTTCCCCTCGTTGAAACTATGGCATATATGAACTTTGTCAACAAGTGTAGTGGTGCAGAAAGTTCTTTCAATAGCAGAGCACATTTAAGATATAGTCGTAGCATAGGGACCAAGGGGTTTTTGTTATTTTTTGGTGAGTGAAGAAAATGGTGTATTCAGAGTTATGGATGGAGAAGAGAGAACCAGTCTGAGAGAGTAGTCTGGAAGTGGGGCAGTCATCCAGGATTCGAGGGCAGCAGGGAGAAGGATAGGGGGCTGGGACAAGGGGAAAGGGGCTTAAACAGAGTGGGCTTTGCCATTGTGTAGCCAGCAGATGCCCGAATGTGACTCACAGCTGGCTAATAACAGAGCCGAAGAGGCAGAGGGCAAGCGTCACAGCTGGGGAGTGAGGCCGTCTGACAGGGGGGCAGAGGGGGGCAGGGCAGGGCCAAGCTGGGACATGAGAGGGGTGAGGCGAGGTGTAGGGGTGGCAGATGGTTAGGGGTGGGGGCACTTTTGTTATGCAGTGAAGGGGACTTTGGGGAGGGGTGGGCTGGGTGGCCGGCCAGCAGGCTCCTCGGACAGGACTGCTGACGAATGGTAGGATGTTGTGGGACGGTGTGTGTGTGCGTGCGTGTGTGTGTGTGTGTGTGTGTGTGTGTGTAATGAGGCTGCGTGGGGGTTGAGTTTGATTTTGAAATCAATGTGACAGATTGCCTGGCTGGCTTTTCACTTTTGAATAGTCTCTCACTGTTTGTAGGGTGTGTTGTTGTACCTTTTCTTCCTCTTTTATTCTTTTGTCTATTCCTCCCCTCCCCTCTCATGCCTCCTTTGTGCGCTCCTGGATCTTGGCCGACTGTGGGGCAGGGTAGTCTGGCCCTGAGGATGTGGATGGGCCAGACAAATGATGGCTACTCTTGTTTAATTTTTTTTCCCCCAACACTGACTTTTTCCCTCTTTTCTGTCTCCTTAACTGCCTGTTCAGCCGTTGTTGTGAGAAGAAAAGTTGTGGCAACCGAAACGAGACGCCCTCTGACCCAGTCATCATTGACAGGTAATGAAATCACACCATGTCCACCACCTCAAACAAGCACCTCTTCATACTAAGTGTTCAGGCTTCCCTGTCTTTGTGTATATGCACCTACACACTCACACAGTGTCTGAGAGAGATCACGATGAAGGCTCTTGCTGAGATGCTACCAATCAGCTGCTTCACTTAAAGCCAATGAGAGGTGACTATAGTAAGAACAGTAGTATCATAGCAGAGTGGGGCTCAGTGGTGGCAATGTTTGTGTGCTAATTTCATATATAAATATTAATCTGTACATGTATGCATCACATATAGATGTAAATATTTACAACATGGTGATAAGTGTTCGCAGTAGTCAGTGTTTCTGCCCTGTCTATTTAAGCTGCACCAGGTAGGCTGTAACATACAGTAGAGTATCTGTGTCCATGTCTGTCTCCCATGTGTTTCTCTCTCTTCAGCTTTCTGTTTATCCGTTGATCTATCTTCAGCCCTCTGGGATCTGTTTCACTTCAGTCTCTCATTACCTTGAACAGCCCACATTGCACCTGAAACCTGCCAAAAGCGTAGATTTCCCTTTTATCAGAAGCACGTGGAGCTTTCATAACGCCAGACCGGCTCACATATGTAGTAAATGTTCACCCTGACAGCCACTTATCAGGCTTAAAGGCAGATGACCAACGCTGTAATCAGCGTGAGTGAGGGCCTTCACGTCCGAGGGATTTCGGCGGTCTCGCACTGTCTGCCTGGCATTATCCTCTTTGATGAATGTTCATAAACAGACTGCATGTGAAATACTTTCTCTGTGATGTCATAGATGCAACCTTCATCACCTTTCCCTCCCTCTCTCCTTCCTTACAATAGTATGTCTAGAAAACACTCACTTCATATACGTCAAAGATCCTTTTCTTTCCCCTCCTCAGTTCAAGCTGGCTGGCCGTTGACAGTGTGTCTCAAAGGATCTCAGCTGAAGATAGTTTTCATATAATGGAAAAATGGGGGGCTGTTGTCCTTTGAATTTTCCCAGAATGCTATGGAGCAGCTGCTTTTCTCATTTACTGTAGTGCATTACTCTTCAAATAAGCCCCTCTGCACCATTTTTATTCTTCCTCCTAACATGGTTAAACCTCTCCAAATGTGTTTCTAAGTAGCTTGGTGGTTTGCTGGTGAGAAAAGAGCGATCTATATCTTGTTGTGACTTTGTGTGTGTGATCGTTTGTGTGTGTGTGTGTGTGTGTGTGTGTGTACGTGTGTATGTGTGTGCAGGCTGTGAGGATTGATTTAAATGGAATCATTGACCTACTGTACTCGCTAATCACACTGGGCATATCCCATCCTGATGGGGGCTTCTCCCTCTTGACTGGCCTGCGAAATCCTCTCCTCAGGGAGCAGCCTATTAGCAGCCAGTTAATTTCTGATAAGCCAATGGAATTTTGTGGAGCCCTATGCCCTTTTATCCCACCTTATGTGCACTTTACTATTTGACTGTGTGTGTCTGTGTGAGTGTGTCTGTGTGTGTGCACTATTCACTGAAAACAAGGGAGTAGAAAGATTGACAGGGCAAGATGTGTGTGTATGTTCTGAGCACAATGTCACTGTTTGTGTGCAGCCAAACGGATGTATATTTTCATGTGAGTGTGTCAGGGTCCTCGCACATTTATTTATGTATGTATATGGACGTACGTGCAATTGTCTATGCGTCTGTGTGACCCCTACTCTGACCTTTTTCCCTAGTCACTGCTTGGGTCTTAAATTATTCATGTGTGTATGGGTGTGTTTTTCTGTGTGCGTACAGCTTATGCGCATTTGTGCATGTGTGTATGCCTGTGTGCGTCTGTGTGTGTGTGTGTGTGGAGGAGACGGTCTGTTTCTGTGGCTTCAGTAATCAGCCTCCTGCTCCCAGCCCCAACACCTGTTCTCCAATTAACATGCAGCGTGCTGGGACCCACTTGCTCCTATTGCCCAGCCACTGCTTTCTACCCTTTTTCTTCCTCCTTTTCTCTTTTTCTCTCCCTCTCAGCCCCATGCTCTCTTCCTCCCTGCCTCAACTTGTGTCTATACTTCTGCACACCCCTCTCGCTCTTTTTCATTTGCTCCACATGCTCCAACTGTGCACTTACTCCCTATTGCTTAATTCCCTTGCTCCACTTCTTTTTCCTTCACTTTACCATCTCCTCCACCACCCCCCACCTTCCCTTTAGCCTGTCTAATTTTGCCATAATTAGGCGGTGTCATTAGGACACCTACCCAAGCACAAGGGAGTTTGCAATTCCCCAAACAGCCCAAACCCCCTCTTTTCTAATCTCCTTTCCATATTGTTTCAGTTTTCTCTCCCCCCTTCTCCTGCTGCTGCTGCACCACCCCACTCCCCTTCTCCCTAATCCTGATTTAAGTGAAAGGAGAGAGAGATCACAGCTGATCCGTAGGGAGGGGTGAAGGAATACAGGGTGAAGGGACCAAGGGATGAAGGGGGCAAGGGGAGTCGTTGACAAAGAGATGACTCTTAAGTTGCCTATGGGAGAGAATTATTTATCGCTCTATCTGCCCCACTACCCGCTGTGCCTATTAGTTTTACAATTGTCTAATCTTAACTTGAGTGAACCGTTATACTTGAAAGCCTGGTGTGACTTCTCTGTTTGGAGGATGTCTCCTACCTTTGACTGATGGATTGGCTTGTTCCCTGATTGGTTAGATGATTGATCAACAGACACATAGATAGATTGGTTCCTCTGGGCCCACCACCATAAATCCTCACTGACGCTTCAAACTAATGGTGTCAATGTTTATACTACTGTTTGTTTTTGAATTACTTGTCATTTACATTTCTATTTGGCCATAATATTTTTTAAATTGTGTGCTGGTTGGTTAGTTGACTGACAGGAAATTAATTGGTAAAAATGTTGTGAATCACTTTTAATCACATTTTTTCCCCAATTTATCAGGCAAAAAAACCCCCTGCTCTTTCTTTTTGGTTTTCACTTTTTTTTTTTTTTTTTTTAAATCTTTGCTCACTATCAATAAGCAACATATCAATCAAACAAAAATACAATCAGCTCCTTGTATAATTCAGGTATTTTTCACCAATCTTTGTTGCTTTTATTGTGTAAAGCTTCCTGTTATGAGTTCTCAGTATTAGATACTTTAATAGCGGTATTATTGTCATGCTGACCTCTGACCTCTGAGAAACTATATAGGTTCTGGGCCAAAGCTGGCCTCTGTATTTATGAGTGAACCATGGGTTTACAATGGAGACAAGCAGATGTCAGTATTAGTATTAGACTGTGTGGTTTGTGTGTGAGGGGTCAGCTCTCACTGTGAGTGTGTGCTTTTATATTTGGCTGAGAAGCTGAGATCAATAGTTGGTCACAAGGCGTGTGTGTGGAGGGATCCATCGTGAGGCAAGAGCCTTATGAGGTGGGGCTGGGGGGCCGGGGGCCGGGTGTGGGGTGATCAATGGCAAGCACTATCTCACTAATTGATTGTGTTTCCAAGAGGGGTCTTTTTTAACAAGCCTGTGCTCAGAGAAAAGAAGAATAATCAATAGGAATTTTCCAATGTTGTCAATATGGCTCTTCCCTCCCCCAGACTCAAAACAACTCCCAAAGACTTAGAAATCCTCATGGATATCAGGTTTAGATTTTTGAATAGCAAAATAAAAAACGCCATTTTGTGATTTTTCATAGTTTTATTTTTCTTTTAAACTGTTAATTTTGCTTTTTGAGTTCATCATTTTGCTATTTAAATGATTAGTTGTCTTGGGCAATGGCTTGACTTCAGATCCTCGGCTCCAAGAGGAATCCATTAGTCTTAATCTTAGGTTGTGGGTTTTATTGATCTGTTGGTAGTGTTGTTTCTAGTTTATATGTGTGTATCACAGGTTTGTTCTCAACTAGTCAGTGCAGTGTTTTGTTTTGTTTTGTTTTTTTCTTTTAGCACTAATCAACACATTGTACATTGCTTCAGTTTCAGCTCAATTACAAAATTCCCCAGTTGAATGTTTATTATTGTAGTCATTATTTGTTAATTCATTTTGCTGATATTAATTCTGAAACATATTTTTTCAGTGAAAAGATATCTTACAGTATGGGTACACACAAACACACGTGCGCACATTATTTATGGATTAACATTGACAATAAACTATTCAGATATCATTTGTTGCCATATGTAAATCAGAGAATCAGTCTGACCATCTGTTTAAATCTTAGTCCATTCAGCTGTTCATGCCTGTCAATCCTAAACTAATTAAAAAAAATAACAATATATAAGAACTAAGTCTATTTTCCTTTGTGCTTCCTGAAAAGCATTTTTCACTGTCACCTACCTGCTCTTACAGCAGCCCAGAAAGTTTCTCCTTGTTCTGCTGATTGTGGGGAACGCCAGCCTCCTCATTCTTCAGCCTCAACCAAAAAGAAAATAGAAGCTGCAAGTCTTTGGGAAAGGAACATTAAACTATCAGCCAAAGAATAAATGCAGCAACATTTTTTGGACAGTGTCAGGGGTCAAATTCCTCCCCTTTCCCAGATGCATACTTAAGTTCTGCCGCCAAGTTGCTCTGTGAGGTCATCATATATGCACTTGAGAGTTTTATGTGCGAAAAAACAATGTCATTTTAGGAGATTGTTTCTCATACTCCACGAATAATATTCTCTGGTAGCTGTGAAGTGGAGCTAGTATCTTTTCTGTCAAGGTGGATTTTCTAAAGATTAGTCTCACCTCTATAAAAGGTGAAAATCCCTCGGGGCCATGCAATGACTGTGATTTCTGAATGACACGATTCAACTCAATCAGTTCTCTTTGCCAAGAAATTATTTAAAAAACAAATTTTAGTTCATACATTTACTTTTGATATATTTCATTCTGAAACAAATCACCAGTAAGGATTTGATGTGAGATCTCAGAAGTACATGGCTGCAAAATAGTTTGTGACTATAACTCCTTCTCTTTATCCTCCAACTGAAGGAGGTGGGTTTTTTTTACTGTATTTGCCTGCAGGAGATGCAGATTTTGATTTTGGTAAAGTTTCTTTTATGATAAGCTGGGAAAAGAAGGTCAAGCCACGAAATCAAATAATGTCATATTTTTTGGTAATCAATTGTTGATTATATAATTATCTCAGTTGGCTGTGATATGGTTTGTAAGTGCTGCTGTCTGTGGCTCTAGTGTAAAGATGTTGGGTGATTTACTCAGGACAAGCTGATGCGGGAGTTATACGTCATATGTAAGCAATAATGAATGATGAGCAGTTCATAAGAACATGAGGTGGAGGTGAGGAACATTGCTCGGTTTGACATTATGGTGTCCTCCCACACATCTCAGAGTGTGTTATTACTAAGACATCATCCATATTTATGACATTAATGTGCAGTCAGTTTAATTCATGGGGTATATGTTTCACCAGGTGTTGTTAAGTGTTACTGAAGCATGAATTATATCAATATGGTAACCTGAGGTTTAATATGCCCTCAACACTCGGTTTCAGAAACATCTGAATTTTATATTGTTACCTTATAATGGGTAGTGTTACACACACTTGCCATATCATAAGTAAACTCTGCTCCACAGTGGCCTTGTAATATTCACTGAAGACACTGATCAGGCTGTAGAGCTGTTGGACTGCACTCACAATCATCCGCATCACATAGATGCAGATATGAATATGTGTGCATTAATTACTAGTCATACATACATATATGCAGAAAGACAAAATCAGAGACACTGGTTCCCTCAGTCTACTGTCACAGGTCTCTCCCTGGTGGGCTAGTACTGTCCAGTCCCTCCAGACCCCCTGTCAGTGAGCCCCTCAGGCAGGAGGCCAGGCAGCGTGGCGACAAGGCCCTGAGGCTCCAGTGCACACCGCCTCACACAGCGGAGCGGCACACAGGCTGGACCACTGAGCAGCTGGCACAGGACCATGGGGATGGCTCCTCCCTTGGGGCAATGCAAGGAAGAGAATGACACAAAGACAGACAGGGAGAGACGATGCAATGTCTAGAATATCAAATTCACTGACAGGTAGCGCCTCAAACAGTGAGAGCCCCACCGTAAGAGTTAGACTGGTGAAAATGAGTTCAGAGACCCTTTGGTCTGACTTGAGCTTTCTGCAATATGGTCTCATGTGAACTGGGAAGATCCTGGACTCCAGTTTGCACAGAAGTGTATAATGAGTGGTAGGTTATGAGCAGAGTTTGTGTTTGGTCACCTTTGCTCTGTTTTGGCCATTGTTGGCTGTGGTGGCTTGAACCCTGACATCAGAAGTAGGCCTGGTTTGTTTTCTTTGAGAGCCTACAGAGGGGGCAGTCGGAAACAGAGAGCAGCAAAGAAATGTTTTGACAGGAAATGGGAATGGACTACCAATGGGCTAATGTGGGGGAACAGCGGGGGGGCTTGTGTGAGTGGGTGGGATGCAGAGGGAATGGTCATGGGGGTAGAAGTTTTGAGCTGTAGCTCAATGGCTGTCTGAAAGGCCTCACGCTCCCAGAGTAGCCAGGGCAAACCCTCCCATTTGTCTGGCCACTAATAGGGTTCACCTTTGGTTGAGAAGTGTAGAGATTAAGTAGGGGCACTCAGAGGATCAGAAGGGGGCAGATTAGTGTGATTTAGAGGCACTTCAAATTGCAAGCAAGTAAGCAATGTGTAGTTATGTGCGTGTGTGAGACTCGGAAATGGGTCATCTGTTGGTTTATTTTCCATGTGATTCCTGCATTTGCCATTTATATTTTGTGAGGGGATCTTGTATCAGTCTAATCAGGATCTCATGTGTGTGAGTCCTGTTGTGTGTGGGTGGGTGTGGAGTCAGAGGCCAGTTAACAGTGGTATTTAGGTACAGGGGCTGTTTTCTTTGGCTGGGTGCTGTGAGGCTGTGTATGTGTGTGTGTGAGTGTAAGTGTGAGTGTGTGTTGCTGGGATCAGTCGTCCTCCTCTATTGAGGTCTTAAATTTCACTAATGACTTAACAATGCCCCCTGGTGCTGGGCCGGCCCCGCAAGCCACCTTGTTTGTTTGTTTGTCTGTTTATCTGGAATCTGGACACACTATGCAGTATTTTTCCCAGGAGTTGGATTTCTCTAAAAACCTCCCACTATTCACTTTTTGAAAACACCTCTTTACACTAATATTTACCCATCTGCAGTATTTCTTAAATAAAAAACAAATGATTTGCTATGGCTCGAAACAATAGCCATTCTTTCTGTAATTCATTAGAAAAGCCACCAGGCCAGTATCTTGAAGAGAAGCAGGAATCATTGCTGGCTCTTTTGGGGTTTTCTGCCCAAATCAGTGATGCAACAAATGTTGTCTATCCATCTGTTATCTACACCACTTATCCATGCAGGGTTGTGGGGCACTGGGGCCGATCCCAGCTGAGCTGAATGAGGGAGGGGTATATACTGGACAGGTCGCCAGTCTATCGTTTGGCTGACACACAGAGACACACAACCATTCATGTGGGAGAAAGCCGAAGTACCTGAAGGGAACCCGCACAGGCACAAGGAGAACATACAAACTTCACACAGGAAGGTTTTGATCCCCAAAACCTTCTAATGTGTAGCAACAGTGATAACCACTGCTCCACCATGCCTCAACAGATGCTGTGGTTTCCTCATCATGGAGGAAAATATAAGTCAAAGAAAAAAGTTAACAATTGCAGTGTCACTATAATCATTTCCAGTGTGTGTGTGTGCAATGGTTCTGATGAATCTGTCAGGGCTGAGGGCAGGGGGTGATGTGACTGCTGACAGGCTCCCAGCAGGCATGCTGAGAGCCCCAACAGTCTGCGTGCCCTCCCTTCAGCCCCCCTATCAACCCAGCTCCCCTTCTCCTCTCCCCGTCCTCAGCTCCACACATTTGCTGTGTATTAGCTACGGACAGTAAATTACAGCACCCTGGACCTCTGAGCGATTCCATTCCCATGTTTTCACACGTTCCACGTTCCTCTCTCCCTCCAGCACCATTATCCAGCTCACCTTCTCTGCGTCTGTCTATCTCTCCCTCCTTTTCTCTCATTTTGATCTGTTTTCCTCCCTCTGTCTGTCATTTTCGTCCTGGCTCTTCGACTCCCTCAACCCTGTCAGATTTCTCTCCCCTGTCTGTCTTTCTCTCACTTTTGTTATACTTCTCATCCTCCGTTCTTCTATTGTGTCACGCTACACAGCGTTCCCTCCCTTACACATCCCCTCAGCTCCCCCTTTACTTTCTTACAAGCAGGTCCCTGTTGTCTAGGCTTCACAGGTTTCTCAGCCGCTTTTCTCTCTTGCTCTCTCTCGTCTTCCTGCCTATCCCTCTCTCCCGTCCTCTCCTTCTCTCTACCTCTTTGCTCCCCCCTCTCCTCTCATTTTCTGGAAACAGATGTTGTTTGTCAGATCTTATCATTACTGGCTAATTAAGAAGACATCTCTTCTCCTTCTGTTGTTGCTTCTCTTTCCACTCCTAGCCCTCTCGGTGGCATCCATCCCAGATTCATTGTTCTTCTCAGAAGAAGGTTTGGGTCGAGCTTTGATATACACATGTTATTGGTAAATCTGATTAGTGGCTGATTGATTGAAAGGGTATTGAAAAAGCAAGAACAGTGTTGGTGTATTGCAGATGACCTCCTGGTATGTTTGAAATCTATTCAGCTGTACAGGGTGCTCTGCGTTCAATTTGACAGTTATGAGAGTATATTTTGAATCCTCGTCCCTCAGGACACACCAAGCATGCTGGGAGAGGTCAGGCCACTGATGGGACTTCTATTCCCTGTCCTGGTTGTGAATTCATGCTCTCTAGACTCTGAATATCTATCCATATCCATCTATTTGGCAGGCTGACCGCGGTCCCATGAGGCCAAGCTTTGTATGCAATCTATGGCTGAGCTAAGCTTGGGAGCCTGACACATTCATTCATTTGAAATTGTTGAAATGCACATTTAGCAGCTAGCAAGAGGTTATGCAGTAAAGCACTTAAGCACCCAGGAGAAACCTTGTTGAAACACTCAAGTGCCTCTTGTGTATCCTTCCCATCACTCCACTTTCCTCCTTCCAGCACCTCTTTTCCTCTCAGCTCTGCCGTGCCTCAGTCACTTTTTTCAGTGGCAAGCCTGAGGGTTTTACAGCGCTACCCAGCTCTATAAATCAGCACCAGTGGTTTAAATGTTTGGCTTGACACAGTTCTCAAGTTTAGAGGTGGGATAGGCTGGGGCTGAGGTTGCAGGGGTGAAACCAGCCTGGGAGGCAATGAAGAAAAGGCCAAGAGGGGCACAACCAGTCCACCAGGCAAATTCATAAAGAGCTTCCCCCATGTGCTCACTGACATTACCTGGAGATGATTTACTCAATGGGTCTTTCACCACTGATCAAAAAGATAGATATGATTTTTTTTTCTAATGTAGTCATTATTTTTTATGTTTTGATAAGAAGAAGAAGCCAAATGTAACTCAGATATTATTTTCTTTCTATATACTAGCAGATGGACAAGAATGCAGTCTAAAATATACAAAGACTATGAATCTGACCTGCCACCATGGTATTTCATCAGTGGAGGAAAGTAACTAAGGACATTTAAGGACTTTGAGCTACTTAATTTAAGAATTTCCACTTACTGCTAGTTCTATTCCATTGCATTAATTTGACATCTATTATTATTATTATTATTTAGATTTTTAAACTTAAAACACACAAAAGTACAGAAAGTGCTTGACTGAGCTCAATCTGAGCTACACCATTTATGCATCTGAAATTACAATGTAATGTATAATAACACTGCATTTTGTAAGAGCACTTTTACTTTCAGTACTTAAAGGTACATTGTGCTGATAATACTTTACTTGAGTGAGATTTTGAATGTAGGGTGAGGTGCATGTCAGCATGTGGGTGCAGATGTTATTTAACCAGGTATTGATGCCACTGAAAGACAAAGACATCAGGGTAAGGTGGTCAAAAATGCAGAACACTATGGCTGTAGCTGTTGTAGGAGGAGAGCAACAAATACGGAGTCAGTTTGACTCAGTAACATTTACTCATGAAAGGCGAGTGAAGCTGATGCCAGAGATTTCCCTGTGCATTTTTAGGATGGGGGGGTTGTACTGGAAAGACTGGTGTGAAAGGTCCTGTGGTGGTATGCGACAAAGGGGGTATCAGTTCTTGGACGTTTTTCTGTGCCCCATTAGCAATGTCAAAGGTCATGTGCCCCGGGTGTTAACCTTGGTGACCAGTCTAGCTTCCAGTCTGCCAGGGGACCTGGGTCCAGGGGTATTTATTACTAACCCCCCCCTCCCTCCTCACCTCCCTGCTCCATCCCCCAAACACAGCTCTCCCCATGGAGGAAAACAAAACACCTCCATCCCTCCCCCTAGCCTTTCCTCAGCCTGGGTACATGTACTAATTGGATGCATATCCATACAATGATGCATGACGACCCATCTGTGGATCGGTGCCTTGGCGTGAAACATTCTTAGGTCAACAGTGGTTTATCCAAATCCTTGTCCATAGCCATAAGCTGTAGCATTTTTTGGCCCATTACATTCATGCTTTATTGAAAACCACCAAGCACTTGACTTTTAGACATTTGTTTTTGAGGCATCATTTTTGCTAATGTACAGGTTTGCATGATTTATTGAGCACACATGGATGATTGCAAGTCAGTTTTGGTCTCTGTGTATTTTTAGTGAACTCGTGTGTGTGTGTGTGTGTGTGTGGCATGCACAGCCTGTGTGTGACATATGCATGAATACGTGCATGTATCTGGGCCTGCTGTATGAGTTAGTGCTCTCAGTGTGTGAGTGTGGCAGAGGAAGGCCCTCAGCATGTCAGTATGTTTTAATGCTGCACATCTGGTTTCCTAATTTTCCTCCCTGCCTCCCTCCTTCACTCCCTTGCCCTCCCCTCGGCTCCCCTCCACCGTGATGTCAGGACACTGTTTTGTTTTTTCAGTGTCATGGTGGTGGAGGGGATGTCTGATGAGTGATGGCCCTGAATACAAGACATCAACATTCTTCCCCTCTTCCTCTGTCTCCTTCTCTGCCTCTCCTTTTCTTCGTCTTTTTCTGTTGCTCAGTCTCTTTGGACTGCCTACACCCTCAATCTATTAGGCATCTATTAGGCAGAGTTAATCAGGGGTTACATGTACAGTAAGAGAATGAAGAGGAGCAGTTCTTTTTTCTGTCTCTACCTCTTTGTCCTCACTCATCCTGACTTCTTTCCCTTATGTCTAAGCAGCAGGGCATCCACGTCTGCTGAACAAAAATGATGACAATCTCCTCCTCTTCATTCTTTTCCTTAAATTTATTTCCCCCATATTTTTGTATTAACACATAAATTTGTCATCTGTGGCGCAAAATTGGAAGGCAGAAGGCAACCACAGAAGAGGAGAGCCGTGGTGAAAGTTTCCTAGCTGTGCTGTTAACTAACTTGAACTCTGCTTTAAAAACTTTTGCATTGCATGCTCACATACTTCAAGAGCCGCTGCTACCAGTAAACCTTTGTTTACAATGAGCACAGAGGGCGATGTGTTTTATGTCTATGTGAAAATGTCATTTAAGTCAACAGTGATTAGGGCTGATGAATGCCTATGAAAATTTTTGTTAGAGGTCTTGTGCTGCTTAGGTGCTCACTGCATGATTAGGTCCATATGTAAAACAAGGTGAGCAACACTTATGTGTAACAGATGCCCCATAGACAGAGAAATGTGAAACAGAGCGTCCACAATGAGGAGTGAAATTTTACAAAAAGCTGCATCTCTTTTATTGTTTTTAATGTCATGACTTGCTGGTTGGTCGTTGAACTAATTTTAGTAAAGCAAGTTGTCACCATTGGGATGGCTGCCTCAAGCTGCGAGGCCTGTGTTTAGTCTTGGGAACTGAAGCAGATGCAGACAATAGCGATCAGGGGCTTTAACAGAGATGCAGAAGTGAAGACAGAAAAGAGAAAACAGACTCCCTGTGGTGCCGCAGTGGAAAATGATCCCAAGGTTTAAGACTTGGGTCTATGTTTTGTTTGTGTTTCCTGCTTTCCTGCTTTCTATTGCTGACCACAGTGGACTATGTGAAACTGCACTTATCAAGTTTTGGTTTCACATTTGCTATAAATCAACGCCTAAAACACACTAAAATTTACTTGCTAGCAACACAGAAATGACATGTATGACAGTTTAAAAGTTGAAACATGTTTCCTTTTAACTTTATTAGACTATTTTACTCAGTTTTACTCAAACAAAGGCACAATTTTACACCTGCGTTATAGAACAGAATATTCTGTAAATGTACAGAACAAGGCACACGTTAAATATAAACACACTAAAGCTAGTGGAGTTCTTTGAAAATAGCCTTTCTTTACAATTTCTCCATGACATGAAGATCACCTCCAAGTCTTTGCATGCACTGCTCATCTCTTCCCTGTGGATGGGGAGGTGTGTGGGTGTAATACATTACCAAAACAAAAACAAACAACAGCAATATTAAACTTCTGCATCCACAATAGAGGAGGGGATAAAAAACAGAGGGTCCTCGACTTCTTATTAATTATGCAAGATTAGTCTAATTATAATTCAGCAAATGAATGTGTGGCAGAAGGTGCGAGGCGACGGGGCTGGGAGATTTGCATGTTAAGTGGGCAGGGGGAAGCGGCTAATGCATGCTAATATATGCGTCAATGTCTCGCTTTAATTTCAGCATTTGCAGCTGTGTGCGTCCGAACTGAGGGGGGTGAAAAGTTGACTCAATGGGTTTTTGGGAGGGGGGCAAAGGTGGGGGTGTCAGTGTATTAGAGTGTGCATGCATGCATGTGAATGTGTGTTTGTATGTGTGTGTGTCTGCGTGTATGTGTATGTGAGGCATCTGGTGTCATACAAAAAGGGGATGATGAAAAGAAGTCAACAAACAAGGTCAAGAACCCTTAGAAAGTGTGCAAAGCCTGAGATGGATGTAGACAACCTCTTAATTAGGGTTCTGATTTCATATCTGACGCATCACCGCTGTATAGATTTATCAAGTCAGTCAGTAAAAGGAGTGATGACTGCTGATTAAATGTCCTTTAAATAGTCAAAAATGGAGGTGGCATGAAAATTAGTGTTACCAAACCACAGCCAGAATTTGTACACAGTTATTAAATCAAAAATATGGCTCCTGTGCTGTTGTGAATTACCCTCTTATGTATGACTGTTATAGTCATAATGAGCTATAATGTAAGAATCATTACCCAGGATATAATGTACATGTTGTATGACCCTCAAAGGAGACAGTAGAATGAAATACTTTTGATTGTGGTGTCTTTTCAAGAGTCAAGAAATAAACAGTATAACTTTCCCTGTGCGATGTACCAAATATAAAGCAGGATGACAGAATGAAACATTGATGAGGAGAAAAAATGAAAGGAGGAAGTGGGAGAGGCACAGATGTGCCCTTTTACATGTTTCCACCCCAATCTTAGGTCTAATGCAGCTTTAAAGTCAGAGGTCCGAGCACTCACTGATAAATTATAATCACCCTCTGCCAACAACAATATTGATTGTCCTCCGACAAAATACCTCAAATCAAGAAATATTGGACACACTGTTGGAATTGAGTGCTAGATGCAAGCCAGGTCCTGTTCGCAAGGGAGGAAGCTGGAGCGAGTGATGGAAGAATAGTGAATAAAAGCTGACAGAATGAGCGAGAGATTAGTATTCGATGGGAGGGTTCAGGGCTGTGGGGCCAATATGAAGTTCCTCTCCAAACAACCACTCTCCATTAAGATGACTTATATTTGCTGAGAGCACAGTGTGGGTGGGATTGGAGTTAACCATGTAGCCCAAAACCACGGCCTCCCTCTGCAGCATTTTTCTTCTGCACTGTTGTTGTTTTTTTAATTGGAACATTAATAGATGTGATTTTCATGGGCAAAAGAGTTGTGTTCACTGTGAAGTGGACATCTGGTTTGAGAGTTGGCCTATATATTTTCCAGTTGCCATAATTATATTTCAACCTTGCCTCATCTCCAAGCTCATTTTTCTTTTCTCTTACTTTAACATACACGCTCTGTCTAAATTCTCCTCTCCGTGAGATTTGTGTGGTTCCTCTCACCCTCATCTGCACCTGCACTCTTGATATACTTTTCTGCATCCCCCAATGCCAAGTCTCTCTCCTTCCTGCTCGCTGTATTTCAGTGATGGAATGTGTTTCTTGTTGTTGCCTTCTCTTTCCCATCGCTGTCTTTGCCTCTCAGCATGGGGACTTTGGGATTGCGGCAGAGCTTCGTTGCCATGGCAGCAGGCTGTGTTGCCGAACTGTGTACACCTGGGATTTGGAGTCTCTCTCCATAGTCTCTCTCGCTCCTATTTATTCCACCTTTCTCTCAGGTTTTCTTTGGTGTAGCAGGGGCTATCAGCACCCCTCACTCTCTCTCTGTCTCCATACTCTATCACACTCAAAAGTAAGCTCACATACGTAATGAGACACATATACTTGAAAACACAATTCATGTCCATACCAAATCCTGTGCCTCCATCACTACCTTCCTCTTTCCACCTCCTCATTTCACTTTCTCTGTAGTTGTCTCTACTTCGTTTCCCTCTCCATTCCCATGTGGGGGTTCAAACACAGCATTGCGGGATACCATGGTCCCCTGAGTCCTCTGGCATACATCACTGTCTCCAGTTTACTTTGAAACACAGCAGCGCTTTTCACTGGACTGTGCTTCAGATTCTCATCACTTGATTTAAAGTGTAATAACATTGACTTTAATACTAAGCTAAACAGCTGCGATTGATGTCAGAGCTGTAATCATATAGATGTGCACAAATACACACACACGCACTTATGTACATGACTATCTCTGAAAAATAATGACTGTCTCCTTTGACTGCTATTGTGTTGGAGGGTTGCAAATAATCATATACATGATTCTTTCATGTGATTTCTTAGTTGCTGATGTACAAACATGTGTCCTCTCATTTACCTTTGCAGATTTTTCTTGAAGTTTTTCCTGAAGTGTAACCAGAATTGTCTGAAGACAGCAGGAAACCCAAGGGATATGAGGAGATTTCAGGTATGAAAAATTGGGGGAAAAAAATGTATGTGTGTGAGGAGAAAGAGGGAAGGTGGGTGCCCGTCATCCTAACAGAATGATTAAATAATTAATTTTTTGTCCAGTCTGTGCTAAGTCAAGTTTATGTTCTCATATAGTGAAGCTCTGGAAAAGTTTTTCCAACGGAAGACATAGTGGAGGGAGTTAGAGGGTAAAGTTAAAAATCAATAATAACTCAGAGAGATGGAAAGACAAACGAAAGAAGTTAGATATGTGGGAGACTTGGTCATTGGGGTGCTGGGGTGCAGGAAATAGGTTGAGGTGTTTCAGGAAGTTGTCAAAAATTGAGTGATTGGCTCCAGATGGAGGAGGTCATGCTCCGTGACCCAGGAAGTGGTCACGAGGGACACTCCCGCCTCACTTCCTCTGCTGTCTTTCAGCACCAGCGGCCCCTGTCTGGCATTCTCCTTCTCCCAGCAAACCCTCTGTCCTTTCCCTCTCTTTGAGCCTTCCCCCGGCCTATAACCATGTTTGCTTTAACTCCTGCTATGTGACGCATGCTGAGAAGTTATGAGTATGCAGGAGTCTCATCTCTAGGGTGATCAGAGCTGGACAGGGGTCTGCTGCTTGATCGATAATTTACAGTTATTTTCCTTAGGTTCTCCTTCCTTTCCACCACATATAGCACATGTGCTCTTTCTCCTCTTCGTTCTTGTGCTCCTTCACCTGAAAAATTATTGCCAGGTGCTTGAGGGAGTTTTATCTTCACTGTCTGATTTTCTGAAGCTACATCAAATATTTATGGTTTACTATTCAATTAAAAATGACTTTTTTATCACTGACCCATTCCCTCTAACTCTAAAAAACATGTTCATAAATACATGCTCAAACTCATTATCACTTTCAGAAATAGTACAACAGCAACACTCATAAATATCCAAAGAGGAAAACCTACGAGTATCCTCACATTAATTATATGTGTCAGCCATGCAAGGCAGATGTGGGAAGGGACACACACATGCTGCGGCCAGAAAATCAAATTAGGGCCACTATATATCATCCACTACTTTAACGGCCGGCTAAAATGGGAGAGTTCGTCCATATGTTTGGTGTCATTGAAGGATCAGGAGGAGACAACGATAATCCTGCTGCATGCTGTATGAATCAAAAAGTTAGGCAAGAGGCAGAGGAGAGGCCATATGGAGACCTGATGGAGGAGTGGAGGGTTATATGAGAAGTGTCATTGCCAGAATTCAGACATATTATGGAGATCCCAGAGATGTCACATTACATATTGAGAAATATTACTATCACCTGTATGCCGAAACAAATTGTTGCTCAGGGATTTTGCTGCTGTAACCGGAGACTGTGACTCACAGTGCGCTGTCCAAGTCATACAGCTACACTCATGTATCTTCCTCTTGGCTCTCGTCCTCTCTATCAGGTGGTTTTGTCCAGCACTGTGAGTGTAGACGGCCACGTCCTAGCGGTGTCTGACAACATGTTCGTCCACAACAACTCAAAACATGGTCGGAGAGCTCGCAGACTGGAGCCCGGCGAGTCTGTTGAGAATACTATGGAATATGGTAAGACACTGACACTGCAGCATGATAATGTCACACCCCATTTATCTTTTTTATTTCACTATATGTTTGCTTCATCATTCACACTCAGAAACATAGAACAGAGTCATCCTTAGCAATCCAATAGCAGGTTGCCTGATGTCCATTTATAATCACTATGATATATCAAACATTGCCAATGATGCTACTGAGGCCATTAACTGAGCTAATTAATACATTAATTAAATACTTCTTCACATAAAACATAAATGGTAATAATATTTGACCTTAATTCATTTAAAAAACATAATTTAATCAGCTGTGGGTCAACAAGTTGTAGAGAAACACACATCACATTCACCCATTCATTGATGGAAAGTAACTAAAAACATGCTAAGTACATATATTTTTTCTTTTTTTTTTTTAACAGATGATAAATATTAAACATCCAAAACAATAATAATTGAAATACAATACTAACTATCTTGTTTGTACTTTAACTTGAGATGCTTTAAGTACATTTTGTGGATAATTCGTCAGGTTTTTACTCAAGCAACATTTAAATTATTTTTACACTTTTACTAAAGTAAAGGATGTTGTGTAATATTTCTTTCAGCTCAATGCCTGTGACTCTGTATTTTAGCAAAGTCTTTTTTTCACTGTTTGTGCTGCTTTTGGGTCTTGACCAAGATTTGATACAGACCTTTTTTAACCCCCTCCTTCATGTTTTAATTTGTGGTCCATGTGTAAAGGCCACATAATGTATGACGCTGAGTTAAAGTGAAATAATGCCAGCTTTTCAACCTAACTTTTTTTTTTGTATGTTTTGCTTGTTTTTACACAAGCCCAAACTAAAAAAGAGCATTAACACATTCCATCCTTTGACACCCTATTGCAAACATGTTCTGTCCTCGCTTCTTTTTAGGACAGAACTAGGACAGATCAATTCTCATCTGCCCCATTTTGAAACCCTCATTGTAAATCTTGCTTTGCTCTCCTGTCCAGCTACCCCGTGTATCAAAGCCATCAGTCCCAGTGAGGGCTGGACCACCGGCGGGGCCATGGTCATCGTCATCGGGGAGAACTTCTTTGACGGGCTGCAGGTGGTGTTTGGCAGCATGCTGGTGTGGAGTGAGGTAGGAATTGTCTCCAAAACATCTCACTAATGATACTAAAGCACAGTTTGAAATGATATATATAGCATATGGCTTGTCTCATTATTTAGATGATTTATGGGCAGTCTACATAAATTAATCTTTCCACAGTATTGTGTTAGCCTCAATATTTACAAGGCATGGGGAGGAATCATTTGTTGCTGTTTTGTGACACAATTTCTCTGCTGTATCCTCAGCTGATCACACCGCATGCTATCCGTGTCCAGACACCTCCTCGACACATCCCTGGGGTTGTAGAGGTCACACTGTCTTATAAATCTAAACAGTTCTGCAAGGGAGCTCCTGGACGTTTCATCTACACAGGTATTGAGACAAGGCATTCAGCTCTTTTTGTCCATTTTATCCACAGCCTGAGGGATTTTAAATATGAGGTTTTGATAAACTGTGACTGAGATTTGTACTTTATGCTTCTTAGCTCTTAATGAACCAACTATAGACTATGGCTTCCAGCGCCTTCAGAAGGTCATTCCTCGACATCCTGGTGATCCAGAGAAACTAGCTAAGGTGAGAGACTCCTAAATGAATGATTTTCCATGCTCATGATTATTTTTCAAGGAACTGTGCACCAACACCTTTAGGATAAGATGTTAATGTAATAAATTCTGTCCTTTGCAGGAGATCCTCCTGAAAAGAGCAGCTGATCTTGTGGAGGCCCTGTATGGAAATCCACATAGCAATCAGGTAAACACAAACATGTTTGGTACAATGTCCAAAATACTCAGAGACATGACATATTCATCATCAAAAATGACACATATGCAGATATTTTAAAGACTACCTTGCTAATTTTTTTTTAGCCCATTAACTGTTACATGTTTTTGACTTTATACCATTGTTGATCATTTTTGGATGTGTTCCTTGATAACTTTACAGTCAATGCAGTACAAACAAAATTAAATTAAATAGAAATTTGAAATCTGTCTGTGCAAGGGAATCCAACAGAACTAATATTCAGATGGCTTTATTATTATTTAATACTGTTCTGAGCAGGGACTGTTTTAAAAAGCTACTCATTTGAGGTTTGACTCAGCTGCCCACGCTGTCAGAAAAAAAGCCCATAAGATAAACAGTATGCAAACATTGTAAGCAAACATTGTACCACATTGGTTGTTTATGGCAGCCAAGTGCCTGTTTGGCAGTGTGTTGTAATCAGATGTTGGGGGGTTTATAACAAACACTTTAATGCACGAGCATGAGTTGGACAAATGAAAGCAGTCTAACCAAACTGCATTTTCTTTCATTGGACCATTGTTGACTGTTGAATTTGATCTCCTGTAGGACATGCTGTTGAAACGTGCAGCTGACATTGCCGAGGCACTCTACAGTGTTCCTCGTCCTCACAGTCAGCTGCAGGCGCTGCCAAGCTCACCAGCCCACGGCAGTGTCATGGGTCTAGGCTCCTACCCCTCTCAGTTAGGCGTTAGCATCGGGGAGCCAGGACAGAGCAGCCAAGGTGAGCAGAAATAGCCAAAAGCTATTCCCCTCTTATTCTTTTTTTTCCTCACATGAAGCTCAAATCTGACTCAGCATTTTCATTTTCCATCCAGGGTACATTCGAAACTCCAGCAGTTTGTCTCCCAGGGGCTACCCATCAGCCTCCACCCCTCAGCAGTCAAGCTATGGTGGCAGCGGTGGGATGACCGGAGGCTATGGGACAGTTCCCATGACCAGCCTAGGAGTTCCTGGTTCTCCTGGTTTCAGCAGTGCCTCCCCCACAGGCTCTCCCTATAGTAAGACCTGATGTGCTCTCAAACAGTTTATAAAAGTGTTTGTTAATTTACCTCACGCTGCTGATTGTGTTTGGATTTTCAGACTTGAGACTGACTCTTGCCCTCTCTTCCACAGTAATGCCCTCCAGTCCCACTATACCAGGAAGCTCCAGCTCCTCATCGTCTCTCTTGCCTTTCTCCTCCTTCCCGTCTGCTGCTAAACAGAAGAGTGCTTTTGCTCCTGTCCTCAGGCCCCAGGGCTCTCCCTCCCCTGCCTGCCCTGCCTCAGGGGGGAACAGCTTCAGAGGTAGCCATCCAACTCACTATCTGACCCCCCTGTCTGAACTCACAAATGCAGTCTAACCCCTCATACTAACCACTCGAAAGCTATGACTGAACACGACAGAAAACAGTTGCTGGATGTACATAAATGCAAGACCTGATTGATTAGAATCATAGATTTTGTATATTTTTTTCTCTCCAGCGATGACGGGCCTGGTTGTTCCCCCGATGTAGCAAAGCACCCACCCCAATCTACCCCAGACCACTGCTTCACTTAGCCCCTCTTTTGGCACTGAGAGGGCAGGGAGAATGGAAAATTGTTCACTAGTGACCATATATAACTTTCCTCCCTGAGTCCCCTGCCATTTCTTAGTCCCTATTTCATCTATGTGGATGAAAGGAACGGGGTATGAAAATGTCCAAAGACCAGCCATCTACTTCAGAGGCAGAGGAGATTACTCCACCCACAGCTACAGACAGACCATGCTCCTTAGCTAACAGCACCAGACTGGACCATATTACCGCTGTGTGTGTAATGAAGCATCTGCATTTTGAAAGGAAACAGGAAAATCGGTCCTATTTTCACCTCAAGCTTCAAAAGCATCTGTATTGACCTCTGGCCATCTATCACATGCAGTTTTCGATTCTTTCAACACCTGCCCCAATCTTGGCCAGAGACGTACAGGACACGTTGTGAGCTCGCTGCCGGACGACGGACAACTCTGATATAATGTTGCAGCTCTAAAAAGCAGGGTGCTATTTTGTCTGTGTATGGACACCTTCTATGGCATGTGTGTACACTGTCTGTGAGTTAGCGAGAGGTTTTTTTGTAGTAGACTTTTTGAAGACAATTTACATTCCAGAAAAATAGACCCTTTATTTTTTGTTCTGATCTCTACAGTTTTACAAGGGAGAACTCTTTGTCTCAAGGGTTATTACTAAAGGAATTCATATATTGATTTATTTAAGAACAAGCAATTTAACTTATTATAGTTAGTTTAGGGAATAATATAAATGTGTTTTTATAAAGTGGTCCTTTTCCAACTGTCACTGAAGTGAAGTTCTCAACAATTGCTAATGAATTTGCTAAATGACTGGAGGGAGTAGATTTTTTATTTGTGGAGAAGATAACCTCACTGATTTGGATGAAAACGTCCCCTGTTTGCAGGTTCTTGCATAACAAAATCCCACATTTACGAACGGTTATTGTCCTTGTGAAAAGGAAAAATGTTAGTTAGCCTTATCCTTTTTAATTTCACTTATAATGCATGCTTTGTCACACCAATGCCCTGATATTATTTAATTCCACATTGCAAATTAAAATGTATATGACTACAATTTATAGATTTTACTGCATAATTTTAAATGTCTCAACCCAGTACAGGTCTCTAGTCACTATGCAGTAGAGTAAATGAAAGCACAACTGCTCAGTAGAAAAGAATGGGGTGCATTAGGTGTTCATTAACCCATGTCATGCTGTTCTTATTCAATGATTTTTGTCATCACAACACAAACTTCATTCTCAGGACGTGAAAACAGAGAACACAAAGAGTATGTGATGTTTGGAAATTTGTTTTGTTTAGAGTTTGGTTAATTTTATTTATTTAAAAATTATTAGCAATTTAATATTATGTTTTTTGAAGCCATCTTTCTTTGAAACAGAACAAAAAATGTTGCAGATGTGATTTGTATATCTCAAGGTGTAATTATATTTTGTGCTCCAAATAAAACAAATAAGAAAAAGAAACCACTGATGCTGATTTAACTTGTCTTAGTTCTTACATCTGATTCAATTCTGACTTGTCTTGGTGGTTTCTTTTCACGTGTGCCGAACAGAATTATGACACAAGTATTTTTACACAAATTGTATTATCTAATATTCAGATTTTCCTATAAGTCTCAACATTTCAAGGTTTTGCTGGATCTATTTTTGTCTGTGCCCATCACCTGTGTGCTCGTGCAGTTTGCTACACTTTTTGTATACATAGCTGATGAGCCGCAGCATCTTAATTGTGATGCGAGCGTTAAAGACTGAGTAGAGCATGTCAAGATAAACAACAACACCCTCCTCCCCCCATCTTTCTCCTCTCCAATAAGCCTGCTTTTCTCTGAGGACCAAGCCTCTGGGGGCCCCGAGTGAGAAACACATGAGTCTCCCTCCAACGTGGCCTCCTCCTCTCTTGTCTCTCTCTTAAAACACACACACACACACACACACACACACACACACACACACACACACACACACACACACACACACACACGTAGGCATGAGCCTCACCACTGCCTTGTTTTTGTCTTTGTTTGGTGCCGCTTCATGTCGTTTTTCTTTCTCACCTCTCCTTTGCTCCCCTGAAATGACCCTTCTCTGCTAATGTAATTAGCACTGGTAAAGAAGGGCAGTTAATTACCCACTCTATTTTGATCGTGTAATTAATGTTATGCCAGGAAACAGCAACTGTTTCATTAACACAGCGCTCAAAGCTGTGAGCGGGCAGGGGTAGCAGCCAGTGGATGGATTTCTGTGTGTTTGTATGATGCATACATGGACAAACATTGTAACTGTCCTCGGTGACAGTTAGAGACACAATGACTTCAAACATGTGACAGTGTCTGTCTGTGATCTGACCTCGACAGCAAGTCGCTGCTTCTCTCTGTGCCGTCTTTGTCATCATCAAGTAGTACTTGTCAAAAACGCTCAGGCTGCTGCCTCTTCCTCCTCATCCCTCCCTCTCTCTCTCTCCCTCTCTCTTTTGATATGCTGTTAATTTGACAAGTTAAAGTCAGCTTTGTTGCCGGCACCTCAGCATTCATCTTGCTGAGCACTCCTTCTGCCCAGTGGTGCAGGAGCCATATGCTCCTCTTCCACATGACTGTTTTGTTGTTGCTGTAGTGGCTGCAGCGGCGCCACTTACTGTCTTCATGATCACAGTTTGGATAAAGACAGGATGAGATGCCACCTGCCACCAAGTCGTTCCACATCACACTGCATGCACAGCTTCAAAAGAGCATCTAGCTGCAGGGCATATGTGAGCAAAAACCATGTCATCTTTCATTATCGAATCAGCTAAAGTACTGACGAGTGTCCATGTTTAAGTTAGAGCATTGTCTTCCTTACAACAGGAGGAGCTTATAGCACAAAATATGCCCTTCCCCTCTTGCCTCTCAAGGGATGTGTTTGTGTTTATATACCCAATTAGCCCTCCGGCCACAGCATGGACATGCATTAGGCTGACATTAGCCCCGGGTGTATGCAATGTTTGAGTGTGTGTGTATAAAATACAGTACACCCCCTTCTCATTTGAGGCATAATTTTCAGGGGTGGGCCTTATTAGGCAGACCGAGGCAGAGCTTGACAGGGGTGGCCCTCTGTTTTGTCAAATGGATTGGTTTCCACACACCCAGCCAGTGTCCTTTGCCTTTGGCCGGTCAGTAAAACCAGCATTGTTGCCCATTAGGCTACTGGACCCCGATTCCTTTCTCCAAAATGAATCCCCCACCCCTTCTTCCATTTCCCTTGGGTGTCAGTAGAGTGGGGTGGCAGATGGGACAGACACAGAGCTGCCCCATGAGATTACCCCCCCCCCCCAAACTTACACTTTCACACACATATATACACAAATGAAAACACACACATTCACATATAGGTGCACACACATACTCAGACATGCATGCATGCACATATGCATAAGCAACAACACACATACACACACACGCAGCAGCAGCAGCAGCAGCAGCAACACATAGCTCCCCTGCCCCCAGACACAAACCTCATCTGTCAGACTGCTGCTTTTGTCCAGACCACAGGAGTGTGTTCTCTGAACTCAGAGTGATGTCTCTGTCCCTGCCTCTCAATCTGGGCTTTGTGTACCTGGATTTTAGTTTGTGTGAGTGTGTGTGTGTGCGTTGCGTGTGTGTGAGTGAGTGAGAGAGAGAGAGTCAGCACAGTAACAGCTTCTCCTTCTCCAAGTTGAATTACATTTTAAAAGTCTTTATGTGTTTCCCATATAATGATCTGATCAGATGTTTCTGATCTTGTACTGAACATAGTATCAAACATGACAAGTTTTATAGTCTCCAACACAAGTTCTTTTTTATTTATGTTAATTTACATCTGTCAAATTTTAACAAGGCCAGTGTATATGGGTTTCTGATCATAATTGAACAGGACCATTTTACTGATGTATGCATTTGCAAACACTGACATTGAACTAAGCATCAAAAGCTTTTGAAAACATTAAACTCACTCTAAGATGTAAGAGTTTTTTGGTTTTAGTTTGTAGTTATGTCAGTGAGACATTAGGAAACTGTTCCCTGTTGTGGTAATGTAAAAATGAAGTGAAGTCAGTCTGTGGCGCCCAAGTATAATTTCACATACCTGTCTCTTATGGTCTCACGTTTTATTTAATTTCTTTTTTATTTGCCTTGTTGGTGCGTTTGCAAATCACCAGGTTTGTCTTTGTAAGCAGGAGGACAGATCTTTAAGGAGCTTTTACGTGAAGCTCGTTCCCCTCCTCTGGGTGTAATATTGACAATTAGCCAGATTAAAGGAGCGGGGATGTAATTTGGGCCAAACGTGGGCCTACGTACGAGCTGTTTGGTCACGCGGCGCTGAGGTGAGAAGGCCCCACACTGGTGATTAATTACAGCCGGGCCCCGTGACAGAGGTTGGAGCTCCCCCAGTGCTGTCTGCAGCCGACATGGAGGGAAATCCAGCCTGGCTAATTGACCCGGCTTCTGTAAGGCCATCCATCAACCGTGGCCCGAGTGGCCCCGTAAGAAACACATTATTCAGAGGTAAGTTAGTTACCCAACTAGCTCTCCGCCGTTCATTAATGGTATTAGCTCCTGTCTGACTCAACCGGAGCGCGCCGTGAAATGTGCGCTCCCCCAAATACTATTAACAGCAGACAGCTTCTCCAGAAACACGCTTATAGAAAGTTTTGGTGTGTGGTTTCATAGTCGTTTTGATTGATATTTTCATAACTTGCATCGCTTTTGGCGTCTTTGGCTTTCACGGCCGTTTTGAATCACGGCTGCCGTTTTGGGAAGATCACCTGGTTCATGGGATGAAAATCAACTCCCCCTCTTTTTACTTTTTACTTCACAGCGCAGTCTTCACATATATGGTCAGATAAACATTGCTGAGGCAAAAAAAAGTTCTGTGGCAGATTTTCAAATTGAAAAAAAAAGAAAAAAGTTTTTGTATAATAGTCTGGGCAGTGGAAAAGTCCTTATTTCCTTATTCCCTTCCCAAAGTGGAGAAATCTTTGACATCCATTGGAGAGAGAGACCCAGGACATGTAGATGATGCTTATGATCTTTTAGCCAAAATCCCCATGTAAAGCACCCTTATAGTTAAAAAAGATTATCTTGTCAATGTGGCAAATGACCACTTTCTCTGAGAGACTGCTATTAATTCTATAACCATGAAACTGACACTATTAGCTCACATCAGCCTGTGTGGTACCTGTCAGCCCTGTCTGTTTTAGACTTCATTTCTCTCTCTTGCAGCCTGCTGCAGCGCAGACTGAACAGGAGAGACAGGTACAGTAGTGTCCAGATCAGCTGTCAGAGCCATGTCTGGGTGCTGTGGTTATGGCTAAGTGAAAGATGGAGAAGCCTGAGGTCTCTGGTCTTCACACCTGGTCAGGGCCCACATGTGCTTTCACTTTCCTTCCCCACAATATCCCACAAGAGAAGGGTAGAAGACATATGGAGACATTAGAGTTGATGTGAGCAGGAGAAATTATTTCTCATCCCCAGAAGGTGACTTGTCATAGAGTCTCCCCCCTGGAAGAAAAAAAAAAAAAAAAATCTGCCCTCCTCCCTGTAAGTGTTGCAGGGAGGGGGGTGGAACAGGGCAGAGAGTAATTGCTGTTGGGTCACATCTAGTTGTCACAGTTGACCTTTTGCCAGTGATGAAGTTATTGCTCGGTGTGTGTGTCTATGAGAGAGTGATGGCATGTCTGAGTTTGTTTGTGTGTATATGTGTGTTCTTCAAACCAAAATGTATCATCACACTTATTTATCAGCTCTTTTAATGTTTATAAACATTGAGGAAACACTGATGATGCATAAGCACTGTTCATCATCATCTTTATGCAAACTTTGGATCGTGTGTGTGTGTGTGTGTGTGTGTGTGTGTGTGTGTGTGTGTGTGTGTGTGTGAGATGTAGCCCCATAGCGCCACCTACCTGTAAAAGAGCAGGGCTTACTTTTTCATTTTCTTCACTCTTCAGATGTCCCTACTAGAATCATTTACACTGTGTGCAGTACAGATTTCTCACTCCATGATTTGTTGCTAGCAGATTCAGTTGTCTTGTTTATGTGTGTATATATGTGTGTGTGTGTGTATTTATTTATGCTAAAGTCTGTCACATGTGGTGTTGCAGTCATGGTATGCCAGCAGTAGCAACACTGACAACAACCACAAACAACTGTTTTATATGGCTCCCTGTCCTCCGTATAGCAGCATGCATAAATATGCAGGAGGATATCTAATCAA
Organism: Rachycentron canadum; assembly: GCA_038496675.1. Lineage (NCBI taxonomy): Eukaryota > Metazoa > Chordata > Actinopteri > Carangiformes > Rachycentridae > Rachycentron > Rachycentron canadum. Next base: position 13,193,153 of record CM076654.1, read on the forward strand.
ATAAATCCATTCATTAGGAGAGCTGCTGGTATTTCTGCTTTTGCATTAATTACATAGTCATTACCATATCAATTAGAGAAATCAGAGATCATGTAATTAAGGTTTAACCAAAAGCACCTGCTGCCTTTGAGGTGTGTGTGTGTGTGTGTGTGTGTGTGTGTGTGTGTGTGTGTGTGTGTGTGTGTGTGNTGTGTGTGTGTGTGTGTGTGTGTGTGTGTGTGTGTGTGTGTGTGTGTCAGTCCTAATCTAATCTGTCCTTTGACAGGACCCCCCCCCCTCATCAATCCTGAGCTGACGGAATTCAGCTTCTTTATTTTTGTGTGTGTGATTTGTTTTTGTTTATAGGGGTGGCTGGTGGTTTGTGGGTGGTGGCAGTGATGGCGGTGATGTTTAGAGGGGGCGTCATGCGAAATGTTGTCATGGCGATCAAATTGATTGGCAGGGACGCCTGATTAGAAAGAAAGAATAGGAGACAGGTGGAAGGAGGCGGGCTGTACATCTAAAGGAACAGATTGGGACAAAGTGAGGACTCACTGGGTGTCACAAGGGGAGACACTGTCTGCTTGGCTCTGGTTACACCTTGTAAAGGATAACCAGTAATTACTCTAACGGTCCACAGAGGCTTTTTGTATTCTGGGTTTGCAACAATATCGCCAGATGTTCTTGTATTTGGCTTTAGTTAACTAAACTGAATCAAACATTTCTAAAATTTGCTACAGTGACAGATTGATACCAACAAGTTTTAGAGGCATGAGGATGATGGTGAGCAGAAGGAAAATGAACACATGGAGTATTTAGTGGCGTTGTTGATTTGCCACCTGTGAGGAAAAGGACAGAGCTGAGAGGAAGATGGAATAACTCTTTTGATGACGGGAAGCAATATGTAAGGAAGAAATATAAAGAGGAATAGAGAGAGGGCAGGAGAGGCGATGAGGAATGTGAGGAGGGAGGAGAGAGGGGAAGGGAATGGGGCTCTGGGGGATGAACACCAACCTCCGGCCTCCTCCTCCCCTTCACTTCCTGTTCCATTTCCTTTCTTTTCCCTCATTGCCCCTTTCACTCTTGCTGACATCTTACCTTTTTTTCTTCATTTAGGTCAAACCTGCACCTACATGCTCTTCATCAAAGTCCTCATCATGTTTGCAGCTTATGAATTAGATTTCACATGATTACGACTGACCAGCATACATCAATTTCTTTTTCATTTTACTACAAATCCTACATTTCAGGGACCTATTGTTTTATGAAATATAAAAAACATTAACATAAACATTTTGTCAGATTAAATTGATTTATTTAAGTGCAGATATAGTCGTAGTCGTACTGCAAAAAGTGCACGCTATCTCGCTCAAGCTGGTCTCAAGTATGTGCAAGTTGATGCTTTGGGACAATCCTCACATCTCATGCACCTTGTAGCACAGTTCGGAAATGTTTAGGTTCACTGCTGCATAAAACAGCTGTTCTTGGCATTATTGACTTTAAGTTATAATACCCCACACTTTTTTACATACTGAGTTTGATTAAATCAAGAGTCCAACATTTTATCATCAAAAATAGTTTCTAACTACAAAATATTGAGACACTATATTTGACATTTATTTTCCATTAATCTGCAGCTTTTTAACAATATAGGTGTTTGAAGTAAAAGCAACAATTCTTTACACAAACATTATCAGTCCACTCTAAATCAGAAAGGTGAAATGTATGGACCATAGTGATTTAGCAGTTGTGTGCAGTGTGACACCACTAGATGGCAGAAGAGAGCTGGATAAATGTCCTTCAGCTGCTGTAGCTACATTTGTCAAAGGAACCAAACATACTGTAGCATCCTCTACCTTCGTCTGAGCAATATTGATTCCCTGCTCCTGGACTTTGTTGAAAATACTCCAGTTAGGGAACCATAAAATAAGCATGGTCACTTCTTTCTTCTCTTTGTAGAACTGTCTAGAAGATTTTAATTGTTGACTGGAGATGTTGAGAAGACGGTGTGTGATATAAAACGGTTTACTCCACTATCTTCACATCTACTACACTGGAAAAGCCAAGCTATTGCCTATGTTCTCTGTGAAGCTTTGCCTGCATTGCTGAACCTGCAGTTGTTGCACTTGAAACTTCACAGATGGCAGCTTCTGTTATTTGTGGCAAGAGACTCACCTGAGTGATTTAAAGAAACCAGGCATTTTGCTGTGAACTATTTTTAAACTTCTAGTCAAGAGATGCTGCAGATTTCATCAGACTCATCATATTTCTCCCCCACAGTAAAAAGATAGTGACAGTTATGTAATTGTTACAATCATTAGACAAGGTCTCTTTTACCCACCAACTGAGAACAATGTATTGCTTTTCCTACACACTGCTGTGCTGTGCTTTGACAGAGCTACTCTATGCACCAGCAGTGACTGTCAATCTGCCTACGGCCATTGTCATTCCCAGTTGGTGTGGTGGTGATATTCACTGCTGACTCTGCAGCCGTGAGACTATGAACTGCTGTTCACACCACTGAGCTGGTGATGGTGCAGCTTCAGTAACACCCATGTCATATTTACACTGAACTCCGGTCTGCATATTTCCCAAGAATACAGGGCCAAATCGGATGAGTTCCTTACATGAGGTGGCAGGCTGCCTGAGCCGCGGCACAGTGTGGACATGAAGCCTGTCCTTGGTTTGTTACCTGCCATATGGCTTTCCTGATCAGTGTTGCAGTGCCAGCACAGAGAGGGAGCGAGACACAGAAAGAGAGAGAGACTTCTCTAAAGGAGCATGTCAGGGCCTTGAGCTAACCCGTGCTATCCTCCCTTCATGCACCACTAACCAAATGTCAGGAGGGGAAGGATGATGGCAAAATGTCAAGGAGATGCTAGATTTAGTGGGAGTCCACAAAATAACAACACCTAAAAAAATACACCATGATTGAGCAGCAGACCTGCAACAAAATTAGTTTAGTAAACTTTGTGTGATGTGGATCTACTGGGCTTCATACATTTTAGTTTTCCCTATACAGTGTCCTGCAGTTATTCTCAGTACCAATTCGTCTTTCAGTTAGACTTAGATTTATTGTTTTAGTCAATAAAAACAGCGTAGATTTTCCTATGGCAAATTTATTTTTATTTTTCCAAAACTGAATATTGTTCCATTTGTACCATTTAACCAAATATTAGCAGCAAATCTGCAGATTTTTCTTTTTACTTAACATATAATCTGCATGATTAATTGCCTATCAAAATTGATGTAAATTAATGTCTGTCAGTTCTGTGAGTAATTGCTCCACCGATTAAATACAAAACTCAGGGCTCTCGTTCACGCAGATTTAATCTCAGCCTGTTCGTTTGGTCGTGTGGTTGCATGTGAACAGTGTGTTCTTAGCAGAGCAGCACTGAACTGAGCTGTCCTGTGGTGTTGCTCTGAGTTGGCTGTGTGCTGCAGTGCAGTGTTGAGCTTTACTGTGTGCGTGCGTGTGTGTGTGTGCGTGCGTGTGTGTGTGTGTGCGTGCGTGCGTGCGTGTGTGTGTGTGTGTGTGTGTGTGTGTGTGTGTGTCCAAATGCTCTTAGTCACCTAGAGGGGGCGCTATGATTAATTCTGTAACCAGTATTATAAATCGCTCCTGATTCTTCCATATTTGTTGTCAATGCTTGAACAGTAATGTCATTTTCTCCTTAGTTCAACTGTATATTGTCCAATCCAAGCAGCATGTTAATACCAAGACCCCTCATAGACCCATGTAGCCAATGCTCCTGTTCCTGTTTGTCAAAGTACCCACTATTCATCCATAGAGGGTGCTGTCAGACTTCTATTCTTCCCTGCTTGGTGTTTCTGCCTTTCCAATTGATCTTCTGTGACGACCAACCATAATCTGTTTCACGTGGTCAAAAGGACAGTATTATGATCCTTTGATCCACTTGAAATTACAAAATGGTCCACAGTGTTCATCCATACTGTAGTAGCAGAAATACAGGAAAGGTTTTTGTTCATCCCATCATCTCATTTTGGCTGATATTGACTAACACTGTTGCTAAAATAACTATAAGCCACAGTTGATGGTGCAGAGGATGGCACAGGCCTGCAGAATACTGTATCTCACTTTAGACTGTGGATCCCTGCCAGCTAACACACTGGAGACTCACTGTATTAGAACTGTTGAGCAGCATAGTAAAAACCAGCAGCACATTTGGCTGTATCTGTGCATGAACCACTGCTGTTGTGTGAATATTACTTATGCAAAGCAATAAGATGCATTAGTACCTTTCATGTCAGTATGACTAACTCTGATCTAATTAAGTGCTTGTTTTGAGAAATGTTCTCTGGACCTCCGTGAGCCCATGTGATCTGTCCCTGACGGGAAGGATGACTAAATTAGAGAAGGAAATGAGAATATTGTCCCAAGAGTTTCACCTGTGGCGTGAGTGTAAATTAGTGTAAAACTGACATTTACTTTCAAGAATAACCGGCAAGAAAGTCCAGTCCAAGGACTGTGCTGTTCTCACTTGTTAACACACACTTGACCTGCAGAATTGTGACATTTCAAAGAAATGGACACTAGTCACCTGCTTCCAACAAAGTGTTTCAGTTTCAAGCTGAGACCTGTCACTGAATCTGGCTACACTTCAACAGTTACATGACTGACTGACTGTGTTGCTACTCTGAGGGTCTGGGTTTGATAGAGAGGTTTCATACAGTATGCTTTATGTATGGAATTGGCTGTCTCTCCTCTCTTTTCACTGTGTGTGTATGTGTGGCTTTGTTGTGATGTTGTGTCCTAGCCACAGTTTTTAGAGGAGCAGTAGAGCGGTTAATGTGCTGGTGGGTGCTGGCCATCTTACTGAAAAGACTTAGGGCAGTAGCTGTGTGTTTCTCTCCCCCCAGGTCCACACAACCTGTCCCTTTGTGTCCCAAGCAGGACCACCCCAGGGACCATCTATATACACTGGGTGCACTGTGAAACGCAAACACAGACTTATAGTACATTGTGTTACTCCATAGTACATTCTAACAAAATGAATACTTCTTTATACATTAGTGCATGTGAAGAAAAGAATCTCACCACAGTGTTGTTGATGAAACGTTTGAGATCTTCATATAAACACTACCGACGACTCACTGTTGGGGAACAAGCTTTTGGAGTAAACTTGCATTTGAAGGAGGCTCAAAATCCATAGATGGGAAATCCTTAAGGTACTAAAAGTAGTAGTAGTAAGTACCATGACAACTGGGCAAACTGCATGTGCTGCTAAAGATCATGTGAAGTGTTTGAAAGCTCCAGAGACAAATAGTGCAAGCAAATGTGAGCCATGTTCACATTCTGAAGGTGGAAATGTCTGATTACACAACTAAGAAACCCTTACAAATGACTTACAAGAGGCCGCGTATATAGTGTTTTGTTTAGATCAGTCAAATCAGTTTGCATTTTTAAACAGTTGACCACACCCAGCTACTTAATAGACCTTGTGACTGAATTTTGAACTTTCAGTATTTCTGTTATTTTCACTCACTTCTGATATGTTTGCTGTTTTTAATTATGCTGCCTTCCAGTTATCTCAGAAGTTGGATGTCGGAGCTGGGAACGATATCACACCTGAATTGACTGCATTACATTACACAGTTGCGACTCTATTGTTGTTGCTTGCTTGTTTTTATTGTTAGCAATGCTAGCTAGAAATGTTCTAAGTTATAACAATGCATTATGCTGTATGGGCAGCATGGTGGTGCAGTGTTTAACACTGTTGCCTCATAGCAAGAAGGTTCTGCAGCCTTTCTGTGTGGGGTTTGCACGTTCTCTTTGTGCCAGCATGAGTTCCCTTCAGGTACTCTGTCTTCCTCCCACAGTCCAAAGTCATGTACATTAGTTTAATTTGTGACTCTAAATTGCCCGTAGTCATTAATGTGAGTGTGAATGGCTGTTTGTCTCTATATGTCGGCCCTGCGATGGACTGGCAGTGTACCCCGCCCTTACCAAATGTTAGATGATTGCCTCCTGCGTGGATTAGCAGTAAAAATAATGGATGGATTATTCTGTATTTTGTACATACAAAGACTATGACGACATGTCTACAGGAGTTGGACAGTATATAACTACAGCTCTCACTTCTGTTGATTCACAGAGCAGCCACCTTGGATTTTGAGGTTGAGGTTGGTGAGATTCCCCCCTGATTTGAGGGGCCATGACTAGACTTGAAACTCAGACTTCTCAGACTATTGGATGATTGGTTGTTTGCTCTTCTGTCTAAATGTCATTGGTCGATGTAGCCGTTGTCAGATTGTAGTCATTAATCTAAGATCCCAATTGATTGTTTTTGGTTCTCTTATTATACTCCCTTCATTTTCCCAACCAAACCGTATATTTTTAGATTGATTTACTAGCCACTGCTTTCCATTAAACTTCAGAATGAAGCAGTTACTTGCATTACATCACAACCTTTAGTACATCACTGATATATGGTAATGCAGGTCCAAACAGTTAGTATTTTGAAAATGTATTCTTGCCCAGACATCCAAGGAAACTCATTCTACCCATGAACCTGGGGACAGGGATTTAAACCAGTTTGTTTTGGTAACGGTCTCCCTTACTACTAAGTTAACATGCTGCTTGAACTGTCAGAGACTGTAGCTTTGTCAGTATGTGATGGGCGTGGGATGCCCTCTTCTCCATAGGGTCTCGCAAGGCTCAACCCCAGATGATCTTGCTACAATAAGTGGTCCCACCGGTTGAGTTGAAATCCACTGTTAAACTGCCCCTCCATTAGCTCACTAAGAGTATAGCTTAACAAGACCAATGTAGTTGGCTAAGCAAAAACCTCCTTATTATCAGTGCAGTCAGTCCTGCTGGTGATTCATTTAGACACATTCCCCAGGAGTTCGATATTGTGATGGATCTCTTGCCACAGAGCTGTCAGCCTGTCAGTATTTGTGTTTGTTTGTGTCATAGCTCGGCCACATGAGCAAGTGATTTGTGTAATAGCGTTGCAGACAGAAGGCAATATCACCAGTCTTATTCATTAGTATGCTGCAGTATAGAGAGAGAGCTGCTATCAGATCAGGGGAAGCCTTGGCAGGAGAGCAAAGGAAAACCAGAAAGAGAGAAAAAGTCATAAGTGCAGTGATATGGACAGCAGCATGGAAGCAGCAGCTGATAATGAGTAAAATGTATGAGGGTAAATATCATTGTGCCATTAAATAAATCAGGAACAGTCCAAAAGGTAGTTATTATATGAGCATGTTATATTCAATTTGGGCTCAATATCCTGAGTCATGCAAGTGATAATTGTCAGAAAAGACTTGACAACATATGAATAGGAAGATAAACTATAGCTTTTGAGAACAGGGTGGGGAGAATAAGAGAATATCCTGCTTGTTTTTTTTTTTTGTCAGCTGAAATAACTAATGGATGAGAGTAAAAATAAGGCAGAAATGACAGCGTAGCTCCACAATACTCTAATATTCACTATGTGTGTGTGTGCTGAGGCGTGTATGTGTTTGTACGTGAGTCAACAGTATTGGCGTGAAGTGTATATGTGATGTATAGTGAGCCAGAGAAAGAGATGTTAAAGGATCTTTTTTGCCTGCGTCAGCAGCATTGCAGGGAGGAGGAGAGAGGGACAGGAGGAGGGGGGGAGTAGAGAGAGGGAAAAAGAGAGTGAGGATACTCGAGTGCAATACCAGTAAACAGGTGCTGGCTATATCAGCACCTCCCTTCATATGGACCTCTTTCTTTCTGAACATCCACACATACATTGTACATGAACACACAGATGCCATTTATACTGTAATACATATGTTTATACCACCCATTGTCTTTTATTGTATGCAAAACTGGAAAGGAGGTGAGGTAAAGAGGGGAAATGGAAGGCAGGGAAAGAAAACAAGTCAATTATGCAAAGGTTTAGATAATGTTACTTTATCACACTACAGTAGATGATCAGATGATAAAGGCTAGCTTTTCATTGCTTACAGCCTCCCTCTAATATACACAAGCACACTGCACCAACATCTTTGCATGGGTACCAATCCTGTCTGCTGCAGCGCCTGAACAGTAAAGAGGGAGGAGGGAGCAGAGACAGAAGGGGGGGTTAAACGAGTAAGAGTCAGTTGTTGTTTTTTTCCCCCCTCATGCATGTTTTAGATTTTTTTTTTTTTTTTTTTTTTCTCTTCCCTCTGGTATTTTGGTGTATGTGAGTGCATGAGAGTGATGGCGTGATTGGCTTTGGTGATGACGGGTTCCCTGTGCAGCCTAGCGATCCTCCACAGATGGACACACAGCAGGACTACGAGATACTGAGAAATTAAATACAGGAAAAGGAAACAAAATCAATGTAATGTGAGCAGGGAGAGCTGACTTTGATTTAAAGCTGCTCAGGCTATTCCTCAACTGACTGTCAGTACATCCCTTTTTAATCTTTTTGATGGGGGGGGGTTGAAGCAGTTTTACAATGTGTGAAGGCAGTGAAGGAGAGGGTGATGTAAAGGAGGAAAACAACTAAAAGATAATGAAAACCTGTTTGTTCACTGTTATTTACCCATTTTCTTCTGCACATAGAGGGAGGAAGACCAGAGTGAAAAGCAGAAGGGAAAAAAACTGAACGAAGGAAGTGCACATGAGCTTTTGAGAGAGGGAGACTGTGAGAGCATTGGAGAGGGAGAGCGAGGGAGAGAGAGAGCTGCGCTGCAGTAGCATCCCACAGTAGACGGCTGAGGACTGCCGGTGTGTGTGTGACTGCACTGCTGAAGAGGAGGAGGAGTAGGAGGCAGAGGGTGAGCACGCTCACAGACTCTGCAGGGCCATAGAGGAACACACATCATCAGCAGCAGCAGAAGCGCTAGTGTTGGCCTGAACCAGGTAGAAGTCCCTGCATTCCACCGCCGAAGGATCGGGACACGTCAACACCGCCTAGACCCCCTCTACTAACGCCATGGCACAAGCGGCCAAACATCTCCGCAAGAACAAGGATTTAGAAGCCCAGGCAGAGCAGGAGCGCAAAGAGAAGGAGGAGGAGAGGGTCAAAAAGAGGAGTCGCTCGCGGGATAAAAAGCGCAAGGTACTGGGACTGATCACAGGTGGGGTAGTCAGGGGTGGGGTAATGGGGAAAGGGTGGGGAGGGAGGGCTGGCTGGAGAGGGTGGCAGGAAGGTTGAGACGCCCCCCCCTTCTTTCTATGTCATGCTAAGCTGTGGTCAGGGGTGCCGGGGCACACATGGAAACCCAGTCCTGAGTGCGTTTCTACTGTGTGTACACACAGTCTCCCTGGCACACATGTATGTCCTGCGCATACAGACACAGGGAAACGGTACAACACACTGCATGCTTTCCTACTCCTCTCGGCCGCTTTATACCTGCTTTATTGACTGTCCTGTCTAAGCTGTCTGATAAGGCAGCGTAGTACTCAACCTCTCACTGTCTCTCTGTCCCTCTTCACATCTGTCTCTTCCCTTCTCTCTGTCTCCTCTCGTTCTTTGTTTTCACACTGCGGTATGGTGTCAGTGAGACAAATTTCACTACAGCACTAATCTTCCATGAAGACAGTGAGCTTTCCACAACAGTGCATTCTCTCTCTGCTCTCAGCTTTTCCTCTGTGTGGCATTGTAATGACCGCAAAGCAACACCTGCAGGCTTCTCTCTGTCTGACTGAGAAGTCCCAGGCAGGAGCTGGAGCGACCAGCGGGCTCATTGTAAACAATAAATCTCTGCTCCGCCAGTCACCGACTGCAGGGACGTATCATCAAACCACTACTACTTTATTCCTCTGGCCGCTCGACGCATTTCACTCAAACTCAAAATGAGTCATCAGCAGATTGTGCTGTTGTGTATTGGTGGCAAATTGGTCCTCAGCAGCCGAGTATGAGTCCAGCCGCCCTGTGAGCCTGCACTGTGCCAGGCTGGCTGTAAACCAATCTGATGCTGATGCAGTAGAGACAGTGTTATGGACAGACACACAGTACAGCTTCCACTTTCCCAGAGAGGAGAGGCAGGGCTGAAAGGACGGTACAGGGATTAGATTTTTCTTTTTGGTGTGCTTGTACAAAGTAGAGTAAGAAGGGGTCACAGGATGTGTTTTGAAAAATCAAAGGAAGACAAGACAGACAGCAAGAGAAGAGGGAAAGGTGGTATGACTCACATACACCTAGGGGGGTTGTCTCTCAGCAGGGATTTGCTCCTCAGCTCTTTTTGTTGGAGAGTCAGACCATATCCTTTCATCACAGACACACACATGCCACCTCTCTGTCTGCGATGATTGACATGAGCCACTGACTCATAAGTTACGGTTTCTCCACTGCTCCTATCAACCATTTGCTTTTGCTGAAAGAACCAGTATGTGAAATCCAGTACATAGATGCATGTGTGTGAGTGCAACATGTTCAACTCTGGCAACAGCATGGATGAGACAGGGGTGAGATTTCTGGTGAAGGTTCTAATGCAGCCCAACTTTGACTGAAAGTGTATGGTTTCAGAGGATCCCATATCACTTACGTAACCATGCAGCTTAAGTCTTTCAAATAAGCTTCCTGACTCCCCTCCAGCTCCCCCTCCCAACCTCTCTTCCTTTTTTTTAACACCAACTTACAGCCATTCCTGGTTTCTGGAGCAGATGTTAATACTGGGGGAATTCTCTCTCTTTATCTCTCTTTCTCTCCAGTTCCCTCTTTGTTTCCTCTCTGACGCCTGAAGCTACAAAGTCAAATTGTGCCGACTGTAATTCATAACTTGAATGATTTTGTTTCCCTGTATTACATAGTGGTTAACTAAACCATAGTTGCACTTGCTTGTTTTCTTTGTTTGCCACTCAACACCTGTTTTTTGGTAGTTGTTCCATCAGCTGTCTTGTGTATCGACCTGCACCTCGGGAGTGTCCCCATCCTTGCAGAGTAAGCGAGGTTAACACTTTCTCTATGACAGAAGCACATTTTTTATTTAACTGTTCACACACGTTAATAAACATGCATACTCACCAGTGTTTGATGTATCGTTCTGTTACCAGCAAACAGGGATCTTCTTATGTAAGCTTCAGTTTCCATCTTCCCTGGAGCCATTTCAAGCCTTTTTCCTGCACAACTGACGTTTTAAGTTATTGCATGAAGAATTTCTCATTGCATCTTTTATTGATCCTTACATGACTCATACAATGAATTGTTATATCTTAGAATGATTGATTGAATTATTGTTGCTTAGGTATCTGTTGTCACAATAGCAGGACTGCAGGGCCATAAATGGCAGTGCTAGTCGGTCAGTCGGCTTCTTTTCCTTTGGTCAAGTTGGGCCTAATGAGTGTAATGGCCTCTAGGGGCTGCTAGCTGGTGTTTTAGAGTCAAGTCTTGTTTACTATTTAGTAATTAATTTTAATTTGAACTCTTTTGAAAACATTTGTTGATTTGCTCACTCCTTTTCTGATCCTCTTCTATTGTTTTAATCCCTTAAATCTACTGTTTGTGACTAATCCATGCTGGTGTTTTACATGATTATTTCCATTCCTGTGGGGACACAAACCAGTGTCCGCTGATGAATGTCCAGAGTCATAAAGCTAACCATTCGTCATCAAAAGGTGAAAGTGCCATTTTAATTGGCTTCATGGTGTAGTGGTATTGTACAGCACAGGTCAGTTGCTGAGCAGTGGATAATGTTGTCCTCAAATTACTTTTATTGATGAGTTTGCTCCTCCATGAAAAATGAGCATTGTCAGGATGTGAACAAAGCCCTATTGTCCGAGTCAGCATCTATTTTCACCTTATTCTGTTTGTGTGTTTGTGTCTACATCTAAAGCTGCTATAGAGTGAAGTGGTTTACCCACTGACAATGGCCCTGAAGTATGAAGTAGTGCTTTGCTGTGTGTGTGGTTTGTCTTGTATTAGCATCGCTGTTAAAAACGACAAAAATGTATTTAGTGCAGTTCCAAGGTCGCATCAAATGTATTCCTCCTATTTATTACTAAACAGCCTGTTTGAAAATTGAAGCTATATTAACACTCCAGGAGCAGATCATTTTGATTATTCTGCTTGACTAGTTTTGTTTTGGCCCGTTGCGTTCTTAACATATTGGTTGCTTAATTTTGGCATCTGGCATATGAAAGCTTTTTCTTTAATTGCAGTTATTTTTATCACTCTCCACTGTGATGATCTGCTTTAACTCAAATCTAGAAAGACTAGATCCAAGTGTTCAAAAAAATGATCAAACTCATTGCTGCTCATTATGATAAAAAAATAATTTCACAGTGATTCATAGGTAAAATTGCTAATACCATTTTATTTTTTCTTGTGAGCTGTTATTAAAAGCCAGATCTTTTTCAGTTGGACTCTTATGTCCTCTTTATGATGATATAGAGATCTGCTTCCTCCTGTTATCTTGTTTTAGTGCCACAATATGTGATCATTATTTGGTGACCCCCCTCAGGCTGTTTAACAAATCCAATAGTCCCTCTCAGGATGTATGTTCAGAGCAGTATTTTTGTGTGCAATAATATGGAATGTAATGACTAAGTTTTGTGTTTCAGTATGAAAACAACGTGGGGATGCATGGGTAATTATTTTTTCTTCTCTTAACCAACCAGTAGTTAATTTATAAAGATGAATTAAATGTGCAAATATTCACATCCGGAAGCCATGAATTTAAAAAAAGACTGTAATGATTAATTGACTACTATAGTTGTTGTAGATTTTGGTTGATCAGCCAATGGAAAACCATCTAGATATCTTCAGGTGGTAATGAATGCAAATCAGCAACTCTTATTTTTGCCAGCAAATGTAATGCTACATTCTCTACTTGCACTACATACAAAGCTGCTTCTCCCAACGAGTGAGTGAAAATTTAACGTGTTACTCGTCAATGTATCATTTTCTTGATTATCCAACTGATTATTTGATCTATAGAATAACATGTAACTATTCGTTTGGGTTGGAAAATGGTGAAAAAATTGCCATTACAAATATCATCACAAGTGACAACAAGTTATTTAATTTTCCATATGTTTCATAAGATGGAAACATCAAATGTTTGGTTGTATATAAAAAATTATTAATAGAATTACAGAATTAAAAATTATAAACTGATATATCTAAAGATCATTAGAATAATTTATAAGGTTTGTGTTTACATACAGATTGACTTTACTAGCTGTGACTTCCTGCAAGTCAGTGAAATGCAGAGAAAAGGAGTCATGGCAGCTGAGGACTGACCTATTAGTGGTTCAGGTACTCAGACTCATCAATACAATAAGTCTGGTCAGGATGTGCTATTGCTCTGTTGTTGCGCTATATTGTCTGGCACTCAGCGGCGCTGGCTGCAGATCACAGCCCAGCCGGCATCTTAAAGGTAAAACTCATAGACACAGGTTCCTAAACAACAACTATGGTGCAGGACTGTGGAGCTAACATGGCTGCCAGTAAACAATGCTACAGTGAAAGTACCATCTAAGTGTTATCTCCGTCTTCATATGAAGCAGAGGTGGCAGCAGTGGATCAGCATTCCTACGGCGTCTCTGTCTGCCCTCTAAAATCTGTTACAGGAAGCAGTGCCTTCACTGAGGGTAATATGTCCATCTCTGAGACAGATTGGTACTGTAGTGCTGTCTGGGTTTTGATGCTGTGTGTTTATGTGCATGTACGGCTGTGTGTGTTATTTAGTGTGTGTTCAGGTTTGGTGCAGTGGATTAGGGGTGCTGCAGCAGTGACTAAGCCCATCAGAGCCAACTGTAGTACCTGTCTGTCTTATCTGCACCCTGATTGGCTGTGATTATCATGAATTTTAAATGTTGCTGCTATGTGACTAGGTAAAGTTATATACTTGCCTTTGGCTCTTATCTGGAACATGGCTTGAGTCAATATCTTTCAGACTCAAATAAATGGTGGCCTCTTACTTCACCTCTTTCAGTCAGTCAGATATTGGCTGGTCCTCTCAACAAGGGCTGCATTGTTTTTCTGATTAATTGTTTGGCCTGTGAAATGTTTTGTGCCACCAACAATCCCGAACCTTAAGATATTAAATTTAAATCGACATTAAAAGAGAGAAGCAGCTCATTCTCCCAGTCAAGAACCTGGGAGACAGTTGATTGAATATCAAGAGTCTACATTACATCTCTGTCTGACCAATCAATTAATCAGATAATCATTTTACCCCTTCTTTGGTCCATGTACTAAGAAAACATAATTTTATCTCTTGGTAAAGGTGTAGGTGAGGGTTTGAGTTGACCAGTCATTGACCAGATTTTGGGAGAAAATCTCAGTTTGGACAACAGAGTGGAGCCAGGGTAAAACCACATGACTGTGTGAGAGTGATAGTCTCCGACACCTGTCAATCAAGAGACCCTAAATGCTCCAAACATACTTCAGTTTGAGCCTTATTCAAAACCAAGTTACCAACAAGAAATCGAAGGTGCTTAAGGTGTTTATGCTCTATATTTGATTCACCTTTGCTGAAAAAAAAAAAAAAACATTGGATAGTTTCATTTCAACTCTTCAGTGACACTGTGGTTTTCTGGAGCCAACATGTGGTGGCTATGTAATTGGATTAGTGTGAGTATTACAGTTATGATTGTGTATTTAATGTATTCTGTTTAGTCTTTATGACACAACTGTATAGGAGTGATTTTATTTTAATCTTATGTTTTAAGTGTGTACATAATTTAGGGCGTGCTGCTTTGAGTGCCACAACCCACCGAGGTCTTGGCTGAGCTCAACGCATACCACACCTCTTTGCCCATTTTTGGATTAGCCAGCAGTCAAGCGCTTTTTATAAAGATGGATGTAGCGTTGGTGACATCACTCATAGGTTTATGATCACAACAGTCTATGTTGTTGATGTTTTACACAACACAACATTCAACCAAAGACTTAATTCATCTCACGTTCTCAAACTTAACTGATGTGTCTTAATGAATCCCAAATTCAACTGTGTGTGTGTGTGTGCGCGTGTGTGTGTGTGTGTGTGTGTGTGTGTGTGTGTGTGTGTGGCCCTGTGGAACCCCTCAGACAGATGACTCAGCAGGCCTGGCTGAAGCACTCACTCATGTTGATAGAGCCTGGGAATGAGTTTCAGTGAGTCCAGCTCCTGGCTCTACAGTAAGTGCTGCTGGGGCAGGTTGGCCAGGAGCTGCAGCCTACACTCCTTTAATTAAAACAGGAATGGAAGGCGCACGTGAGGCCAATTCCCCAACCCCCACCCCTCTCCTCCCTTTACCAGGACCATAGTGGCTCTTTATTTATGAGCTAGCAGACTTTAAAGCAGATACCCCACCAAGCACTTTTAGGTTCATTTGATTTGACCAAAAAATTACCTGGTATCAAATAGAAAAACAGAGAGAAATACACAAGCAGACTAACATCATAGCATCCAGCAGGCACTCCCTCTCTGCAGGGGTTCGGCTTCCCCAAAACTATAAAGCCTGAGGATATTTTTAAATTGTTGAATTGTTGTGATGCAGCGACTCGTTCTTTCATTTTAAGACTGAAGCCATAAGTATTTGCACCTGCTTATTTTCTGCTATTGGCTCTAATAAAAGAAAGCATGATGCATGATTTTGATAATCCTCATAAGCCTGCGAGACACCGTCCATATATTGGCGTGTTTCCTGGCTGATGATTGTAAATGAAGCTGAACTGACACGTAGGACTGCAGTGCTTTCAGCAAAGCATTAGTCTCCAAGACAGGTTTGCGTAAACCTCCAAAAAAATATCAACAGTAACAACATCTGTCTGTGCTTGTCCTCCCACAGCACAGTCAAATCTATTCATTTATGAAACAGCACGTGAAACGATGTGTCATATTAAGAGGGGCTTCCTTAGATTTTTCTCCTGGTGCCTCCCTCCCTCCCTCCTTCCCACCCTTACTCTCTGTTTCTCTCCGTGGCCGATTGCGCTAATCTCTCCTCCCAATTGTTATTCTGATAGTGCAGCTGTTACGTAACTCCCTGAAACAAAAATTGAGAGATCAGGGTTATTGAAATGGATCCTCATCATACGCAAATAAAAGTGAGAGAGGGAGAGAAAGGAAATGAGAGAGAATGAGGCAATGTCATCTTAGAGGAATTTGATAGATTACTGCTGGACAGATTGTAGTCAAGAAAAGAGAGGTTTTGGTGTCCGTTATCCAACCTGAGCTCTTTTTCTTTAAGCTCCCTCTGGCTGATGAGAGAGGAGAGAGAAAAGGACAGGAGGTGGGATAGGGAGCTTAGTGCAGTTAGATGTCCAGGTACTCTGAGTCCTGACTTGATATTCTCAGACTCTGCAGCATCACTTGGACCGATATGTACGATAGTTAGCAGCCTCTGTTCTGTATGTTCTGCTTTAAAAATCAGGGCTTGTATATAGAATTTTAATTTGTGCACAAAAAAAAATACATAAAGAGTAGAATAGTACGAGTGATGAATTATGACCATTCAAGCACCTTGGCTCTAGACATGGCAATGTCAGTCCCCTGCTCTGATACAGACTGACCAAGCAACTATTTGATGAAATTTGGTTCAGACATTTATATTCCTTTCATGATAAATTGCAATAAGATGGAAAAGATACCTGGTTAGTGAGCAATGCCATGTTGGCATTAGCTTGTATCTCAAAGTATTGTTGGGTTGAAATAGTCTTACCAGAGTTGCCAGCATGGTACATTTTTCTTGTGTGTTCAAGGTAAGTATACCAGTGTAGGATGCATTTGTACGTGTGTAGGAAGCAACTTATGTGTGTGAGTGTTTGGTGTGGGGATAAGCACATAGGCTTAAGGAATACAGCCCAGGGGTCAATCCATAGGCCAAGAGCACAAGACCAAAATAGAGTGATCAGAGGAGGGTGACTTTGCACCCTTCCCCTCTGTATTGGTTGTTGAGTGTCTTTTTTACCTGATTGATATGATGATTCCTTTTTTTCTGTCTACTGGAGGGAAGAGGAATAATTCAATTTAAAACCCTGCAGTACTGTAGGTCATTACAGCAGCACAGCCTCCCTGCTGTAATTCTCAGTTCCAGTTCTGAGTGCGGACAATAGAGAACGTCTGATTCGGTTAATGTGATAGGCAGGAGAAGATTGAGTTCATGATTGGAGTCTGAATTTCCTGACTGAATTAAACCCGCATAGTCCAAAGTGGTGTCCAGGAAAGCTGTATACAAGTTACAGAAGCTTGGCTGAATGTTTCAAGGGGAGCATCAGATTTAGTTTTTATGACTACAACAGTCTTTTTGGGTTACAGGTGATGACATGACAAAACCAGGAGCTTGGCCTTGGTTGGTGCCTTGAAGTATCACTGTGCTCCCTCATAAATCTTCCATATTGGACTGCAGTTTTCTTGAGTCATCTAATCCTTGTGTCAAATGTCATCACAGTGTCATAGCATCATGGACCTGTTATTAAAAGATTAGCCATTTGTAAACCCCTTCATCTGAATCCCCTGGAGGGAGAGGTGGTGTCACTTTGATTTGATCCTCTTCACTTCTCACCCCCCCAGCATGCACCGTGAGGCTCTGCTCTCTGTGAGGAAGGCCAGTAAAATGTAGATCAGGATAAAACATGACGTAGACCACAGTAAGACCTTAGTTCATTCATCCTATGTTAAGCATTGTACATGTAAATATTATTTAATTATCATGACTGAAATATTACGTAGCTTCTTTAATAACTAACAATTCTTTTAGTTCCTCCCTCTAACTTTGTTTCACCCACGTTGAAATGCAGTGTAACAGGCACCGTAAGTCTTTTGTATCATTTTAGGTGATGCTCACAACATTGAAAACATTTAGTTTTAATAATTATTCCCTTGAACAATCCTACTTGGAAGTCTTTCTACCAAAGGAGGTAGTCTCATGCTTTTAGACCCCAAGGTCAATTCTGGAGCTTCTGACCATTTCACCAGATCTTACTCATTGAGTGGCGTGGTCCACTTATCATGGAAATATATATGTTCATACGTCCAGTTTCTCAGTTCAAGTTGTTATCTAGAAAACTCCATCTGCGGAGGAAGATTGTGTCATATCCTCCTGAACAGCCACCGAGTACGAGCTTTTTAGATATTTTACACATATTCAGTAAGTAGTTTATTGAAGAAAATGTAGTTTCAATGCAGTAAACAACATACAACACTAATACAGTGTGTCTTGTATTGATGTGGAGGCAGATAATGCAGAGACGCAGATCTCAAAACTGCCATTAAAGCAGGTGACACTTAACTGTCCATGTTTAACAACAGCCAGTTTCACTGTGTAGTTTATTTTCTGTGTGTGTGTCTTGGCAGTTGTTCGTGTTTTTATGAGCTCACGTTCATTGAACAGAGGCACGTGGATTGTCTTGTGGCGCAGGATTTACTAGCTAGCTGGGAGGATTGTGGTGTCACCCAGCCTCTAATTGGCTGACCCCAGAGATTTTTCTCGAGCAGATGCAGAGCCAGGTGCCCAACCCCTCCCTGCTAGAGTACATTCCTCCATCTCTCCGATAATCAATTCTCCTGCTTCAATACAGACTACAACTCCTTCCCTTTTCTCCCTCTGTCTGCCGCAGTTACTCGCAGCACGTTGCAACACTGCAAGATCATGCTTTCAATTCTTAACACCTCCCTCTCCTCTCAACCTCGGAGTTTGCACTAAACACTATGGATACACATTTAGAGAGCGAGAGAAATGAGAGAGATTAAGTGAGGAACAGAGAGAGAGGCAGGAGTGGGGGGGTGGAGCATCAGTCATATTGACGGTTGCCTAATGTTTTCAGTAGGAAGGAAAAGAAAAGAAAATGTTCAGCGTAGGTAGATATGGAATAACCGACTTCCACCACACACATTTGTAAAACCTTTGATGAATCAAACAGACATTTGTTCAGATAATGTTTCACAGCATTTCCCCCCTCCATATTAAATCAGCGTGGATAGAAGAGGAGGGGGTTGGTCCCTAGGGACCGGAGGGGTATCAGCTCGGGATGAAGGAGAATCAGCGTGTATGCAGCAGCTTTACAAGGTCAACCGCACCTTGCACTCGATCACATGTAAGCACACATGTACGTAGACTTGGCACACGTACATCTCACTGTCAGCCAGCCCTTAGTCAGCACAGTGTCAGCTCTTGCAGAGAGAGTTGGATGTTGCCACCTAGTGTTAAGATGGAGAAGCATCTAATCATGATATAAACACTGACATCATCTCATTTACACTCTTCTATGTCTGCTCTCCATTTTTTAAGTAAAATACTCTGCTTTCTAGATATGTGACTACAATATCTCTTTAATACTAGTCTTATCACCTTTTAAATAAACATCGTACAAACAACATCCATGGTTGTCTTTGTGCACAGTTCTCCAGCTATTTGTTTAAAAAAAAAAAAATCCTTCAAGAGTTCAGTTTACACTGTAAATGAACTGGAGGAAAGCAGTGCAATACTTTGATCCGCCTGCCCTTGATCCCTGTGCCACTCTGGGGCAGTGTGGCACTGTGTGTGTGTGAGTGCAGGGTATACACACTAACCTGACCCTGCTGAGCACCAACAGCTGGCCCAGCGCTGGCTCTAATTATCTCCCTGGGAAACATAGAAACACTGTCCTTTAAATGTAGCCGACATGCGAACAGTATATGCTCTTACACACACATCCATATTTAATTTCCTGTACAACCACATGCAGCACTGAAAATCAATTTTAACCATATGGATCAGGTCACCACAGTTGACCACCATCTTTTTTTTTTATTTTTTTTTTTTTATACCTTTATTGGACAGTTACTGGTATTAGTGAAGGGGCACACAGGAAACATGGGGCAGAGCTCATGTTCAGGTCTCAGTCATGATATGATGTGCAACCAAGGTCCATGATCAGATTTGTACCATGGGCATTGCAGTTATGTGACCTGTGCTTTAATCATTCAGCCACCACATCGCTCCGTGTCCTTGTGTTATCTTTTCCAATCTGGGCTGGATAGCGATATTGAAAGACTGACAGTCTTCATCCATTGTTTTGCTCCTTTTCTAACCTACTCGTACAGTAGCACTTCCTCCACCCCTTTCACTTGCTCCTGTGGCCACTTTTCACTTGTTTCCCTTGCTGCCTCCCTGCAGAGTCTAAGTGAAGGAGAATATATAGTGGAGCTTGAGGCAGTGCAGGACAGTTAGTCTGCTCGTAATGGAGAAAATGTTTGTCAGAGCATAGCACACTGTGACTTTGGCCTCAGCACCCCCTTAGGCACAGACCTTTAATTGCCTAGACACACTGGTGGAATGTGTCTGCATCTGACACACGTGTGTGTGGGGAAATGAGAGAGTATGTATATTTGTGCTCATAGTGGGTTCCTCTTTGTGACCATATTACAGCCTCTGGGTTGTTCTGTGTGACTAAAATAACCCCTGGATCAATATTTTGCCTGTGTCCCTTTCCTCTTTATTTAAGAGATCTTTGACAGATTTTCTGTAGGATACTGTGTTGTTTTCCTGCACATATATATACATTTATCTATACGTAAAGGTGATAGCCAAAGTTAAAGTGTAACTGGCATCTTTCTAAACCTTGGGAAGACTCAGCAAAGAGCAAAAAGTCTGATGTTTCAGCTGTGTTAAGTATGATCTGATGGACACACTTCTAATCATTTCCCAAGTGCAGTTTTATTTAGACTTTAAATGTCCTGTAATTATCAGGATATTAATAAATAAATACTGCCTCCTGAAGCAAAAATTTACATTTTGCTTTTTTTTATTTTGTATTACGTCATACAATTTAAAATGTAAAGACAATACTATCAATGTTTCCACTTTGTTTTTTGTCCAATCTCTTCTCTCTCGTTCAAGCAAACAGAGAGGAGGTGGGGGGTTGTCTATTTGTCCTTGGCTGGAGGCTGAGGGTCATCATAAAGCAACTTCCTTTAGCAAATGTGTTTTCCCATCATTCATCAGTTTTCTTGCCCCACATCCTTCTCCTGTCAATCTAGTCTAGTCGTTTTTGCATTCTTGCTTCCTGCCGAGTCGATTAAACTAAATCCACTTCACCACTTACTGACGCTTTTTCTTATTTCCTGCCACTTCTGTGATGCCTTATGCTCACTTTGTCCATCTTCAAATCTTCAAGTCATCTTCGTCCTATCTAAGAGTATCCTGATGTATCATGATTTTAGCGTAAATGCAACATACGGTATTTTAGGTTTGGATAATGTAATATAATCATAAAAGGCTCATTTAAATAGTCTATAGCAGGAGTTTAATGCTTGAAAGACACTTTTTACTTTTGCTGTTGAAATGTGTAACTATTTAATTTAGTGTTGTGATCATTCCAGTTAGGAATGGGTTTTTTCTAACCTAATTGTTTAGTCATTTTCATTTTTTCAGGGATATTTTCATGTTTCAGCTGCCTGTTTTTACACACTTGTAGTCCTCTTAAAACCTTAGCCTCGGTTGTTATGTAATGTGCTCAGAATATCCTGATACTCAGCTGAGGTATGAGTGTGAAAAAGTGGCTTGTGTGTCGAGGCATTCAATTGTGTGAAAATCTTTTTTAAATTGGTCTAAACCATTAATCCAAAATAAACACAAGGTCAATTTAAGCATTGTTGGCTGTGGAAACATTTTGCCAAACTTAATGTTATAGTGTGTGTGTATATATATATATATAT
>CM076654.1:13229176-13244534 GCA_038496675.1 Rachycentron canadum
CCTGCATCCCCCCCCCACTCCCTACCCCTCTCTCCCTGTCATCACTAGCCGTCTGCTACTTAATCCAATTATTCTTTTAAGCTGACACGCTCTGTAACTCACCACAAACTCCAAGGATTGATGCCGCTGAGCAACACACACAAACACACACACACACACACACCACATGCAGAGACGGTGTTACTGAGCACTGTTAGTACAAGTATTTCTCACCAATGAATATTGTGCCGAGTGCAAATTCATGCTTAGAAAGGTTCAAATGTACTGCGCGCACTACTGTGCTTTCTGGTTGTACATTGTTGTCGCCTTCCTGTGCTTTTTTTTTTTGTCTATTTTCGGGTGTCCTAACTGAGGCTTTGGCCTCTGCTGTCACCCTCTGATTCACTGTACCCTTGAGGTGACTGTCTGTTTCTGTGTATTGTCCTCCACTTCCCTGCTATGTGTTTACCAGCCAATGCATCTGTCCACACACACACACAGACACACACACACCACCTGACACAGAAGGTCCTGCTGTGTGTGTGTTGAGGATCTTTCTTCTTCAAAAGAATTTATTCCAGGTTAAGACTTCATTTCAAATTAAAATATGGATTAGGTTTACATTAGGCTAAAGTTTAAAGCCAGTACACACGATCAGGCTATACATCGCACAAAATCTAGCCTGAGCATGTAGTAGGTCTTACAAGTACAATAATAAATAAACATGCTGTATCCCTGTGCATCTGTGTGTGCAGTATCCTCACTCTCTCTGGTCTTGATCTGTGTACAAGAAGCCAATAGTTTTTTCCTTTACTCAACAGTTCCTGTGCTAAATGATCCTTCATTAAGTGTTATTTTGCAATGTCAGTGTATGACAGGCTGCATCACTGCATCTTAAAAACATAACACAAATACTATAAAACTTGCTGGCGTAAAGTAAATATTAAATGTGCAGGAGCAGCTTTGACGGGATAATTAATCCATGAATTCTGGGTTTTCACCCCAGTGCAAATCTTGACAAGTTTTTGTGCTGCAAAGGGGCAGCGAGAGAAACAAAAGGAGCTGTGTTTGGTTGTTTTTGGTGCTGACAGGACAACAGTCAAGAGTAACAGATGGGGTTTGTCGTGTGCATGTATGTGTGTTTGGAGGCCAGAGACCAGAGCTGGCTACAGAATGTGTTTGATCCAAATCACAACTGAGGGAGTCTGAACAAACCTGATCTGTAACTGTCCCACTGCTTGTCTGTCTGTCTTGGGGGGAGAAGTTTGGGAGTTTGTTTTATTGTTTTTTTCCCAGAGAGCCAGAAAGAACAGTTTGCTCCTCTCTGAAAATCAGACAAGTGTTAACTGGTTAATGTCTGGAGCTCGGACTTTTATGTTGGCTTTTTTTTTTTGTTTTTTGTTTTTTTTTATTGTTTTTGACCATTCCTGCTGTTTTTCATGCCTTTTGTGTATTTATTATTGTCTATTAATGTCTTTGTGATAAATCAATGCTGAAATACAGAAGAGCATACTGTGTTATTGTGTTAAATTTATGTCTGTTGTGTGTTTTGTACTGCACTTATCTGGTTGCACATTTCTGTATGTGAACTCTGGGTAAGTACACTGCTTTTTGTGTCCAGATCGAACAAGTGTGATATAAAGGACTCACTCTAATGTGTAGGTTACAGCTTTCCATAGAGGTACAGCTGATCCATGCGTGAGCCACAAACCATCAACACCAGATCTTCCTCCATCACCATCAGTGTGGCGTTGCCCAGCGGTCACCACTGTATGTGTGATGCCCTTGCGTCGTGCCACATCCTTCTTCCATCGTACGCTTCATACCATTCATCCTAACCTGACCTGTTTCCTGCAGGGAGAGTTTTGCTTTGTTTTTTTGGGGGGTGGAGGGAGGGGGTTGCACAAGCAGGATCGGGCGGGAAAGGGTGGGGTGGGTCGGTTCCTCTTCCTGCTCTCTCCCTCCTCTCCCTCCTTCACCTTGTTTCCTACCTGTATCTCAATATAATGTCCACCTGTTCCTTTTCATTTCCTTGCCATTGTTTTCTGTCCGCTCTGTTGCTCTCCCCCAACTCTCCTTACTCCCCTTTCTGTTCTGTCTCTCCATCTCTCTGCTTCTCACTGTTGCGATTAACTGGGCTCTGTCTTTATGTCGTATGTCCTTTTAGGCCCACGCCGTGCATCGCTGGCTAATCGATCAGGACAGTAGTGTGAGCTCTGAGATGCCGGATGGCCAAGGAGTATGGCACTATGATGATGAAGTAAATATCTGCAACACGTATATCTGGCTTTTCCTATTTCTATATATCTATATGTATATATATCCTGTATTTATGACCATCTTGTATCTGTCACTTAAAGTTTGTGTCACTGTTGTTGCTCTGCTGTTGTTGTTGTTTTTATCTCTCTTGTTTTTGTTGTGTGTTGCTTATGGTATTGTAGTTCTGGTTCCTTTGACTTTCTAGTGTTGCTGTTGTGCTGTGAGCTGATTCAGTCAGGTGTCGTGGGATCAGGCTGGAGCTTTTTCTTTGTTCCTGTCCTTGCTTGATGTATTGTACTAACTTGCTGATTTTAATTTTTTCATTTGGTAGTTTTTTTTGTTTGTTTTACATTCTTTCTTTTAGTTCCACATATTTATATATAACATAAGTGTGTATCTATATTTACATCTATATCAGTGTCTGTGATTCCTCTGAAATTAATGTTCACAAGCAGCATATTACATGGCAAGAGTCCACGGGCAAAATATAGCTTTGATATAATTTCCATAGACTCGATACAAGTTTCAACCCGTAACTCAGTTCGTCTGCGTTTCCTGCCACAAAAAGTGTTTTACTCAACACAGGTTTACAGTAGTGATAATAGACCAAGTCCAAGTATTTTTCCTGTGGGTTCTTCTGATTTCAAAAATATGCTTGTGTCATTTGTACCACCGTGTTTATGTTTTAGGATTAAATGAAGGTGTGTGTTTATGAGAGAGAGAGAGAGCAAAACAAAGTGTGTGAGAAGTGTATGTGTGTGTGCGCGTGTTTTCGGGGGGGGTTGGGTAGACCTCTTTATTCTTATCAGTGAGATTGTGTGCATGCTTTGTTTCTGTCCTCACATGGCTTAAATCTGTATATTGGTATAAAATATGATTTGAATGTTAGTCTGTGTTGTGTCTATGCTTCAGTCTGTGTTTGTGTATTTTCCACTGCGGTGTTTGTGTTGAGTGCTGTAGATGTTGTGGTTCTGCCTTTGCCTGTGCCTTTAATGTATCAGTGTTGTTTATTGTGGCTGTTGTGCATTTCCTGTGTCATGTGCTGTGCCTGTGTTATGTCTGGTTTTATCTGTTTCAAAAGTCTGGGATATGTCTGCCAAAGGTTTTATTGCACCTGTCTAGCAGATGATCTTGAATCCATTGTCACTCAATGAAGGAGAGATCATCTAAGTGCAATAAGGCTGCTGGAAGATTTGTTCCAGACGACTATTGCCCCTGATGATTTCCCCTCAAATCCTAGCTCCCCCCCTGCGCTCATTCAAATTCCCAAACCTACTCTCCCGATCTCCATATTGCTCCCAAACACTCTGGAGCATTATTGGGTTAACCTTTACTGAAAGTAAACCATGTGAAAGTGCAGAGACAAAAGAACAAATGACTAAAAAAGATGGGGTGAACACATTTAATGCAGAATGAAGGTAACGCGTAGAAGGCAAGTGGATAAGTATATAAACGATCATCACTAACAGTTTCCCTGGCCATTGGCCAAACACAACAATATGGAGTATTGTCTTTCCCTTGATGCTCATGAGTATGTGTGCATTGGGCAATTGTATTTTAACTGCTTTTGTTTTGAAATTTCTTTTCCCTTTTGTATGAATGGGTGGAAGATTACATTTTTATTCATTTATTTATCTGTCAGGACTGTGAGCACCATTCTGTTATAACTGCAGTCCCAGTCCTGTTGGGACTACAGACGCAGTGTAATGGTCTTCACATTGGTTCACCAATAATATAAAAGTCAGCCAGTGAGTGGAATATAGAGTAGTCTAGTCCTGTGCCATTTTGAATAAGAAATGTGGTGATTGCTGGGTGGGAGCAGAGACATATAAACTAGATTTGTGCCCAGAGTTCAGAGATGGAGAGATGGAGAGAAGGAGTGGTGCAGTGATAGATCGCCCTGTACAGCCCAGTCCCCACTACTGGCCTTTTGCCAGCACAGCAGTGGAAAAAAACAGCAGCATAAACCTAATCCCTGCAACAGGGTGTCTGCATCCCCAACTAGTGTTTACTGGAGAGTCACACAGTATCCCTTCCTTTACTGCCCCAGTTGTGCATCTTTAGTTTATTACAAGTTTCTAATTAATCACACAGATTATAAATAAACTAACTGTTTTAGACTTTTCAGTAGGTCAAGGAAGTTTGGATTTAACTGTGTAAGAAAGTTGGATAAGGTGCAACAGGACTCTACCCATAAACTACCATTGTAAAAATGACACGTAAAACTGGTGACAGGAAAACAAGTTCAACTACTTTTGTTTTCTGAATCTTTAATCCATGAAGGTTTTTTTTCCATGGAAAACTGACAGATGATGATTTTACCATCACCTCCTGCTTTCACTATCAGATAAATATGACTAAAAAGGATGATTGTTTACATCCCAACTGACTGCTCATGTTTATTACCTAGTTGAACATGGTTTTAGAAAGGTCACTGAGTTCAAAGATCACATCAGTTAAGGTGGTGAATTATATATTATCATACTAAGATGAACTAAATGGCCAAAACTGTGAAAATTAAAATCTAAGCTGTAGGTTTCCTCCAGCTTACTTTTATTGTTCTCTGTTTCAGGAACAGAGTAAGTCTAAAAGCATTCAGTATAGGCTAATGCAGATTCAGCATCAGTCAGCATCTCAGTGATTGAAACTCTCACCACTCCTCAAACTGGTCATGTAAACCATGACTCTCCCTGAGGGCTGATTTAATTTACACAAAAATATAACGCTTCATCAAATGCCCCATCCTACCCCACCCCCTCCTATAACACACGATCGTGAGATGTCAGAGGTCTGTGTAAAGGCGCTGTCCCCTTTGCCACCATTAATAGTTTGTGGGTCTGGAGAATATCCCTTATCATCCCACCATTCTAATTACCCCTCAGTGAGTCCTTGGAGACAGATGCTCAGGGAGCCAAGCCCCATTCGTCACAGTACGGCTGCATGGCAGACTCAATATGAAAAAAAAAACAAACTGTCACACTCAGCACTGTCACATAAATTCTCCCCCGTCTCAGTTTCTCTGTTCCAGCTGCTCCCCTGCCCACTGTAGATGCAGACTACATTAGGAAGCCCATTCATGTCCAGCCACCAGCAGTTGGCTGTAATTTGTTTCGGCTAGGGGGGCAGAGTTTAATTTACATCTGAAAGGCCGCGGCGTATTCAGATATTGTAACTCTCATTTTTGTCCCAGGATTATTGGTACCAGCTTCACAGAATTCAGATTAAAGGTAGAGGGGGCTTCACTGCAATTGTGCAACACTGCAAAAGTTGTGTAATAATGGCCAAAAACCAAGTTGGGGTAGAAGACGAGAGCAGAGAGCAGGATTCTCCTCGTCTTGCTGACCCATTAGAAACTCATGTTTTCTGGCTTTTTGCAACAGTGAGATGCCTCAAGGGAACAATATGGCCTATAAAGAATAGTTTCAATGGAGGCATCCAAAGCAACTATAACCTAAATGGCTTTATAAATGTGGACCACTCTTCCTGTATAGTATTGGTTTTCTATGCTGGGTTGTAAATTTAAAACAAAAAAATTCTGGAAATTTCAAACAAAGCATTGAAAGTGGCAAAAACTGAGTGACTATAACTGTGAAATGTGTATATTTCACTCCATCTCCAAAAGAAGATTACTACAAAGAGCTTGTCACAAATGAGAAGGAAAAATAAGGCAAAGACAAGGGTGAAACTGTACTTTGGTCATATCAATAAACATGTAGTGTGGTTATTACAAATTCAAACCGATCAATAAACAACATTCACAAAGCAATGTGATGACGCATCGAGTCAGAGAAATCTCTGTACATATTTTCTGACTTTTCTACATTCAGATTGTACCTTTTTTACATTTTGTTCCTCTGGGACCCTTCCTGAACTTCACCTTGATCACATTTATAATGCATTTCATATATTTTATTTAATTCAGCATTATTAACCTTCAGTTAATTCTTGTATTCCTTTAGCCATATTTCTGAAAGTTTTTTTTTACTTTAGTTCACCTTTTCAAAAACACCATTTGCTTTTCATTTTACACTGAAATCCTAAGATACTTTAGTTATCAGTTTGAAGGTTTTTTGTGTGTTTACTTGAAAAAAGAGAGAGACAGAGAGAAACTGAGCAACAATCAATGTGCATGCATGCGTGCATGTGCATGTGTTTTTAGGTGAATGCGCCAAGTGCATGATAAAGGTGGACGTATACTCCAAAAGAAGTGCTGGTCGGAAAGTCTGAAAACTGGACAGTCTTTAAGCTCAGATAGGCCAGCTGTGTAAACAGTAGGTATAACTTTGCAGTTCTCCCCATGTTCATGCTGCCACCCTGTCTGCATGAGCAGGGGATGAAGACCTGGTTAGTTGTCTGAGAATAGAGATGGGCCAGGACAGCTCAACGTTTCATAGGCAAACTCTCTGCCTGCTCAAAATTAAACCTTCACAGCTCATGTTTTTAACAGATCAGAAGAGGAAAATATCTAGTATTAGTATTTTATTTTCATGGTGCCTACTATCATTACACCTCACACCAAAGGTTAATATCAAGAGCTCTTCACAAAGTAATTTTAAGTCCCACACTGAATTTTAGTGCAGCTCACCACTTCCAGGAGTCAGAAGTGTAGATAACGTGATGAAAACAGCACATTGTCGAAGTGAGATCCGAAGATTCAGATTTCTGGTTTGGGTATTTTAATGTTACAGAGTTTCTAAGATATTACAAGACAAGGACAATATATAATTGTAATTTCAATGTTGGCTTTAATTTCAATGATAAACAAAAATGATGTTTATCATGTTTTAGGCCCAACTCGACCTGAACTTTGTATACAGCCCTTACATGTCACCACCCTGGGTCCTGTCGGGCTTTGGCTGAGTTGCATCTCTGTTACCGACTTTCTCTCTCTACTGTACCTCCAGTTTAATTTGCCCACCTCGTCTTGAAGACCAGCTACTCACACCCACTTTAAGTGTCTTAAGAGAAAAAAAAGTTCAAACACATAAACTTGGCTCTGCACATGGTCGGATGATGAGTTGCACGACCTTGTTCAGTTTGAGTATACCGCTGCCTGGACCGTACGCCTGCATATGGACGGTTGCTGTGAGCTGCATATACGTATGATGACCATGAGTGAGTGTGTTACACACCTGCATGTACTGGACTATTGGTGAACGTGTGTCTGCGTGTTGAGTATGTCTGTGTATTTGTTTGTGTGCGTGCGTGTACGGCAGCATTACTGAGGCAGTTGAGTAATTGCCGTCAGTTTCTTTTCACTTCCCTTGCTCTGATAGATGAGAGGATCTCCCTTGATTGCTTGTATTTTATGTTTATTAACATATCAATCTCAGATGCAGCAGGCAGCTCAGCACCTGGCCACTGAGGCAGCAAATATCTCATAAATATTATCAAATATGTATATGTTTGCTGTCCATACATTGAAGTCTGAATGGGTCCCTCTTTACTGCAGACAGCCAGTATGCCACTGCAGAGTAGATTACACGATGACACAAGATGTGTCTAACAGGGGATGCCATCATACTGTCAACAAGACTGTGGAAGAAGGTACTGTACCCACTGAGGCACACACTCAGTAACACTCCCCAAGCGAATTTATTTATCATTGCAGTTGCAACTATGCCCAAGGCGTCAACCCCTCTTGCCGGTGTGCCGTGTACTCCTTGCTCTTTCCATCCATCTTGTCTTTCATCTTTTCATTCCCGGCCTGTTTCCTAGTTACTTCCACTCTTTATCGTGAGAAATGAGAGTGCTGCGCAAACAAATGTTTGAAAAGGCCACAGTCCCCATAAAAATGGTAAAGACGTGCTGTTAGTTGACACATAGATAGATTTAAAACTGAGTGTACTGAGAACGGAATGAGGCAAAGCATCCATAGGCTTCAAAATAAGGTCCTTATAGTAATGTGCTTCTTATGTTTTTTTTTTTCCATCCACTGTGTACAGATCTGATCGAACTGGACATTACATTAAAACATCTGCATAGAGCCAAACCAATACGTAGGCCAGTCGAGAGAGAGAGAGAGAGAGAGAGAGAGAGAGAGAGAGAGAGAGAGAGAGAGAGAGAGNAGAGAGAGAGAGAGAGAGAGAGAGAGAGAGAGAGAGAGAGAGAGAGATTTGAGTAAGTGGGTGCTAATCTCACTGTATTTTGGCTGGAAAGCAGCGGCAGTGTTGCCATCGCTGAGTGTTAGACATTAGAGAGGTGATGCAATAAAAAATAAAGTAGGGTGATGTTTTTCTTTGTCCTTTGCTTCTTCCCCAAAGGGAACAGTACAGCTCATATTCTCGGGGTGTAATTGCCTTATATCCTACTAACAAAGTCATGTCAACAGTGACAGGTGAGCCTTGAGTGAAGACTGAATCTCATTGTTTCAGGACAGTACATTAGGTCTGTAGAGAGTCTGAAAAGTTGGGCCAGCTGTATTAACCAGTCTGATTGAATTATGGTCTGTCTCCTTGGATCCTGCGTGCTGCTGACTAAACCCAGTTGTGACTGATGGTTAAAGCCTTTGTTTTAAATTATGGAGTCGGTCTTCTCAGCTAGGGCTCAGATAGTATGTACATACAAGAGAGAAAGACGTAGCAGGTTGAGAAGACCTATCCTCTCCAAAGTGATGCACTTTTTCTCTCCTAGCACATCTTCACTCTGAATTTCACCATCTCTACCTCTCTACTTATGAAGATTAATGGGAGCTTGGCCATGTGCAGACATATTGCTGCTGTCATTCTTCTCTATTGCCTTCATTTTTTTCTGCTCTCCTCCCTTGTCTCAGTATTTCTAACTCCCTGTTTTTGTCTTCACAGGTCAGTCTGCCTTTATCACGTTGAGGCGCATGTGCATTTGTTGAGGCTTCTTTCTGTACCGTATGTATGACACTATGTATGTGAGTGAGCCACTACATGTGCTCTGGCATGTGATATGTAATCTGTCTGCAGAGTGAAGGCAGTTTTAACTCTCGCTGCTCTTAATGCTGAGTTAAACCGCGCCTCTGACAGTTCAGAGGCCAGTCAAGCTTAATGTAGTTTGTGAAGAGGAGCTGAAGCACAGGATAAGAGGTTGAGAGAGAGAGTGTGTGTGTTTGTGTGTGTTTTGTGCGTGTTTTGTGCCAGGGCTGCAGTAATCAGCCCAGCCCATACTCTCTTCAAAGCTGGTGCAGGCTAATACAGCAGAGCCTCACGCCACCACTAGAGGGCCATTATGGCAGACTTAGTACAGCCTATTAGAGTATTTAAAAGTAATACATTTTTAAATAATAAAGGCCCGTTACGTCTCTGCCACCCACATGTCCATTGTATTTTTGATATTTTAACCATCAATATACAATTGTTTTATCTGTGTGTTGTTCAGCTGCTTTTAAGACGTGTGTGAGAGGCAGGGAGAGTTTGCTGAAGAGACAGTTGACAGACTACAAGTGTTTTTGTTGATTCCTCCCCCACCTCTTCAACTATAGTCTCTGTTCTCTGAGACATCAGGACACGGGCAATAAACCACCACAAGCAGCACACGTGGACAGCTGTAGCCCTTTATCCTGCCAACAAGAGGGGCTCGACACAGGGTGCAGAGGGCATGTCTGTCCCAAACCTAAATCAAGCTTGTTACAAAACAGGAGTGTGGCCTTTGCGTTATAATGACCTGAAACCACACTGGGCCACAGACTGACAGCCACTGCCTGTTCAAGAGAATATATGAGAATCTACATTTGCATGCTAACGCAGACTTACAGCCCATGTACTCCAGCCTACCTGCATCGTTGCCTGATACCTTTTTCTGCCATCTTCAAGTGTTTCCCAACTATTTTTTTAAGTGAAAGTTTTATATTAATTACCAGTTCATTTAATTATTGCCCTCCAAGCTAGTTTTGGTCACATAGTCCTGCTTTTTTTATGCACATTTTAATCAGATGAATATTAAAGTCGCATTATGGTACTGCCACATCAAAGTCTTTTTACATAGGACTAATGATCAGTTATCATGCCTCTTCTAACATGACATGAGTTACTTTCTTCAGGCTGAGCCAGAAGAGGTTTATGTATGAGGGGAAGATTAGCAGTCCCTTTCCATGCTGGACCACAGGATAATTTGTCATGTCTTCATGGACATTAGTGTCCGTCGTCCCCTGCCCCACATTCTTTGGCAGCAGAGCTCTCATCACTGTCCAAACTCAATACTGTGGACAGGAGAGACGTTCCACGTGATGTTTTTGCCCAGGTCACGGTCCAGTGGCACTGAGTAGTGCGTAGCCTTCTTTCTACATTGCCCCCCTCCTTCCCCTCTCCTACAAGCATTTATCTCTCTGCATGGTTTTGGCAGCGATGTGCTTTTCCCAGCATTTAGCCAGGAGAGGGAGAGAGGAGGGGAGAGGTAGAGAAAAGGAGGCCTTTTCAAGCAGGGAATGATGGACGCTTTATTAAAAGAGGCAGGGCCTTTTGAGAGGCTGGCCCCTCCGTCCTTCCCCCCGCCCCGTGTGTCTGGCCCATTGTCACGGGGCGGTGGCAGCGACTCCCCCCCCCCCCGCCAAGCGCTTTGTCACTGTAAGTCACCTCACAGACTGAAACAGACCCTCACCAAAAAACACACCCATTCTCCACAGTAACTCAACACTATTTTTGAAATTGCCTGGTCCGTGAAAAAAAAAAAGATTGTCTGGCTGTCACAAAACATACAGGAGACACAGAGACGGGCGTGACATGTTGGTAAGGAGGGACAGGAGAAAGGAGGGATAAAGTTGGGGTGACAGAGTGTCGGGGCACAACAAAACCTGAAAGGTGGAGAGGATAGATGAGGTGGAACATAGACTGTGATGGAGGATGGAAGCAGAGAAAGATGGAGGTTAGGGATGACAAAAAAAATAAATAAAAGGAGTTCAAGGCAGAATTAGAAATATTAAGTTAGAGAACGTGGAGGAAAGTTGCTAAAACTGAACCAGGATGTTGGCAGGAAACCCACGGTGAGAGTGTGGGGCACCCATTTGTTTTTGTGTGTGTGTGTTTAGATACAGGCAGCATTCCTCCAGAGATAAACCGTTGGGCCCCTGTCCTCTCAACCCCCACCCTCCTCAGTCTCTCCACCCACCATGATTACTCAAGTGTGTGCGTCTGGGCATGTGTGGGGTGTGTGTGTGTTCGTGTTTACGTTGGACAGGGGTCTGCTCTGTACTGCAGCACTTGCAGGGGGCAACAGGAAAAGACAGCTGTGTGTTTGAGAGAAACAGAAAACGTAAGAAAGAGAGAGTGGAGGGCCAACAGGCATGCCAGTCAAGACCGTCACTTTTGGAGTGAGTACCACAAACTCTACTGTTCTCTGCCTCCTCTTCACCTTCCTCCCTCTTCACTCTCACTTCATCGCTTTTCCTGTCACTCTCGCTGTCTCTTCTTATTACCTCTCTCTACCCATACAGTTCTCCATCACTTTTCTTTCATAGTTGTCTTTTTTGCAATATTTTGTTCTCTTATAAAAATCTTGGTTGCATTTTCTCAGATGTAATGCACCTGCCATTGCTCCTTGTCTTTATCCTTCCACTTCAGACAGTGATGCGCCAAGACTTATGTCACTGGCTTTATTCCCAGTTTTAAATCTATTTCTTTCAAATATACTTTATCTCTAACACATGAATATTTATTTGTTGGTATTAACTTACTTTGTCCATTTTGTTAAGCTCTTTTTTTTTTTATTGCCTCGCTGTATTTGCTCTGTTTACTAAGTAGCATTCTTGTTGTTCCATCCCCTCGCATCCACTTTTTTAGAGACTTCTCCAAAATGTGAAGTGTCACTTTCTTTTTGCTGACCAACTCCTTATGATTTTAACCAAAACTTGACGAAAGCGATTTTTGAAGCATTAAAAACACATAAGTCATTGCTTACAAACCAAACATAAACTCACTTGATCTAACTCTTCAGACGGAGCCTCCCATAGGGAGGGATCTTCATTGCTTGGGATTATCTTTCAAAGTTGTGATGCATGTGCATCTAAGATTAGTCTAAGTGTGTATGTTTGTGGGTGTGTATCATGTTCTGTTTTCCTCCTTAATCTTGTTTTTACTTTATTTGTTCCTCTATTTGATATTCAGATTTTATGATGTCAACCAGGATTAGCTGTGGTAAGTAAGCCAGAGGTCAGTAAACTGATTAGTGGGTCAATTAATGAGATTCTTTCAGCGCGGCTTCACTACAGACGATAGACTATTTAATCTACTGAGCCAGCAGAGGTAATGGCAAAACAGAGCAGACGATCACAAGCCCCTGCTGCATGGATATGTATGAGCGCTGTTTTTTTTGTTTTTTGTTTTGTTTTTTTTTACCTGGGGTTAATGGCAATAGCAGGTTGTGTGAGGTTTTAATGTAGATGAATTTGAATCCTCTTTTGTCTCAAGCCTTTCATTTTTTACAGTATTTTATATTATTTGTGTTTTAAGTTTTTTTCCAAAGATAGAAGATATTTACAAGCAAACAAACTAGACCTTAACAACAGGAAAACATGATCAACAATTTAAATAGCCAGAGCAGTGTTGTATAACAGAGAATAGCAGTGAGCATGGTGGAAGAAGTATACTCTGTACTTCATCCTGTTCTGAAGTAAAAGCAGCAAACCATCACTAATATCATCATATCAAGTACTTAAAGTAACAGTCGTCCTCATGTAGAATATGCAAACAGCATTTTAATATTGTACCATGTGGAAGTTAAACTACTACTTTTAAACAACTATATTTTATAAATTAATTATATTATGTTGATAAAATCAGGAAATGTAGCCATAAAATCTACTGGAGTAGTTCTGTAGTATCATGGAATAAAAAGGCTGAAGCAATTTCTTACTACCTTAAAATTCTACTTAAGGTCACTAATTGAAAATTGGTACTTTATTGCTTTCTTTCTCTGCAAAAAAGCGCTCACAATTTACAGTGTATATATGAAATTTTACAGTGTTAGACTTTAGTTTTATAGATTTAAGATCAGCCCCATATCTGGACTGAAGTTAATTCTATTCTTAAACGTAATCTATTCTTTCTGTCCCCTCAAACAGTTATAGAGAATATAACTACTGTGTCACCGTGCAGTTAAATACAGGTTGTTTACCATATCTTGATCCTATTCTCCATAGGTTTCAAACCCTATGGCTTTCACCCTCTTTGTCATCCCCACAAGAGATCACAGTAACCATGACAATCTCATCTACAAGTGCAGAGGCTGCAGCAGGGCCAGATATAAAGAGACAATCAATGAGTACGCCAGGGACAAACAGTGGGGGAGTGGGTGGGTTCGGGGGGGCTGGGAGTGTGAGAAAGTAAATAGTAAAAATGGGACAAGACGCTTCACCACATACAGGGAATAGAAGCAGACAGACAAATGGTTGGACAGACGGGCAGATTTACATACAGGCAATGCTAAGTGAGGGAATGTAACAGCTTCATCCCAGTGGCCCTGCTCGCCTGCTTCCTGTAAATGTGTCCATAGCTGAGCGGTCCCACGGGTCTGTCTGACTGAGTCTACACTTACTACATTTCTGTAGCCGGAAACGGCCCGCTGCATGCTCAATCTCTTCATGCAGCCTGAGAGATGAAGGCAGCGATTAAAAAAGGACAAAGAATGAAAATCAATTTCTAGAACAAATGCAAGTCAGCAGAAATGGGTGATGGAATAGCTGTTTAAGCACTATGCAGGAATTTCCATATCTACTGTTCAGTGTTCCCCTGCAACATATAGAAACTATCCAGTCACATTGTTCGGTTTAAATACATTAAGATATTGAGTTTAGAAGGAAAAAACAGCAGACACAGTTTGGTGGCCTTGCACAATTTATGTTGTTTAAAGTTCAGGAAGTTATTGCAAGTAAATTTGTGATATGCTGAACATACGTGTATGTTCGTGCACCTTATTTTCAAAGAGCTGCCGTGGCACTTAAAATATTCATGACTTGTACCTGGTGCTGTGTCAGCAAAGTCATGCATTTTTGTATGTAAAAGAGAGAGGGAGAGTGTGTTCTCTGTATTGTTAATTTTAATAGAAATGCTGAGATTATCTGAGCAGATAACAGTTCCATATCCGAGAGATTGTCCTGATCTTTGCCACAGAGATTCCATTGACATTCAGTGGAAGGGGACAGACGGGATCTGTCTCTCGATTGCATTGGTGAAATAGTCCTTGGTTTTATTTCTCCAGCAATGAAACCTGTTCAGAGTTATAACGTGTCTAGACTGTTGGGGAAAACACATTACTTTAAAACAGTGGTTCCCAAGATAAGCGCAGGGATTAAAGGGATAAAAAAAAAAGTCAGGTGGATTTTTGTCTTGTGCATTGCTGTGACATCTTGAAAATACCCTCAAATGAAACAATCTTAGAGGGAAAAAGTCTAAGGGCATCAACTCTATTTCTGTTTGATGGTATAGTAACAGCAATTCAATGAGCCAGAAAGAAACTTTCAAGTCACTATAGTCAGCATCCTTTGATAAAATGACAGAAATGTTTGTTGTAATGATGCAAACACTTAAATGAATCTTTTGTTGCTGAGGTGTAGTGACTCCAGTCATGATCTGATTAAGCCATTTTTTTTCCACATTGCTATTACAGAGGCAGATGAGAAAGAAGCTACTGTGATTGCAATACAGCATCACAGGATCTGGAAGTAATCTTGCATACAGCCACTGCAAAGAGATAGAGTAGGAACAGTTTACAAAAAGATTTAACACAGATGGAGAGATAGCATAGACGTTTTAACAGCCATTTTCAAGCCACTGTGGACACATGGCAGCGTGTCCTCAAATCCATTACAGTTAGATCACAAACACAGTCTCTACTGCCTTCTACTCTTCAGTATCCCTGCCTTCCTGTTCCTGTCTCACAGTGTCTTATTTCTTTCCCTTCCACACACACAAACGCACACAGTCAATCTGATCCCACTCCGAACCGTCACAAAACCCGCAATCGATCTCCTGTGAAAATGATGATTCTTCAGGTCTCGCCATGTGTTCAACATCCACATTATGGATGCTGATCTCAGACGCGCCTCCTTGTGCAGAAAAACATATACATATGTACACATTGAGTTTTAAAGTGCTGCAGTCCACCAGCGACGAGGTGATGTCATTCTGTTTGCTGCAGCACCGGCAGAGGAGGCAAGCGG
>CM076654.1:13244919-13306988 GCA_038496675.1 Rachycentron canadum
GGGGGGGGTGTAGGAGAAGAAGGAAATAGAGGAGGGAAAGAAGGCAACAGGAGAGAAAGAAGGCAACATGAGACGTGAGGAGGGGAGTTCAGAGGACAGGGTTTTTGTGTTAAAATAGGGGATTCATTTTACTTGGTAATTTCGAGCTTCATTATCAGGAACCTTGCACTGTCTTAGCCCTAGGACAGTTGCATGCACATTGCAGGACAATGTGTGTTGATACTGCTAATGTTGACTATAAAGCTGATGAGCAGGTTGTCTTGTTTCTTTTGCTCTAAACAGTATGATTAATGTGCTCGCTCATTCTGTACTCGGCTCCAGACCCTAAAGCTTCTCTGGTCTCTCTGGGAACAATCAGAGAGGAACTCATTCATCTAAATCATACCGAAGTCCAGAAAAATTTAGTAGAGGAGTTACCACAGAGCGTTTTAAACTGCCCTGTATGTGTGTGTTCCCTCTGCTGAATGCATGTGTACCTGTTTACGTCTGAGTTTGTGGATGGGTGTGGTTCTTCTGCATCCTTATCTGACCATACCAGACACTCACTTTTTGACGCAAGCAGAAACACACACAAACATGCAGACACATACAGGAGAACGTAGGACCGACCACTAGGAAAGTGTCAACATGAAGAGAGAAAATTTGCTGTAACCAGCGACATCGCACTTTCTGGGATAATAGTGTGAGTCTGTCGTCTTGTAAACTTCAGCAGGCTGTTTCTGTGGTGCAGTGCTTTGAGCCCAGGGGGTGGGACGCCTGTAAAGGGGCCTCAGTTGGGGTCACCATGGTGTTACCATGCTGCCATTTGCTTTCATTTATGTTGTGTTAAGTTGTGGGTGTCTTTGCATCAGCTGTATTTGCCCTGACTTTGATGAGAGGATTCTTCTTGTCTCACCATGGCAGACTGCAAACATCTTGTACATCAAACATACAGTCTGCAGTCTGCCACACTTTGCATATCTTGTGTCTTGTGATATGTATATTTATCCTTTACATACAAAATTTACCACAGTTAGAGTATGAAAAATGTCTTTTTTTTTTTTTTGGTTATGAAAAACTTAAAAATCAATTTCTAGATATTATAGGCATAGTGTATCCCAGTATGGTCATCAACGCTTGAGACGTGTGTGTGTGTGGGGGGGGGGGGGTTAGTCGGCAGTAGTCCAGAGAAAGATGGCATCTTCTTCAAAGTGAACGTGAATGAGAGTCTTTAGGAGTAAACCAGGGTTACATACACATCTTGTGAGTAAGAAAAACCATTAACTGAGATGACTGAAGAAACAGTGGCTCAGAGACTTTACAAAATATATATGCAACTGTGCCTTTTTTTGTGTGTCTACTTCCTGTATCTTAGTCTAAAGTCATTTTTGCTTTATGGTACATCCAATGTTTTGTTTCTGTTTTGTGTGTGGGAATGTCTAATCAGTGTTGGTGTGTGTGTGTGACGCAGAGGCTTTGTACATCAGAGTAATATGCCTTTCAATTGTCTGTGAGTAAAAGCGAAAAACAAAAGCCTTTATTGGGGAAATGGCAATGATTCAGAGGCAAGTGGCTCCATGTGAAAGCCTTGGATTTATTACTTTAAACACAGGATGCTGCATACTGTATGAAGCTCATCTGATAAGTGGAAACTTTGCCATTGTATAAATTTCATCTTTATACCAGACACAAGGAACATGAATCGCACGCTATCAGAGACTGTTTTGCTGCTTCAGTCAGCTGGAGAGTTTTCTGTTTCCCTCACTTTTTTTTTTTTTTTTTTTTAAAGTGACCTCTCTCTTTGCACAGCACTGTGCCACTGGTGTCATGCTGAGTGTCTGTTGTGTCATTTGTTGCTATGCCTTTACTCCAGGCATGTGGATCTCTTCTCTTTTTTTACCCGGACTCGCTCCCTCTCTGTCAAAAGAAGACCAACAGCCCTGTCACAGCAATAGACAACACAGCTTAAAGCTCTGTGTTATGAAGTTGAAAACAGCAGTTCCTTTGGTATTTTGATGTGTGGCAGAATTTGGTGGGTTTTTTTTTTTTTGTTTTGTTTTTTTTTTTGTGAAAAACAAATGACTGGATGGCTGTGGATTTTCCTGACCAGCATTTTGAGATAGCTGGTCAGATGGCGAGAAAAGATGGGTACGGGGAGAGGGGAGATTATGTAAGTGAAATGAAAAGGTGCAGGGTTTGCCGCAGTCAAATTTCTCCGTGTGGTTTTCCCTCGTTTGCTCCCGCTTCTCCTCCTCTCCTCTC
Source organism: Rachycentron canadum (assembly GCA_038496675.1). Taxonomy (NCBI): domain Eukaryota; kingdom Metazoa; phylum Chordata; class Actinopteri; order Carangiformes; family Rachycentridae; genus Rachycentron; species Rachycentron canadum. The sequence goes on from CM076654.1 coordinate 13,247,161, forward strand.
CCTCGCTCTCCCCCGTGCCGCATGAGTGATCCTGTTTCAGCAGCACCCCTGGCTGCCTGGGAGAGGCATGAAGCCCTCAGACACAAACAAAACACAGACAAAAACACTAGACGTGCCATGAGCTGGCCCGTGAGCCAGAACTCACCAAACCCTTACTCACTCTCTCTCCTTTCTTCATTCACCTTGTCTCTCTCTCTTTCATTCACATACACATAAACTCAGATACAAAGACATCTGACACATCAGAGACTGTCAGTATAATCACACTTGCCTTATCACCTGAGTACAGAGCAGCAGGTGTAGTTATGGAAAACTTTTGTGGGGTTTTGTGGAAATAAGAGACTGTTTTACACTCGGAGGGGAGTCTATGTATTACTCTTACTTCGCACCACACTCTCAAACTCAAATTTCAAGGTGTTAATGCAGATTTTCAAATTGCACTCTCCAAAAATACCAGGGGAGGAAATGTAATGAGAGGAAAACTGATGGGTAACCACCCTCTTGACACTGAACTATTTACATGCTTTTTTTCCGAAAAATAGTAACTAAACTCTATCTCCTTCTCCATTTTCCTCTCTATTCCTCTACTTTATGTGTCTCTCACTTTCTCTTATACCCTTTACTCCCCTTCTCGTTCCCTCTCTCTGTTTCACTTGCAGGCAGATGCTGGTAACAGTTTTCTCCGAGCGGCCCGTTCTGGCAACTTGGATAAGGCCTTGGAACATATCAAAAATGGCATTGATATAAATACAGCCAATCAGGTGAGAGACCTGTGCATTCCTTAAGTTATAGCTTTGGACTGGCAAGCTCATCTAACTATCAGATGGTGATTTTTATTTGTACTATATTGCCACTCATCTGCAGAAATGATCTTCAGTTGTACTGGTGCATGGCAAGAATAGAAATATAATTATTTAAGTGTTCGTTTTCCCACAGTCGATCCTGCCAGGGTTTAGTATTCTGTCTCTCTATCTGCTTTCTAGCTGATTAAATTAAGATTCAGGAGGTGGGTGTGCTGTCCTCTTCTTATTCAAAAAAAGAACAATGTGTGAATGGAAATAGCACAATCTCACTAATGGAGTTTACAAACAGTGAAATGATTAGTCATTTTTCATTGCTTGGTGCTGATCAGATGTAAACACAAAAATGACCTGCAGTATTTTACATACATTTATCTTACAATTTACAAAAAAGGACAAGTTATATATCTAATATATGGTTTAGATTCCTTTATTTCATTCTGCTCAAATACTGCCCATGTATAGCACCATTTGTTGTATAATTATTTCTATATTAATGTTTTGATTGTCCAGCGCGCATGATGTGTCTGTGATTGTGCTGTTGCGTGTCCATTCATCTGCCTGTGCACTCAGTCATGCACTGGACTGTGTCTGCATGTTCAGGTAGACTGTTAATCAGTGGCTGGCGGTGACAGGTAGAGTATACAGGGTCTCTGGGGAAGGTGATAAATGGGGCAGGGTCTTCTCCTTTGCCCTGCCTCTTCCATCCTGCCTCCTTTACTCTGACGGTTGTTCCCAAAGTGTCCAGGAAGAGGCAGTGCTAGTGGGCTAGGACTGCTGTCCTCAGGCTACGCAAACTTTGCCAAAAAGAGTGTGTGTGTGAGAGAGAAAGAGAGATAGATTTCTCTGGGTCATTAATCTAACTTAGTCATGGTTTCCCTTCCATTCATTTATGCTGTCCTCAATATTTTGTAATTATTGCTGATTATGCTTCTGCCAGGGTGTCTGTGAGGCCCATTCGCAGTCCTCATAACAGATCCCCCATAATCAGAGATTTATTTATGTAAAGTGACACTGTACAGTGGCCATTTCTGGCAACGCCATCATGATGATTAAGGGAGATGCCCACGGATTAAAAATATATTTCCACTCAAAATTAGTTTGATATGAGAACATTTTTGACTTTCCAGATTAATTTACACAATTTCTTGTCATTGTTATTTATCATATAAAATTGTCTTATTATCACTGTTTGGTATTAATTGTGTTTGAGTTAAAGTGATGATCTACAACATACAACTTGAAACAGTGGTAATTTTGCACATAGCTTCTGTAAGAAGGACTTTTATATGGTTATAGCTTCTTTCATAAGAATCTGGTGGCTTTTAGTTTGTAGAAAAATAAAACACTTGTTAAAATTGGTGCAGTGTAGCCTTCATGTTGGCGTAGGCCAAGCTACTCTTTGTTTACTACCACCAGATGTTAGCAAAATTAGACATTTTCAAAGTCTTTACATTATGGCTTTAATTTTGCCCAGACTGATGCAGGCTGTAAGTATTGATTTCCAATATTGATCAGAAGTATTTGTAGATTATTTTCTGGATTTTCCTATTAAAATGGATAATACTTAATTGACTAACTTTTACACCTCTAAGCAAGTTATCATCCAAATGTTTTTGAGGTGATACGGAATGACATTATGTTGTAAAATAGTTGTAGACTGTCACTTTAACACTGGTGACAAGAGTGTAGTTGTTATGGTTGTGTGACTGTCCTGGTGCTATCCAGTTGGAAGTGATGTGTTGGTCTGTTGATGTATGGCCAGGTGGAGGTTTGACTATGGCACTTGTGCCTCTGTTAACTTGAGTTGATACCTCAGCCATGGGTCGTTCACCAGCACGCTGCCTCACTCCTTCCCTCCCTCCTCTTCTGTCCCTCTCAGCCTAACAACTGCCCCACTACCCTCTCTCCTCCACCTGGTATACTGGTTTACTAACTCACCTCCCTTTTTTTCTTTCTTTTGCTTTTTCCTCCCCCTTCCCCATCGCCTCCCTCTCTCCCCTCCCTCCTTCTCTCCTCTGTCTGCAGTAGAGTGATGGTGTGCTGTGGTCTCCCCACTCAGAGGAATAATATCAGTGGTGTGGGAAAGGTCCAACCTCACATGTCCTGTGCGGCTGAAGGAAGGCTGTGTGAGGTCAGACCTATTCCACACGGCTTGTATTCTTCCCAGCCACGAGACCAGCGGCCTGCCATCCCCCTCCCGTCCTCCTCTTCCCTCTCCTCCTCCTCTCACCATCATTAATCAAATGAAAATGATCATATCCTGATTTTCATCCCTGTAGACGTCGTTTTTGTTAATGACCACTTTCTGAGAGATTCTGAGAGTACTGCATGCATGGTGTCTAGTGTAAGTATTTGCCTGCTGTTTGTGAGTGCTTCCGTCACTGAGATAACAACTCCAGTTGTTTCATTTGGCATGGCCTACATGCGTTTTAAAGATGAGGGAATATTTGTGTTCATAGATTTAGGACCCTTCAGTATGAGGTCTGCTCTGCTCTCTCACTCAGAATGGACTAAACGGGCTGCATCTGGCCTCGAAAGAAGGCCACGTCAAAATGGTGCTGGAGTTACTCCACAATGGAATCGTACTGGAGACCACCACAAAGGTAAAATCCTCCCGCCTACCTTTTGTAATACCAAGCAAAATGTGTCTTAATATCAAAAACTGTGAAGCATTGAAAGCTGGTATATAATGACTGCTGACAGCTTAAATATGTACTTTGCTTTGCTTATTCTTAGATTATTATTATTATTAGATGCTTTTTGATTTAAATCTAAACATTGATACTAAAACAAGCATCATTATTAAAAGTGGTCATAGCTCCATTAACCTAGATCTATGTAATTTGAGAATACATCATGCAGGAAAACAATAACACAAACACATGCACTTTGAAAATGTTGGCAGTTAATGCTAATGCTATACTCTTGTCCTCGTGCGTGTGTGTTCAAACAGAAAGGGAACACAGCCCTGCATATAGCAGCCCTCGCAGGGCAGGAGCAGGTGGTCACAGAGCTGGTTAACTACGGGGCCAATGTCAATGCTCAGTCTCAGGTGAGATTCAGTGCTGCTCTCACAGCGGTGATCACAGGACAGTGAGGCTACTCATCAGTAGTTACTATGTGAAGTTTACTGTGAAACCATTGTAGTAACTATTGCAGTTCCATCTGTTAACATGTGTCTTTGTTCCTATATTTCTGTGTGTTGGTGTTTCCTTTCTGTGTTTCCTTCCTGTGTACATCCTTGTGCGTGCATCTATGACTGTCCTACCTTTCTGCTGCTGTGCCTGTGTCTCCTCTACTGCTGCTGCTGCTGTGCGTGTGTGTACGTGTGTTTGTTGTGCGTCTTTCTGAGACAGAAGGGTTTCACTCCACTCTACATGGCTGCGCAAGAAAACCATCTAGAGGTTGTGAAGTTTCTTCTGGAGAATGGAGCCAATCAGAGCATTCCAACTGAGGTACCAAAGACCTGAGAGAAGTTTTCAAAGAGTAATGTCCCAAATTTCACAATCCCATCCTCGCTGTCCTTCCATTCTGTTTCGTTCTCATGAGCCTCTCTCCTTACATCTCTCCGTTTTCTCTCCATGAGTAATCAGTCTTCTAACCCTCTCCATGTGCTTCAGGATGGATTTACTCCTCTGGCCGTGGCTCTTCAGCAGGGACACGAAAATGTTGTAGCCCTGCTCATCAACTATGGCACCAAAGGAAAAGTCCGCCTCCCTGCGCTGCACATTGCAGCACGCAACGACGACACACGCACAGCCGCGGTGCTTCTGCAGAACGACCCCAATCCTGATGTCCTCAGCAAGGTGTGTGTGGATGTGATTTTGCACGTGTGCAGTGTATGTACAGTAGAAATTTTAGAATTGTTTGTTTGCTGTCCTTGTTTGGTTTGTCTTTGTGTTTCTCAAGTGCAAATGTAACGACAGTGATGCATTCTCACCCTGATGTGTCCCTGCAGACTGGATTCACACCCCTCCACATTGCGGCACATTATGAAAACTTGAACGTAGCTCAACTGTTGCTCAATAGAGGAGCCAATGTCAACTTCACCCCAAAGGTAGGTAATGGCTAATGGGTTAATTCCCTGTACTGTACGTGCTCTCTGTTCTCTTTGTGTCTCTGTAAGTGCATCTGTTTCTCTCTGCAGAACGGCATCACTCCTTTGCACATTGCATCTAGACGAGGGAATGTGATAATGGTCCGACTCCTGCTGGACAGAGGGGCACAGATCGATGCCAAGACCAAGGTACAGAAGACATCTATCCCACTGTTTCCTAAACTCTTTGATTCACTTACTGTCTTCGATCCAGCATTAACTAAATGACAATTGTCATTCTCACCAGGATGAGCTGACTCCTCTGCATTGTGCAGCCAGAAATGGTCATGTCAGGATTATAGAGATCCTGCTAGACCATGGAGCTCCCATCCAGGCAAAGACCAAGGTAAACCATCTTCTGTGGATGCAAGTAAAGAAAAACTGCAACATGCTTTGGATTTTTTGGTCTTAAGTGAATGAAAGTGACAGTTTACAATTCATCAGCCAAACACAACTATATTTTCCTCTTTCTGCTGCTTCTGCTGCTTAAAATGTTTTCACTACAGAAGTATTTGCTACCTGTTTTGCATCAAAGCAATCTTAGTGAACACATTTCTTTTTTCTTTTTTTTTCCTGTTCTTTTTTTTTTTTTTTTCTTTTTTTTGCAGAACGGCCTGTCTCCAATCCACATGGCAGCACAGGGCGACCACATGGACTGTGTCAAGCAGCTTCTGCAGTACAACGCAGAGATTGATGACATCACACTGGATCACCTTACTCCTTTGCATGTGGCGGCACACTGCGGCCACCACCGCATGGCCAAAGTGCTGCTGGATAAAGGGGCCAAACCCAACTCTCGGGCACTGGTCAGTGACAAACACACAGAAGAACACACAGTTAATTTGTCCATTCAAGCATGACAGAATCACTTCTTACCATTGTGGTGATGGTAATTGTTGCTGTATTTTTACAGAATGGTTTCACTCCTTTGCATATTGCCTGTAAAAAAAATCACATGCGTGTGATGGACCTCCTGCTCAAACATTCTGCATCATTAGAGGCTGTGACTGAGGTGAGAGATCAAGAGGAAATAAAAATAAATGAGATTCTTTTATCTAGAAAGAAAAGTGAAATCATGAAATACATTCAGTTGCTTTAATCTGCAAGTCCATTTATAATGCTTCAAATTTTGCCCTCTTCTTGAACAGTCTGGCCTGACCCCCTTGCATGTTGCATCATTCATGGGTCATCTCAACATTGTGAAGATCCTGCTGCAGAAAGGAGCTTCACCCAGTGCCTCAAATGTGGTGAGTTACTATTTAAGGATCCAAGAACAGCACCAATAATTAAATACAATTACTTACTTTGTGTTTTGTTTTGTGTGAGCAGAAAGTGGAGACTCCTCTCCATATGGCATCTCGGGCGGGACACTATGAGGTGGCAGAGTTTTTACTGCAGAATGCAGCACCGGTAGATGCCAAGGCCAAGGTAGAGATTTCTTAATTGCTGAGATTTCACTCAGCAATTAAGTTTTTTTTTTTTTTGTTTGTTTTTTTTTTGTTTTTTTTTCAGGTGGTTCATACAGTACGTTGCATTTCATAAGCGCACTCTCCTCCCTGTCCAGGACGACCAAACACCTTTGCATTGTGCCGCTCGGATGGGCCACAAGGAGCTTGTGAAGCTGCTGCTGGAGCACAAAGCCAACCCCAACTCCACCACCACAGCAGGACACACACCCCTACACATTGCCTCCCGAGAAGGTCATGTACAAACTGTCCGCATCCTACTGGACATGGAGGCTCAGCAGACCAAGATGACCAAGGTAAAGCACCCATTTTATATATTCTAGCCTATGTCTTACTTAATGTTATATTATGACCTAATTTCATTAATTTGGACCTTGAGCCTTAGTCATCATAAAAATGTCCAAATTTGTGTTGGTGCCTCTGTAGAAAGGCTTCACTCCTCTACATGTGGCCTCCAAGTATGGCAAGGTAGACGTAGCAGAACTGCTGCTGGAGAGAGGAGCCAACCCTAATGCTGCAGGAAAGGTAAGAAAAATAAAAAGGTCATGAAGAGCATGGGAGGATGTATCAAAAGATTCAAAAAGTGATGTATGATGTGACATATACTGATGAAGCTTTGATTCTGTTTTCACAGAATGGTCTGACACCACTGCATGTTGCTGTACATCATAACAACTTGGATGTTGTTAACCTGCTTGTCAGCAAAGGAGGGTCACCTCATAGTGCAGCCAGGGTAAAAGGAGAAACTACAAATCCACACAAAGCTAATCCTGAATGTGGCGACTAGTTTTCAGTTTGTCTGACCGCTACTCTTTGTGTCTGTCCTCCAGAACGGATACACTGCCCTGCACATAGCATCCAAGCAGAACCAGGTGGAGGTGGCTAACAGCCTGCTGCAGTACGGAGCTTCGGCCAATGCTGAGTCACTGCAGGGCGTTACACCTCTCCACCTGGCCTCGCAGGAAGGTAGGCCTGACATGGTCTCCCTGCTCATCTCTAAACAGGCCAACGTCAACCTGGGCAATAAGGCAAGAACCACATCAATGATCAAAGAATGACTGAAATGGGGATGGTCTGTGTGCATAACTGTAATTTATGCTGTGGTGTATACTTGATGTTTGTCTGTTGACTTTTGTTGCCCACAGAGTGGATTAACCCCACTCCACCTCGTGGCACAGGAAGGACATGTTGGCATTGCTGATATCTTGGTGAAACAAGGAGCCTCAGTCTATGCTGCCACACGGGTAAGACCTCTGCTGCCTCATCTTCCTTTAATCAAAGGATTACCTTCACAGACAGTTAAGAGAACACCTTAAACAACGGTCAGGCTTATCAAAGCCTTATCAGTGCAGAAACTAATTGTGCAGTAGCAGATAGTGTCAAAAATAGCCTGATGATCTCATGACACAGGGTTATGTTACCATCAATACTTGCAGACCATAGAGGGGTTCAGATCACTCAGACCTCTGGTGCATTGGATTTACAGCTATGTTTTGACATGGAGTTGTATCAAATTTCTATAGGTAATAGTAAAGTTAAATTTATGTGTACAGTCATATTGCGGTGAGTACAATGGTGCCACAGAGTGAAAAATATTTGATAAGATATGTCAGAGTTTTAGAAATGAAATTATAGGAATGAGTTTTATGTGGCAGTATTTGTTGTGGGGTTCTTGAAACTGGAATTTATTATGATGTGAAGGTGTTAGAATTGGTGGTATTGTTATTGCTTCTATCCTGTACACCAAGAACAGTTGTATCCTGTTTCTCTTCCTAAATTACAGCCTGAATGCAATTTTTTCTTATCATTGTTCTCTTGACCCATGAGTTGATGTAATATTCATGAGACATTCAATCTTAATTATGATCAAATCTACATAATGTAGGCAAATTTAAAGGTCATTAAGACACTAAAGGGACTTCAATGTTTTTTCAAAGTCTTTCTCCTATTTTCCTCTCTCCTCTCAGATGGGATACACTCCCCTGCATGTAGCGTGTCACTATGGTAACATCAAGATGGTGAAGTTCCTCCTGCAGCAACAGGCTAATGTCAACAGCAAAACAAGGGTGAGTGCCTCCCTCTGGTTTTGGATAAAACTACAACAAAATTTGACTCAGCATGAGTCACAGAGCTACACTCATTCATCAGTCAATTCAATTGCAATACAGGTCGTGACTGTAGCAGGGTTCTCCTGCTATTATCATGGGCCTTTTTATATCATGACCTATTGGTATGAGGAGATTTTACCTCTTTAAAGTGTCATGAATGAGCCCATATAATATTGTTATTGGATTCCTGTAGATTTTTTGAACATAAAACATGATTTGCTGTCTATTACAGTTCAACCATTGCGGTTTACAGCTGCAATTTTTATTGATAAATGATATGATAAATGCCCATGTGTGTTGGAATAGAAATACTGTTAATTGGCTGATGGGTAAGTTTTTGCAGCCTGCGAGTAAGTAAAAGTAAATTTCCAAAGATGACATAAAACCATTGTTTTGTCTCGTCTTTTGTCACTTCTCCAGCTTGGATACACTCCACTGCACCAGGCAGCCCAGCAGGGACACACAGACATTGTGACGCTGTTGCTGAAGCATGGAGCCCAGCCCAACGAGACCACTACAGTGAGCATGAATATGACATCTCCTCCCTTAAGGTCATCGAAAAAGTTTGTTCTTCAGTGATCTGATCTATCTGCTACTTTGTCTGTTAGAATGGCACTTCAGCGCTCGCCATTGCTAAGAGGTTGGGCTACATTTCTGTGATTGATGTCCTGAAGCTTGTCACTGAGGAGACAGTTTCCATGGTGAGAAGTTGAGAAATGCTATGATGCACTTTTGGTACAGTACTGGCATTATGTGGCCACAGTAATCACATGGAAATGCTATTAAAAAATAGAACATTTTCTCTTATTTGTTCTGTTCTTGCTCTTCCCTCTGTGCCCTGCAGACGACCACAGAGAAACATCGCATGAGTTTCCCTGAGACGGTGGATGAGATACTAGATGTGTCTGAGGATGAAGGTAGAACAATAAAATCATTTTTAATGACATAAAACAGTAAGAAACGAAGTGTAATTGGCTGTCAATGTTACAAAAAACATTAGTAAATGTTTACTAGGCAGATTTTATGATGTTGCTCAGTTAAATTTTTTTTTTTTTTTCAATTGCTGTTTTTGCCTTTTGCCTTTTTTTAGGAATTGCACAGCTAACATTAGGTATGAATGTCTCTTTCTCTCTTTTTGCGGCATTCATAGGTTGTTGTAATAAAATGTGTGGCTCCATTTCAAGCTCCCTCTTTCCATCTTTATCTCCCTGCCTCTCTCTTTCGTTCTCTCTGTAGTGGTGCTCACTGTGATGGTGGCTCTGGTTTCTCATTGGCATGCACCCATAGCACCCATGTCTGTAACCTTTATATGTCCCTTCAATAACACCCTCATCCTCTAACTCTCCAGGTGTCTTTTTCCCCTCTATGTGAAGACAGCAGTCCTTGTTTTTAAAGTCAGTACATAATAAATATTGGATCCATTGTTCATATTATCAAATCAAATATATTGAATATTTGGTTAAAAATTGCCGACAATGGATGTGGTCACTTCAGAGCAATCAGAGAAATTATAGTTATGTGAATTATCACCCAACTCTACATTTACCCACAGCCATACAGAGGCTTATAATTGCTTTGGTTTTCCGACCTGCGGTGAAGTTTTTGATTCAGTTCTCAAAATGTTTCGGTCACAACAGGCAGCTATTTACAGCAGAAAATCTCAAATAACCATACCACCCCAAGGGGCTGGTAGAGAACAAAAACAGAGGTAAAAGGAGAAGGAATATCAGAATTAGATTCATCAGATAAACAGAAACATGACACCAAATGAATGTTTATGTTGCTCTGAATGTGGAAATAAGCCTATGTTTGGCTTATTTACACATCCAGCCTCTAAAGTTTGCCACATCAGCCTAAAAGAGACAATACTGCGTGTCGCCAAAGTCCACCGCTTTTTCTAGTGCATCTAAGTTGCCAAAAAAGTCATTGCAGGATTTTAATGCCTTAAGTTTAAAACAACAGTGACAATGATGTCAGAGGACATTATGTCTTGATATTTTTAGTCCCCTGATAATTTAACTGACAGATTGTCACCATTGCTCTAAATATAGAAAGTAGCTAAGTCGCCATCTTAAAGACACGTCATATCCGAAATGATAAGATGATGCTGGCAGGATATCCAGTGTACACGCTCACATACAGTAACACCCTGCCTACCCAACGTGGCACATGCTCATGGCAGAGAATATCCAGGACATGGGCTGACTCATATGAACCTGTGGAAAGTGCACTCACAGAGTCAAACATAGTGTAATGACACCTACGACATCACTTTGGCTCTGCAGCACATATAGACACCCACTCACACAAGCTGCACTGATATGCTCCCACATTAATACAAACAAGGAAGACTTGCTTTTGTTGCTGGTGAAATCTTGAAAATTACAGCACTTTTTGGGGGGTAAGTGACAAAATACCCACCTCTGCTCACATCAGGCTGTACTGTACTGTGCTTTCAAAGTGAAGTAAAGAACAGCTTGTACTCTTGTCAAGTGTGTCGTCATGCACTGATGCTGTTGTGATCGTCTCTGTATTTGTGTGTTTTAGAGTAAATGTCCTCAATCATCACACGCTGAGCCAGATGAAACCTCTAAAACTTCTTATTCAATAACTGTTTATTCACTAGACAACAAATTTCTGGAATGAGATTATGCTGATGCATGCTCTCCCCAGAGACAGTGCTCTGTGCACATCCATAATGCTGTTGTCTCTAACTGAGCTTTCATGGGTTTTTGAAAACTCCACACTACATTGATAAAGTGTCCTTTTGTTTAAATGAAGTAATGTTTAGCTGTGCTGAATCAAAAGAGTTGGACTCAGCAGCCTGAAACTACAACTGATTATAGTCACCTGCTGTATTGTCGCTGTCCTTGTACTCTATTTTTAAGTGTTTCTGGCGTTTTATAAACCACATATGTTTTTTGTTTTGTTTTTTTTGCCATAGACTAGAGCTAAGGTCAGTGTCCAGAACATCATCACTAATGTCTCATTTCACCAGTCTAACCCCTAAATCACAGAGCCATCACCTAAATCCTGGGTTATCATGTTGTCTAACACTTCTAACCCCTGATTAACAACCTTGTTCTTTTCTTTCTCTCTTTTTCTTGTGCTGTTTCACCAACCTGACCATGGTCTGTTCGCTCTCTTTGGCATGTTGTTCTCTGAAGGAGAGGAGCTCTTGGGGACAGAAGGGGCCAGGTACATGAAGATGGATGACATGAAAGACCATGATGACGATTTCCTCTCCCCCAAGAAATCACTGGAGTACGAGAGAGGGCTGGGCACAGCGTAAGGGGGGCTGGGCGGGGAAATAGGGGAGAGAGCCAAGCTGGTAGTCATAGGCTAATAGGTGGATGGATGGAGGGAGATACACCATGGACACTAACTAAACACCAGGGATGAGCACTTGGGAGGAGGTGAAATGTGTGGAAACGTTTTTCATCTGATTTGTGTTTTTCTCTTTTCATACAACAGAAATTACTCACCAGCCATTCCCAGAATCCCCCGTGTCTCTCCAGAGACTGTTATCCTGAAGGAACATGTGATGGATCAGGTACAGTAAAGACCAGCATGAGGAAGATACTGCACATTGAAGATTTTAAAGTTGTTCTGTAGCAATTTCATCCTGCAGTTCCATAACATTGGAGGAAGACAAGAAAGAAAAATAAAGCACATACAGCCCCAGGATTAAGGGTCAAACACAAAAATCCTAGTTCTTCATTTCCAATCAACTTTCAAATTTATCTAACCCAGTTTACAAAGCAGGTTCTCTGTTGTCAATGTGTCTGTGAGTCCAAGCTGAAATGACTCAAATGTAAAATGTAAAAAAATCATTGGGACTCTACTTTTACTCAAAGTAAACTTCACTGTCTTCCTTCTTCAAAGTCTTCCTCAGTCAAATAAAGTTCACGCAGTTGCCCATGACTTTCACCTGCTGATGAAGTTTGTGAGAACTTGAAAGCTAAGGAACCAGCTCATAAGTGGACCTTGAGTTAAGGTCCAAAAAGTAGAACTTTAAAAAAGAGAAGATAGTAATAGTATTTTATCAGAGCCCTCTCAATTAACAAATTATAGTGTAAGTAATTAAGTTTTGGCTTCATATAAAATATAATGCTATACTGTGTTTTTTTTTTGTTTTTTTTTTGAGGATCTCATGAACAGTTTTTCTGTCTGTTGTAGCAACACACTCCACTTCCACTGCCCAAAGAATATGATGAGGACTCATTGATTCCCAGCAGCCCAGCGACTGAGACATCAGACAACGTCAGCCCAGTTGCCAGTCCCATACACACAGGGTCAGCACAGTGATGACACTTCATTTCATCTCTATTTCACATCTGATCTGATGGTTAATAAGTCTTTGCCCAACGACAGGTTCCTGGTCAGTTTTATGGTGGATGCTCGGGGCGGCTCAATGCGAGGCAGCAGGCATAATGGTCTGCGTGTCATCATACCTCCGCGGACCTGTGCGGCCCCCACCCGCATCACCTGCCGCCTGGTGAAGCCGCAGAAGCTGACCAGCCCCCCTCCACTGGTGGAGGGAGAGGGGCTGGCCAGCAGGATCATCTCCCTGGGTCCAGCTGGGATGCAGTTCCTGGGGTGAGGAAGCTACTGGATAAAGCATTACTATTTAACATTTAGAATTTATAAACAGTATGTGAATGTTGAATAAAAGGGTTATTAACCACTGTAATCCTGATGTATGTAGCTATAAGGACTTATTGTAGCTTTCACTTGGGTGTCCAAAGGAGGTAGTGGTTAATAAAAACATTGATAAACTCATTATAAACTCTTATATCTGCATACAACCACATTACATTGTTTTAAAACCTGTCAGCTTGTAACTAGCCTCCAACTGAATTAGGGTTATCAAATAGTTTATGATGATGAAATTGTAATAAGTAGCCTAGTGAATAATATTATGATTTAGGCATCATAAGGAAAATATTGTTTTGAATTTGAAGTTATGACACTTTTCTGTTTACATGCTCAATAGTAATAAATATCTATCCTGGACCCTAATAAAAACAATGCAATTTTTCTTGTTTTGTTATTATTATTTATTCATGTACAATTCATTTGTGTTGTGTTGTTCAGACCAGTGATAGTGGAGATCCCGCACTTTGCTGCTCTGGGTCGTGGTGACCGGGAGCTCGTCGTGCTGAGGAGTGAAAACGGCTCCGTCTGGAAAGAACATCGCAATCGCTATGGTGATGAGGTGCTAGAAACAATCCTCAATGGGATGGATGAGGGTAAGAGTTTGAAAGTGTCATGTTCGATTACAGGCTCAGAAATACTCAAAAGTGGTGTCATCTAACCTTTTCTTCTCTCCCCAGACTTAGAAAGTCAAGAGGAACTTGGGAAGAAGCGAATTCGTCGTATTATCTCTACCGACTTCCCCCTTTACTTTGCTGTTGTCTCACGCGTCCAGCAAGAGAGCGACCTGATTGGTCCAGAGGGAGGTTCACTGACAAGTAAACTGGTGCCGATGGTCCAGGCCACATTTCCTGAGACGGCAGTCACCAAACGAGTCCGCCTGGGGCTGCAGGTGAGATGGGACGATGAGGAGAAGGAAGGAGAGGAAAGACAGAATCGTTAATGCCTGTGTTGCCTGAAAAAAGCATGTTGGATGTCTTTTGGTTGCTCTTGGAATGGCCTGATCATATCAGCACGTGTGCCAAGTTTTCTGTTTCTGTTTGTTAATTCTGCTTGTCATATTTTTAAGACCTTTTTCCTTTTATTTTACACACTGCATGCACTTGGCACCTTTATACAACTGTGGACTGCTCATTTAGATATGTTATTATTTGTTTATCTTCAGTGATGTCTGTCTTACTAATGTATTTATTATATTTAGAATATTTAACACATTCATTTAAGATAAGTCAAACATTACTTGAGCATTCCTGGGGTAGCCAGAAAAGCCTGAGTTTGAGTTTATACTCATAACCAGTGGTTTTGGTATCACGAATGTCTGAAAACAGAAGTGTTTCCCCAGTCAAAAAGGGATGACACCTGAGCTACAAATCTTCATGGGTGTGGTATCACTGTTTGACACTCAAGCCCATTTTCTTTTGTACAGCTATACCTCCATTGTCAGGTTCCCTCCAACATACACACCAAAGAAAAGAGAAATTGTTTTTAGCACACCTTACCACTTAGTTTTACAGCAAATACTTATTTTTAAGACAACATAGTTATAAGGATGAAATGGGGACTTTTCAAAAATCTCACCTTTGTGCCTGTCTCAAGCATTCATGTATTATTTAGTCTGTTTCTCAGTCTGTCTGGCCCCTTGTGCTGCTTCAAAAAGAAAAGAATTAATGCCATTTTGTTGGACTGTTGGCCTTAAAGATCAAAATCAGAACATTTGATAATGAGATTATTTAATGTGGTTAAATTGCAGATTGCACTCTCTAAAGTCAACAACTCATTAATGACCATAAGATTTTATTTATTTTGGCACAGTGACACTTTTCACTTTTAGCAGTTTCACTTTCCATTTATTGAGCTTACTCAACAACAAGTATATTAAATATTTTTATTTCCTGCCTATACAACTCTTTGCAGTTTCAACATTTTTTGCTGTATAAATATGTACCATATTCACAGATTTGCTGATTTGGGATTTCAAGGTTCCCATTGCATGTAATTTAATTTTGACAGTTTTAAATATATCCACTGTTTAGGATTCTAATTCCTGTTTTTGACAAACTTAAGTAAGAAATCTTTTGAAAATTCTTTTATGAATATGTAGCTCAGCAACTTATGAATTTTAATCATCAGATGTCAGAATATGTTTCAGTAAACCAAAATGACAGTATGATACAGTATGAACAGACCCTCTGCTGTGTGTTTTGGTTCAACATCTGTCTTTTGGCCAAATGAATGAATACATAAATTACTTTTTACAAGAAAAGTATTTCTTGTGAACTAACTAAATGCTACCGCACATGACATAACCTCTGATCAGAAAGTAGTAAGTCTAACTGAATGTAAGTAGAATAGACTGTTTTTAATTTTCCTTGTACATTTTTATTTTAACCATCATTTTCAGGAACAAAGATCTAAATGTAGTAATCATGTCATGAAAAACCAGAGCCTTTTCTTTGATATCCTTTTTGCATTAATGATTGTAAATGCTTCTTGTTAACACAAATTGTTACTTTTCACAATAAAAATTAATTATTAAGTCCTACAACAAATTTGTGTTGCTATTGTCTTTCCAAGTGTTTTATTTAAACCATGAGGTATTTAATTCACTGTGGGATTCTCTCTTTTTCTCTTCACCTTTAATTTCCCCTGTTTGGTTTTCCTTTCTTTGGCCCTTTTTTGCCCATCTATTGCTGAATCATCTGCCTTCTGTTTCCACTATCCTTTTCTCCCAACATCTTTCTTAAATCCCCATTGCCTGTTCATATGTTTCTCCTTTGTCTGATTTCCCTTCTTTGTACCACGTCAAACCTGTTCCCTTGCCACCCCCCCTTTCTCCGTCATTTACTTTCAAACTCAGGCTCAGCCAGTTCCAGATGAGCTGGTTGCAAAGCTGCTGGGTAACCAGGCAAACTTTAGCCCTGTTGTCACTGTGGAGCCTCGACGACGCAAATTTCACCGACCCATTGGTCTGCGTATACCTCTGCCCCCGTCCTGGAGGGAGAGCCCCCGAGACTCTGGGGAGGGTGACACCACCAGTCTGCGTCTGCTTTGCTCTGTCATAGGTACTGCATGCCATGACTGGGAGTTGTGTGGGTGGGTAAGTGTGTGTGTGTTTGCGTTGACAGGAACAGTTTCCTTCCATGGCGAGGAAAGATTTATGGGACAAAATTGATGATTTGCAGTGGGGATGTCAGTGGCATCCTTGGACTTTTTTCTTACTTTTACAAACTATCACCATGAGACTTCTTCTAAAGTTAAAACTCAGCTAAAACTAGATTAACCCGGTTGACCTTTCTCATCCTGCCTGATTCCCAGGTGGCACAGCTCCAGCCCAATGGGAGGACATTACTGGCACGACCAAACTTATCTATTCTAATGACTGTGCAAGTTTTACAACCAATGTGTCAGCACGGTAAGTTCAGGTGGCAACACTTGCAATATATTAGCAATCATACCATAAAACTAAGTTAAATACAAGCATGTGGCATCTCAAATCAATTCAGCAAATTGTTTCGACTGATCATAAAAGATGAAGACCAAAATTGTAATTACATGTTGTTATGTCCTCAGATTCTGGCTCGCAGACTGTCCTCGGACAGCTGAGGCCGTCTCCTTTGCCAACCTGCTCTACAGAGAACTGTCAGCTGTACCCTACATGGCCAAGTTTGTGGTATTTGCCAAGATGAATGAGCTCCGTGAGGGTCGTCTGCGCTGCTACTGCATGACCGACGATAAGATGGATAAAACCCTGGAACAACATGAGAACTTCACAGAGGTGGCTCGCAGCAGAGACATAGAGGTCAGTTCAGAGACAAGGGCAGTGTATCACACTGATGAGGTAATGTGTGAAAATTGTATTTCTAACACCTTGGACTATGCGTTGCTACTATAAGTTTTTTCTTGGCTAACACCTTGCAGGTGATGGAGGGAATGCCGCTTCACCTGGAGTGTTCGGGAAATCTCGTGCCAGTGAGGAAGGCCACCCAGCAGCCTCGCTGCTTCAGCTTCCAAGCCTTCAGAGATAACAGACTTCCTGTCTCTGTTAAGGTATTATCGTTTGGCGGACTTTTAATATTTCCTCATGTCTATATTCTTTGTTTCTCACTGTTATTTCTATCGCCACTGCACATCTCCAATGCTTTCCTTGTGTCTGTGTTGAAGGTGAGAGACAGCAGTAAAGAGCCCACTGGATTTTTGTCTTTCCTGCGCAAGTCCACCAAGTATGAGGACAGTCAACATGTGCTCTGCAACCTTAATATTACAATGCCTCCATGTATCAAGGTAAAGTGCTCGAAGTTAGCTTACATCAAGAAGATACATTAGGTATATTTATTTGCAGTCTGTTTTCCCTGAGATGTCTGACTTCAGTGGTGTTTGTTTACCATAGATTGTTGGCAGTGAAGACCGGAGGAGAACTTTGACCCCACTGGCTTTAAGAGAAAGATACAGTGCCCTCAATGAGCCTGCAATGGGTATGAGACTCTCACCTGACCACTGTTTTCAGCCATACTGCTTCATCCTCAGCACTAGCCCACATAAAGAATCTATAATCTTTGTGTTGTACGGATAATCTCAACTTTACATTTAATAGTCAGATGTTTAAGCCTCAGTTGTGTTCTGGTCTCTGCAGCATCAATGAGTGCCATGGAGAGGACAGAGCTGAAAATGGCTGTGATTGCAGAACAGTTGGGACTGAGCTGGGCTGGTAATCTCCTATTATATATCAATACTTATTCTCATATCCTCTCTACTAGTATAATACACTAATGTATAAAATTCTATACTGAATCTCTTTCTGTGCCGTGAACCAGTCATGTTTACCTGTCAGACAATCGTGCCTACCTTGTTGCTGTTCAAACAGAGCTATAACATGGCAACCAGCCAATGAAACGAATTATTAGTTTTCCTGCCAAAAACCATAACTATTTTACAGAGAGCATTCCCTCTCTTCTGTTTAGAGCTACCATGAGGCAGTCATTTCAAGAACAAGAACGTGTGTGCTAAAACAGCATGATTCATAGTCTAAATGATATCAATATTTCCCTTGCCAATTTGATCTTTTCTGTCTCATTTTCTAAACAGAGTTGGCACGTGAGCTTCAGCTCAGTGTGGATGATATCAATAAGATACGTGTGGAGAATCCCAACTCCCTACTGGAGCAGAGCTCTGCGCTACTCAACCTGTGGGCCACCCGTGAAGGCAAGCGGGCCAAGAGTGAGTATATGATATCCAAGATTGCTGTGGGCTTCACATCCCTTCTTTGTGTATTCTGCATCTTTAATCCAGTCAGATTGGTGTTGTAACTGCATTGCTGTTTGTCCTGGGGAACCCCGCTCCTCTTTTCTCCTTGTCTGTTTGTGTGTCTCTGACATGCGTCTTCACTGCAGTGGAGAGCTTGTACACAGCTCTGAAGAGTATTGACCGTATGGACATTGTGAGCATGTTGGAGGGCCAGCCCACTCAGCCGGCAAGACAAGGCTCTCGTGATCTCAGCAGAGGCCGACACAACGAGAGAGACCACCTCTCCCCTGGTATGACTAATGGTAAGCTCCCTCCCCAGATCCCACAATGCAGCCCCTTCCCCATGTCTGTTTTTGCCTCAACTCCAAACCGATTTTCCAATAAACTTACATCCTCTTTCTCTAAAATCCCCTAAAGGTAAAGTGAAGGTTGTATCCCTCTGATTTCTTTGTGTTGTCCCCATGTATTTCTTATATTATTCCCCATGATGTTGTTGTGTATGAAAGCTGCCACAAACGTCAAACTTTTGCAGGACTTTATCCCCAGCAACATGCAGAGGGACTCAGGACACTCCTACTGTACTACAAACTCTGTAGTGCCTTTGGTTATACATTTTACACAGTGTCTATTTACAAAACACTCCAAGTGGTGTGGTTATTCCACATAGAGATAAATAAACTTCTCTATCTTCATAGTTTTATTGTTGTTTTTGCTGTGGATACAATGTATGTTAATTTCAAATATTCAGATCAGTCAGCTTCTAGCATTCTTATGTACCATTCAAAATATAGATGGGCTACATTTTAGCTTGGTTATTTTGTTTACAAAACAATGCCTTGTCATACATGATCAGTCCACATAGATAAGAATAGCCTAGCATAGCTGCACTTCTTACCAACTGTCAATCCTCAGTCTTTTACTCCTTTTCCTCATGGTTCCCTTCACACATGCATAACCTACATCTTATTGACTCCATTTTCACCTCTGGACTGGTGCGAGCCCCTCTTCCTGCTGGACTGGCTTCTCTTCTCTGTATCCAGTGTAGGTGATGAGTCAGTCCGCCAGGTGATAGATCCTCTCTGTGAAAACTGGAGCAATAATCAGAGATGTAAAAATGCATACAGAGATGACCATGAGGGTCAAAAGGTGAAAAGGGAGACGTTCAGATCACAGCTGCAGTGAATCTGATAACTGTGTATCTGTGTTGTCTGTCTATCTGTCTGGCTAGTTGCCTCCCAAAGGCCGTTCCTGCTTTGATGTTCTGCGTAACAACATGGTGGATATTGTGTTTTTTGCTTGATTTCACAATGATCACAGTGACAGGTTTCAAGTTCCAATTTAGTATGTCAATGAAGTGGAAGACCAAACCTGACTTTTTAGACAATAAATAAAATGAGTCAATGAATAAAAAGGTCAGATAAATTGAAAAAAAATTAATAAAAAATAGATAAATAAAACAGGGAAAGAAATGAAAAATTATTCTATAAATGTTCAAAGAAATTGAAAATAACTATCAAGTCACCACCCTAAAAGAAATGAAAATACATAAATAATTAATTTATTCTTGACTTCCATGTTTTTAAAAATGTATTTTTTTATTGCTGTTATTTCGCGAGTGAATTTATTCATGGACTCATTTCATATGAAGGAATAGTTTGATATTTTTGGAAATATGCTATTTTGCTCTCTTGCTGAAAGTGTCTGTTAAATATGAAGTCACAGCCGGCAGCTAGTTAGCTAAGCTTAGCAAAAAAACTGGAAACATGAGTAAAC
This sequence comes from Rachycentron canadum, assembly GCA_038496675.1. Taxonomy (NCBI): domain Eukaryota; kingdom Metazoa; phylum Chordata; class Actinopteri; order Carangiformes; family Rachycentridae; genus Rachycentron; species Rachycentron canadum. The sequence continues at coordinate 13,267,304 of CM076654.1, forward strand.
AACTAGCTGAGCTTTGTCCAGGCTCTGTTTTTGGCAGAAGGTCAGAGCACCACATAAATGCCATAAAACCACTTTGTTTTTTTGTGTGAATTAAACAAGACTTGACTGGATAATTAATGAGCTTTAGAGGTACTGCTAGGTATCTGTTTCCAGTCTTTTTGCTAAGATAAGTTAAGTGGCTGCTAGTAGTAGCTTTATATTTACCGTACAGACATGAGAGTGGCATCCTTCTTCTCATGTAACTCCTTGCAATTAAAGGAAGTATGTGTATTTCCAAAAATGTAAAATTATTAATTTAAGTCAGGTTCAGTCCTTCACACAAAAGAAGCCATTCCTTATCAGCGAACGTTTTTTTTATTCAAGGTTCAGAGGTTTCACAGAAAAAGCAGGAAGAATATTTGCTAGTGGAGAGGAATAAGTCATACTGCAACCTTTTTTCTATCTTTCTCTGTCTTTGCCTGTCTTTCTGTCTATTGTGAAAGCAATTTCTGTAGGGTTTTACTTATCAGTTTTTCTTCATAGTTCTAGTGCACCTCTACTTTAGGTAAGCAAACTTCAAGGTTTACTTGAGATAATTTCAAGGTTAGAAATAAAAAAAAACACTAAATGATTGAGTAAGATCCCTTCTCTTAGAATTTTTTAAGGGGACCTTTAAATGTTGTCTGCCTGTGGTTGCATGGGGAGTAGTTTGAGTCTCTTTAGGGCTAATGTTGGTGCACCGAATGTCCTTTTGGGAGCCCTGTTTTCATTCCCTGTGAATCTGTCCCTTTCTGTGTTTCTCTGGACATGTCATCTGCAGCCTAGCCGCCCTACTCTTCCTCCTTCTCACTCCTCTCCGAACTCTGACCTCATGCCGACCTCATATTGACCTCTGAACCATATCTTTATCTTTTATTTTCTGCGACTAGTCGTGCATTTTCTTTATTTTTGTATTTTTGAAAACCCCACCTTCTTAAATGTCCACTCTGTGACAATAACCCTCACACAGACTGTGTACTCAGCACCCACTGGGAGGGGGGAGGTGACCCTCGCTCTCTCTCACTGTTTCTGTCTGTGTTCATCACCCTATTCCTCTTTCTCTCTTGCTGCCCTTCTTTTCTCTTTTTCCCACTCTGTCCTTTCCCTCTTTTCCCATCCCTTCTTTCCCTGCCCTCCTGCCTGACTGCATGTGCATGAAGGCTGACTTTCATCGTTCATCTCCCCCTGTGTTTGCATGGAGACACTGGGATGAAGGGCAGGAGTAATACCGGCTTGTGGAGATGACGACACAAACATTGCATTGGCATTTAATGCTGCTAAACCAACAGACGTGTCGTTGCATGGCATGAATACTGATAGTGATAGTCTGTCCCTATGGGGGGTAAAAAAGGCCAATAACCTTTTTTGTGAATTATGACTTGTGTCTGTTCTGTTCATGTATGAATGTTGTGGTTGTTTTGTATGTCACTGATTCTACATTAACTGTGTCCATCTGATGAGTTATTTTGTGTGAAACATATGTGTTTAATGTCTTTGTGAGTGTTGTACAACGGTCAGTTTGGTATTGTAAATGTGTTTATTACGTAATGTGAATCTCATCAATCGGTCCGTGTGAGTGTATTAGTGTGAGCGTCTTTGTGTATGTTTTCAGTTGTAAGTGGTTTGTGTCTTCCATATATGTGTATCAGTGTTTAAGTGTGTGGGCAAAATTATATATCTCTTTTATATGTATTTTACATTAGCATCACCACTTTGTGTTTTTGTATTTGTCTCTTTCAATTGGGGGGGTCAGGCAATCGCAGCCATATTTTTCATATTTCATGCTTTCCCTTCCCTTACTTTCTCTCTTTTCCTATCTTTCACTACCATTGCCTCATCTACTACTAATATAGTGAATAGGTTTGTATAAGTTGCTTTCAGCTGAATTCAGTTGTTTTCAGCTGAATTCCAAATGTTTTTAATATGATGATATTAACTCTATAATTCTGTTTGCTTATATCTGATATATCTTATATTAATCATGTTAAACTCCCAGTATACTGATAGATATAAGCCAGTATTCTAGTATAAGTAAAGCTAAATGATGATCAAGCATTTATTAATGGAATGGTACCTGAGAAAGCAGATATTTTGAATTATCAAAATATCATTTTAAACTTATATTTTACACTTTAAGACATTACCCTATTTTCTGTTAGAACAATAAAATATGTGAATTTCATCAAAAGTATATTGATGTATTTACATCTGATTTTTGTCTTTATGTTTTTTTATTTCATACGAGAATGCTCAGTACAAAAATATACATACACAGTATTTATGAGTAATAGTTTCAATAGACAAAAGACAGTGGTTAAGAGGAGAAAAATGAGAACAGAAAGTAGGACAAGGGGTCTGTTTGGTTGCCTGGTGTCACAAATATCTCCTGCACTCTCAGCAGTACTCAACAGCAGTACTGCCAACCATGAATCAAGTTACACCCTGCACAGCTCTGCGCCGTTTTCTTATCACTCTACAATATACACATACAGCCAGTGTCTATCCTTCTTTCTCTCTCACTCTCTCCTATGCATACACACTCGATCATGCAGGAGAGGAATATTCCTTTCCTTTTGCTCTCGCTCTGCACCATATCTCCTATTTCTTCCTCTTGGCTGTGTCATGTTACAGTAATAGTACCACTCACACTTTGCTTTGCCTACATTGTCACCCATCAAAGATTTCACATAAACTATTCACTTCATTTGCAGATTAGCTGGTCATATTCTGGATAATTAATTTATTAGGTCTATGATGAGAGTAGAAGCACACTCATCATAGTGTTCAAAGATTTTTTGTGCAATATAGTTATTTTCTCATTAAAGAAAACGTTTCTGCTGCTGTGACATTGTGCTTTATCATGCCAGGTTACAGGTTGATACTGTTGAAAAGGGCATTCAAGAAACAGTTGTAGGAGTGACCTGAGTCCACAGTACATTAACAAATGGCAGTTTTGCTAATTGATATAACTTGAACTCAAATATATGTTTGAGGCAGCATGTGTGGTTCAATGTGGCTTTCACAACAAAAGAAAAATCAAGTCTACTGTGTTTGCATAAATATCAGCAATACTATAAGGAAAATCTCATATACAATTACTGGGCAGTTAATTAGTTACACCAAGCTAAAACTAATGCTGTCTCATACAACAGTCCTGCAATAAATTCTTCTTTCATAAATCCTCCAAAATAATCATGTAGCTAAATCAACACCTCTCTAAAAGATTCAAGACAAACTGAACATATACCCTTTGTGAAGGGAGGATTCACTATAGGTCTGTTGTATTAGACTACATTACTTTTTGTTAGGTGTTCCTAATAAACTGCCAACAAAGTCTAGATGTGTTATACAATAGCAAATGTATGTGTCAGCGGCTGTGTGGTGTGAGCTGAGGTGCAAACGTGTCTGAGGAGAGAATGAGATGCCTGCATGCATGCTATCCAGCCTGACAATAATATTAAACTGCCCGTGTTTGAGTGGGTTTGAATGCATGCATATATGAGTGTGAGTGTATGTACGTAATGAGACGGAGAGTGAGAGTGTGTTTATGGCATGTGTATGCGTGACAAACTGTTCGTCAGTGTTGGACAGGTGAGTGTCCCAGAGGGAGTAATTCCTGTCCATCTCCCTGCAGGTGGCAGCCAGCAGAGCAGCATCAGTCACTGCTAGGTTCGAACCTCAGTCTCAGTCTCTCGGTCCATCTGGCTGTGTCTGCTGCTGCTGCTGCTGCTGCTCTCACCGTCAGCGCTGGCTGATCGAGCTTGACAACCCCTCTTCTAAAAGTTGCCCTTGCTCTCTTGTCTTAAGCTCCTTGCACCTTTATTCCAGCTCCTATTGTCTTGGCCCACCCCTCTCTCCCTCCCTACTTTTCTCCCATTTGTCCCTTCAGCCTCCTCTACTCCTCCCCTAGATGCCCAGCTCCTGGGCAGGGGTACTTACCCCCTCCCAGGTTCCCGGTGCTTTGGGGGTGAGGTGGGGAGCGAGGTGGGGGGCCGGGTGTCAGTGTGCCTCTCTCTGTCTCGCTCCAGGTTATGGGCTCGCGCAGGAAGAGCTTCTCTCACCGGCCTCGATGCAGTACAGCTTGCCCTCCCCGCTGGGCACTGAGCCTTACTGGCAGGAAGTCTCCAGTCTGGACTGTGCACCCATTGCCACCACAGAAGAAGACACCCTCATGGAGATGTCTGATGTGCAGGTGTGGCCCTCAGGCAACAGCCCCTCCCTGGTGCCTGTGGAGGACTCCTCGCTGGAGTGCAGCAATGCTGATGATTCAGAGGGTCTGCTGGGGCTGCCCTACGGAAGCCTGGGCCGACCGGCCAGTCAGGCCAGCGCAGCCAGTGGAGGGGGTGGGGTGCTGAGTGGCTCCATTGAACTGCCCGAAGATGATTCAGAGATGGGCGTTGACTCGCTCAGCACTGCCACGCCAGCCTCACTTGGGGGCACCATAGCTGGGATGAATCTTAATGGGCTGAACAATGGTCAGGGGTCAGAGGCAAGTTCGGAGGTATCAGCAGTCACCAGTACGACTGGTGGTGATGGAGCTGGAGGAGGAGGAGGAGGAGGAGGTGGGACGGGCTCAGAGGAAGGGCTTTCTCTTGTTGCAGGACAGCAAAGGGTGTATGCTCGGCTGAGTGAGTCACCTGGTCTGAGCTGTGTTGCAGATCGAAATGGAGACAGGTGAGTCTGCCCCCTGTCTGTTTCTCAGGTGACAGTGCGAAGTCACAATCCCTTTAGCAAACAATAAATCTGTGCTTATATCCAATTTAACTTTATTGCATGGCAGAAAATATCAGTGTTGTTTTGTTTTGAAAATTCCATGAAGAGGAAGTGATCACCAAGGGGTTATGAGAGTTGTTTTACTGGTACAGTAAAACCTACAGTGCATGTACCACCTTCTCACTGATCTGTGCTCTCCCTCCAGGTCAGGTAATGGTGGAAACGGAGGTGGTGGAGGCTCTTTCCTTTCCTACCTGCAGGAACAGACAGGCCCGGGGTGGATCCCTGTCACTGACCCCACTCAGGCCTGGGTGGGCAACCAGCCTAAGCCCAGGCAGGCCATGGACACCATGATATCATCAGTACGTAATGCTGTGGATGTGGACCAGTCCCGTTTGTCCCAAGAGGCCTTGCTCCAGCCTGTAAGGGACATGGGGCACTCAGAGATCTTACGGGGGCACTTCAGAGGTACCCAGCCATTTGAGAAGGGTTTGGGCTTCCCACACAGGGTACCAGAGCTAAGGGCCTGGGACGACATGCGCCTGAAGGGCCAGGTGAGTGTGTTGTTGTTGTTTGTCCTGCCTTTAGCAGAGAAAGGTTGTGAAATGTTAAAGCTGAAGGTAGTTTTTAGTCTGACAAGAAGTGCAAGTCTGATGCATTTAACTACCTCTCTATGAGACACACCTTCAACTGGTCAGCAAACAAACATAAACACACACACACACAAACACACACACACACACTCTAGGGCCCAAGATGGGCACAAACAGCATGTCCAGCCAAATATAGCAAACATTCTCACTGTCCTACTCATGTTACATGATCCCCACCCCAGTCATTCCCATGTGTTAACTTTCTGGCACAACACAGACACATCACACTGTAACAGACAATCTCCCCCATGAAACTGTGTGAGAGCAAAAATAGTATGTTGCATTTAGGGCCTTTGTTGGCTTGGTACTTGCTTCATACTGGCTCAACCAGGCAATTGCTTTCATTTGGATGCAATGTGTCTTGCATAATTATGTCTGAATAGACTCATGATTGATGAGTTTGAGGAAATGTACCTACTAGGCTGTGTGGATCATTAGGAAATGTAATTATTTTATGGTAACAAGTATTAAGAAGTACATGAGAAAAATCAGGGTGGAAGTTTCTTAGTGCTCTTACTGCAGCACACAAAGCCACACTCAAGTAGCCAGAGGTATTTAAAGCCCACAGGTCACATGGTCAGAAAGAGAGGTGGGAATAGAAGCCTCCCAAGGTTGCTTTTGCCTGGATTTGTCATTGACTGGATACTCCTGACCTGACAGTGTGAAGAGAAAGAATAGGGAACTGGGGAGAGGGCCCATGCCCCAGCTAGTGGAGGACGGATATGAACTAAAAGACACAAAGCCAGTGTGAATGAACAAGTGACAAGAGGCAGGGGACTGAAGTTATTACCTCCTCTCTTAGCTGAGAGTGGTGCTGCAAGGAGAAACAGAAGGGGTGTGAAGCTAGAGTCGTGCATTGTCGTGTGCAGACTGATTTGCTGCAGATCATAGTGGGGCGATGTGGGCCCTGGTGACTGAGCTCCTCTTCAGCTTTGTGGTGCTGGCTTTCCTGGTGATCAGCTGTCAGAATGTCCTCCACATAGCCAGTGGCTCTGTGCGGTCTGTGCTCACCTACATACATGTTCAGCTGGACCGTGAGCTCGGTGAGGTCGAGGGAGTTGCTGATGAAGAGGAGAACGTCACCACCAGAGTTGTCCGCCGCAGAGTCATCCTCAAGGTACAAAGATGAGGGAGAAAAGAGAGTCAAGCTGAAATTTGGAGAAAGGATTCGCTGGCAGAAAAACAGTAATTAAAGGAAAGAGAATGAGGAAAATATTGTTTGGTGAAAAGTTGAATGATACAGGAGTGCAGGATAAGATTGTGGTAATAATAGTAAATATTTTTATCGTATTGGTGTTGAGTGGGCGTGACTAAAGGCTAAACTAAGGAGCATATGTATATTAGGAAATGTAAATGTGTTGGGTGGACACAATTTGAGTCAAATACATATCAAAATATAGATAATGAAATATGTTCTAATAATTTTTTTTTACTTTTTAAAAAAAAAAAAAACTTCTTTACTGTATCTGAAACTCCCTCTGTGCCAGTGCACAGAATGACTCATGACTGTGAATTTTGGAGTTTTATTCAGACGCTTCAGAGGCTCGAGCAACCCTTCTGCTCAGCTCACACTTGTCTAGCTGCAGGAATTTCTTTGAGCTTATAAATAGCTGTGTAGACTTGCTGCAAATTATTAGGGGCTATAACAGCATTGTCATGAACTTAGTGAACCGTAATTATAAGTGTCACTAAGAAACATTCCCTCACCCATCTGTTGTTCATCTGCTTCTCTTTGTTTCCATTTAGTGGACGGGTTTATGTTCATAATTACACTGCAGTGCCAACTATTTTAACATGCTGTTAAGTGCTAATATATTACCACCATCCTGAGTTTAGTTGGAATACCATTTCTTGTAGTATTACAATAAAAACAAAGAATTAAAATGTACTTTCAAGAAAAGTGCAGCTACCATTTTATTTGAATTCACAAATACTTTCCTGTCCACAGGGCGATGAGGTTGAAGATCTTCCTGGGGAGCAAGTGAGTGAGGAACAGTTCACGGATGAACATGGAAACATTATCACAAAAAAGGTTAGTCATGTCAGCATGTTTTTGTGTCATATTGATAAAATGAGATGGTGATTGTTTCCCTAATGTCAGTGTCTCACAGCATCTATCCACAGAATGATTATTAAGTTGATAATCATTAATTATTACATACATTACACATGGATTTAATATATGCCTCAAAACAATAGATTTAATATTGTTTTTATTTTAAAGAGAATGTCTTTTTCCTTCATTACCATTTCTTTATATTTCACCAATTAAGTAGTTTCACTTCCTCATCCCCACTCTCTGCTTTCACCCATCACTCTCTCCCACCCTTGTGTGTGTGGTCGTTGTGTATATGTGTGTATGTGATAGATTGTGCGTAAGGTTGTGCGCAGAGGGAAGGGCTCAGGTGAGGAAGGGGTTCAGGAGGTGTGCTTGGAGAGTTCTCTGCAGGACGCCAATGAGCTGGAGGGAGATGCTGAGCAGTTCATGAACTACGCCATCCTAGGCCGGGACAGCAGCAAGGTGGGATTCTGATCTGCAGGCAGCTATGTGTTGGCCACAAGGCCTCGCAACACCTCAGGCTCCTGTTATAAACTAAAAAGTGCAGGGAGCAATTAACTGGGGCCGTGTTTCTTGTAAAGCCATGTAGAAGATAGTTTATAGTGAACAGGGGACTTTGTGCTGCAGTGAAAGTCTCACCTCATCATGGTTTCCCCAAATAGTCCTTATGTATAGAAGCTTAACCTGCATGAGCTTTAGTATGAAGTACTGACAGACCGAGAGCACAGTTTGTGTTTGTGTATATTCAGTCTCATTATGTGTTAGTTCTTCATCACTACAGAGGATAGAGTGAGTTGTGTGTTTTGTTAATTGTTTGAATGCTGACCTTCTGTAACATTAATCTCCAGTATTTCTGCATATGTTCCTTTACTGCATGCAAGAGGGAACTGACGATGTTATTGCTTCAGTTGGGGTGCTCACAGTTCATCAACCCACTCAGGGTGTCATCATTTTAGTCATCACTAAACTGCACCTACAGCTCATGTTTGTTTCTTGCACATCAGTGACTGAATGAACAGACTGTGGCTCCTTGCAGTGGTTATATTTTCTATTCTCTCCCCACCAGTTCTCAATGAGTAACTCTTGACTGTCTTTTTGCCTTCATTAAAGTTTGTAGTCCCTCAACTATGACTGTGTGCTGTATCACTCAAACCTACAAGACTCCCTGAGTCAGAGCTGGGTCAAATTTATTAAGTTTATTTACAATTATTTACATTGTTTTTTTGTATTTTACCTGCAGGAAGTAGCAGAGGATTGGGGTTTAACGTCAAGATAATTCAGTGCTTCTGGTTGTGTAAACCTTCTTGAAAGTAATGAATTTTTTAGTTTAACCCCATCTAACTAATCAAAAATGGATTCGCAATATATTTTTGACGCTACTCTGAATCCCAAATTCTGTAGATGTTTCTGATGCCATCTTATCTTCAACTGCCACCCATCACTTCTGTCCTTGCTTGACTGTTTATACATTATTTATTTCTTTTTGTCCCCCTCTTTCCTCTCCCTTCACATATTTGTCTTACATTTCTTCTACATGTCTACGTCTCTTCTGTTATTTTCGCCGTTTTTCTATCTCCCTTACTACCATTCCCTGAACCTCTTGTTCTATTTCTGTCATCCCCCCCAATGTAGCCTGATTCTGTGGATGTGAAGAAAGGTGCTCAGATAGTGAAATGTGCCAGTCTGCGGCGAGTTAAGCAGTGAGGCAGACTGAGCGCTGCGTCCCCGCAGGTACAGGACTGACCCACAGTGACTCGTTTGACCTGTGGGCTAGACCATTTAATCCAGTCTCCCTGGATTAAATGTATTTGAATGTACCTTTAATTCAATACTAATGATATGTAATGTGAGGCTGGCACAGCAAAATTAAAATATTTAGTTTAAATAATAGTACAAACATAAATGACACAAAAAGGAAGAAAAAGAACATTTAGACCTGTATGTACAATGCATAGACACCTGACACAATCCTGTTTTTTATGGAGTTTTAGAGACTTTCACTTTTTACAAATATAATAATCTTATGTAACCTGAATAAAAGCAGAATTTCACACTGCTTGACATGTTTAATTCAGATGTATGGAGTTATATATGTGAATAATTAAATATATTAATTTTTATGTTCACTCAAATTAAAAAAAATCTTTAAATTATCTTTGCATTAATATACGGTAACTTCTTAGTTCAAAGTATTTCACTGTGCACTCAGAAATAAGACACAGATATAATTCCATACAGATGGCCGATGTAAGTTTGATGCAAATAGATTATTAATGTTGCAGTAAAAATACCAGATCATTTAGTTTCTCCATGCATGTTGTGACAAGCTGGAAAAGGGTTGGCACAATGTGCACTCAGCAAAACAACCAATCTGGAAGAAGCTTGTAAAGTGAGAGCTCTCAAGGTCAAAGCCAGAGAAGCACAATCTCTGAACCACTGTGGTGTGTGTGTGTGTGTGTGTGTGTGTGTGTGTGTGTGTGTGTGTGTGTCACAGTGTAAGTATGTGTGACTTGCCCTTTCTAACGTAAAGGCCATGACATTCCTGCGATTACTGATATTTCAAGCGACTCACTACTGAATGTTGAACCACTTTTGCCAACCATTTTTGCTTGAATGGTTTTGCAGAACTAATGTGCTGTGTTAGGGTCAGGGTTAGTTTTACAATGACTGATTAGAATAAAAAAAGAAATGTGTGTTTAAGATAAGAAAATAATAGATATATAAGGATCAAAGAGGTCAAACTCTGACAACACTTGCAGCAGAAGAACAGAAGGCCTTCGAGGCCTGACAAAGTCTCCGGTGAAGGCCACAATCCAAAACGTGCCAGTCTTAACCCTGACTAAGGCCACAAGCCAAAATGTTTCAATCTGGACCCTGGTGACAGCCACAGGCCAAAACGTGTTGGTCCTAACCCTGATTATGGCTATAAGCTGAAATGTGCCAGTCCTGAACCTGATGACAGCCATAAAGTGAAACATTTTAGTTCTAATCCTGATGAAGCCCAGAAGCTGAAATGAATCAATCTAATAAAGTTCTTCTGTTTACTGAAGTTTTTACCTCTTTGGACCTTTTCCTTTCTTTGTGCACCTTGTAAGTATGCAAAGTTGTGCAAGAGACCTTCCTATGATACATGACGATCAAATAGGGCAAATTTAGAGATTGACATTTTGGCCAAGGTCATTTTGTTAAATGTATATAACAGTTAACATATCTGACATCAAAAATACTCACATTGCACTGACTTACTGTAGCTTGCATGCCACCTGTCGTTTTCATTCTTTGCAACAGCAAGACAAAGGTTTGGCTTGTCCTGAATCCACATTTCCTTCTCTCTGCAGAGTTCTCCGCAGGATTCAACCCCTTCACCAAAACCATCCTACATGGACACATGACCAGCAGCAGCTGACAGGTGGAAGAACACATAAAAAGGCAGAAAGACCGAAATGAACGGCAACGGCAACTTAATGACAACCACAGCGGCTATGCCGACTATCAGCACGCACCAGAAGAAAAGGATACGAATTTACTTGTAGTTTTTATTACCTTTTTTTTTAAAAGAAACTGTGGGGAAAAAAACATCTACTACTAGGCTAGAAGCATGATTTCGTATAAAACAAAAACCAAACACAAACAAAAAAACTAGCAACCAAAACGTGCTTCCTGTTATCTGTATCAGCATGAGTGACTGCTGCCGCATGGCCTGTCTTTAACTACAAATACTGGGGGAATAAAGGGGTGGGTTAAAGGGTGGGCAGGGATGGGGAAGAAACACGGCTGTGTGGGACAGGCATGCAATGTAGGGTATGGTCAATCACTGGCCATTTTCTAACCCAACAGGGAAAGATTTATCAGTTAAACTTAAGAAAAAGGGAGACTAAAATAATGAGAATTACATAATCTCTAGGCAACAGGTTACTCCCCCTCCCATCTGCAACACTCTTCCAGCTAAGAGCATCACAAACTAGTTTTAAACCTGTCCCAGTGCTCTCAAAGTCCAGTAAAGCTACAATTATCACCCAAGGATATTGGTGTTGTACATAATATCGTATGCACTAAAATGCTCTACGTGACTGTGTGTTACGTGTGTTGTTTATGTTATAAGATCCCTATGCGATGCCACTGATGCTGCTGTTTCAGGTACATGAGAAATTCCTCCCTGTTTTTCTTGTTTGGTTCGTTTGGTCTGAACCTATATATTATTCTATATATCTTGAGATCTTTGTGGGTACAAGAACATGCAAATGTTGTGTCGCTCTGCCCGTTTTGAACGTCGGATTTTTGTGTGTCAGGCTGTTTGTTTCTTTGTGCTTTTCATGTGATTTCACCCTTTGCTTTTGACATATCCAACAGTAGAGGGAAGACATACTGTAAGTCATTTACTGTACTGTGGGTTTTTTGAGCTTTGGGAGGCAGGTTTCTGCACTGGCCCTGCCTCCCCAACCTTCCCTCAGAGTGGTTTGCCTTGTGAAGAGGGTGACAATGAGATATATGATGAGGGACAGATTATCAAGAGAGATTAACCTACTCTACTATACCACTCCTCTGCCTTTTTCTTGTCCCCAGTGTGTTGTATCCTTGTGAGGTCTGTGTTAATCAGATGTCTGTCTGAGCCGAAATCACAATACCTCTCTTCACCCTCAATCTTACCCTTATCGCCCTACCTCCACCTTTCACCCCTTCGCCCCTCCAGTCAGCCTCTCAGAATAGATGTAGCAGTCCTGTCCACCTCCAGCAGGGGGCAGGATCCCACCTTCAGCTAGTAGCAGTGTTTATTTGACCTCATCATGCAGTATCTGGAACCACCACCCATTTGGTGTACTTATAGACCATCTCACCACCACCAGAAGATGTCACTTGATGAGGGTAAAGTAGCTGAAATGCTGGTAATAATGTAGCACTGGTCTGACTGGGTAAAAGACAAGGAGTCAGCTGGAGTGTTGTGTCGAGGGTCGAGGACGTGTTGAGCTTTGATGTTTGTCTCCTTGGTAATTCTTGGGATTGTAGCAAAGACAGTCAGTCACCAATCACTGTGATGAGAAACTGTAATACTGACCCGCAACTGTGAGCCTGACCCTTCCCGAAGCGTATGTCTTGTTTTACTCCTTTATTTTGTGTTACGTCTCTTTTTTTCATGATTTACTGCCCTGACTGTACTTCAGTAGAAGCAATAACTGCTTGAAAAAGGAAAGGATTGTTTGTTTGAGTGTGTTTGAGTGTGTTTGTTTGTGTGACAGAGAGAGAGAGAGAGGATTTTAGGATCACAGCTCATATTCTTGCTTAGATTTTAATCTGTCAGTCACAGCTTTAGACGACTCCTCACCACACTCAGAAATGATGTCAGTGCATTAGTATCCCACACTATGTTATCACTTTGCCTCTTTAGAAAACTATTAAGTTTAAATTTTACATCTAAGATTGGGCAGATGTTGGTATGACTTAATGCCATCTAAGCAAAGGGAATCATCAGGGAATGTAGGTGTGTTCAGTCATAGTTTTAAAATCTTAATAACATTCATATGCACCTTGAAATAAATACTATTGTATGCTATTGTATGTATGTTTGTGTGCATGTGGTGTGTGTGTGATGTGTGTGTGATTTTAATATCACATATTCAGTCCTGGATATTAGGACATTTCAACATTGTGATAATATCACAGGAAGTAATATTGCAAATGGACAAAGAGCAACGTCTTTCAGGTTATACGCATAATTCTAATTCACATCTTTTTAAAAGTTGATTTACCTCAAAAGCATGTCATCTCACATGATATCAATTACCTACATGCATCCCTTTCAATCATTTTGTTTGACACTAAATGCTTTATTATGGAAAAAGACAAAAACATTGCAATAAGCACCCATCAATAAGTGTTTAGTATGGCTTCAAAGCCAGAGATGATGAATGTAAAGTCTTGGTATAACTGTAAGTCTTGTTAGAAAGTAGTCATCTGTGTTGGCTCTGTACTTTAGTACATAATAGAGTATTCACTCTGTTGTATCAACTCAATATGTCTTGTTGCTCATCAAACATATGCCTTCATTCTCATTTCATTATAAACATACATACAAATCATGTAAGAGGAAAGATGTAAAGAGAAAAGCCTCAAATAGGTTTATGTCATTAACAAATATCCCTTCATCAGATATTATTTCTATTTTATTATCTTTTTTAATAACAAGAAAAAGTTAGATGTCAATAAAAACTACAGCAGTGTAATTGTGCAGCACCCCTTATGTCACAGCATACAATTTGCTCTGTAAGGGCTCATAATTATGCTCGTGTTGGTTTGTGAAGCATTGGCTATTTTATAAATCCACTGCTGATGTCAGGGTTGGGGAGAGGCGGGGGGAGGGGTCTAGTGAAAAGACAACAAGGGGAAGCAGCACCTTGAAGTTCTGTGGGATTGTGGAGAGGCTCAGTGGCTTCGATGGCTAGTCTTTCAAGATGACAAGCATTTTTCCTCAACACAGCCCACCCCTGATCTATTTCTGCCCCCTTACCAAATATAAGACTGAGCCAGTTCTAAGGCTTCCACATGGTGACGGTTCAAAAGCAGTTTGAGAGGAAGAGTCCATCTAAGTGCAAGCAGAGGGAGGAGTGATTAATAATGGAAACCCCTGCACTGAGGGACTACTGAGATGATGCCATGCACCAAGTTCATGCAAAAATATTAACTGTTGCAAAAACTAGAGAAGATGTGTATATTCCTTTAGAATGGATTGAAGACATTATTAACGCAATAGCATATTACTCAATACTAAGGAATGCAACTGCGCACATGCACAGAACATGTTTTTAACATAAAAGGCTATATATATATATTAAATATATGAAAATATATATATATATATATTTACTTAGAATGCTATGCACCCTTACTTGTCAACTGGGATTCTAGTTATGTTATGGATGTACTTTTAGCATCATACAGCTGTAGCTACCAAGAGACTGTTGAGTTCTGGGTAATGCCTGCAACCTGGGGATAAATAGGGGTCTTGTGGGTATTTTAACCTGTTTTGTTTGCTTTTTTTATTGTTATGGAGAGTCAAACATGAATTTAAAATATACATGTAAAAGCCTTTTAATCCAATCAAATCCGAGGACATCTATTGACAATTTACTCTGTACACCAGCTCAACATTTACAAAAATTAATAAAGAAATGAAATGTCTTTGTGTATAGTGTGTATGTCTGTGTGAGACGCATGTGCACTCAACTACAGATGATCACATTGTAGTTTTCAACAAACCAAATGTTACAAACACTTCTGAACTGCTGCTCATCAAAATACCAAATGTTTTACATTGTGGTCTCAAGCAGGGCTGCTCTTTCAAACTCTGCAATAAATTAACAAATGAATGCAAAAGTATCTAGACCCTGTGAGTAATGTTCAGTGTCCAATCATTAGTTCCGTTTAATTCCGTTTAATTAAAGCTGTTCTACATAACCCAGCAGGTATTATTTGTGTCTGGAAGAGCCGGTCTCTCTAGCGAGGCCTTAAGGTTTTTATTTTTCTTCGGCTTACTTAATAGTTTATTAGACGACAGAGAGAGGAGCAGAGTCCAGACTCTGTAAAGACATTATGTGCCAGCAGGGGGCGGAATAAGTCCACAGTGTCCATCTCGGGAGCATTTTCCCCTGCAGCCTGTCTGCTCTGTTGTTTTGTTTGCATGTAGAGGGCGAGTGGAGAAGGAGCGTGTGCCCAGGTCCTTTGTAACAAAGAACCTGGACAGTGTGTGTGAGGCTGCGTGTTGTAATGTTAGATACTACCTTTCATCCTTTGCACTTATGAAAAAAAAAGGTATTTATTTTCCTTCATCCGAAAGTAGCCATTCTGTTGAGCCAAAGCAATATCTGTAGCAGGCACGGCGTGGCTTTGTTGTTTTGACTCTCTGCCTGTTTCGTGTTATTTAGTGAGCTAGTTTTAGTTTGTTAGAGTTGAGAGAGGATGTCCACTGACTGCCAAAAAACCACTGCCAAGGCCATCCCGTCAACCAGGAGGGTGACAGTCAACGACGCGGAGCACATGCCCCACGACTACTCCACTACTCCCGGAGGGACCCTGTTCAGCACGACCCCGGGTGGTGGGTACTGTTGTTATTCATTATATATTTACTCGCATGTCCCGAGGAGATGTGCTGTTACCAGCGGCCACACGATTTATTCTCTCACCCGCTGAACAGCTGCATTGTCGGCGGGTGCAGGCGCTGCTCAGGCCACCTCCATGAGGTCCGCTCCTGTCAAACGCCACCGGGCTGAAGTAGCTGCTAGCCCCGCTGCGGCTAACTGCTAACTGCTAACGCTGGCTAACAAGTGTTTGAGAGAAAAGAAGAGGGAGGATGAGAGATAAAGTGTTCTGACTTTGGAGTAATTGTGTGATTGGCAGGGCTTGTAAGTGGTGTGTACTTGAAAGCTTTCATTGCATTCTGGCTTTAATGGGACGTGGTTTTCGGCTTTGAGTGTGAGCTTCTTCAGCTGATCCTGGGACCTTAGCGACTCTACCGTCCACCGCTACGTCACCGGCAGCTCGAGCTGTGATTGGTTCTTTTCAGACTGAAGGTCTTAATCTGTTTGTTACCATGAACAAAAAAAATCCTATGTGTCAGTGTTTAAACTTTAACATGGCACAATGCAAATGTGAGAAATAAAGTGTGAAATAAATTATTATAATATGAATCAAGTAAAATTACAGACATAAACAGAAGTGTACAACCAACCAAGCAAGGGGCGGGTACACCTTGGGCAGGTCGCCAGTCTATGGCAGGGCCGACATATAGAGACAACCATTCACCCTCATATATTGCCTACGGGCAATGTAGAGTCATGTGCATGTCTGTGGACTGTGGGAGGAAGCCGGAGGAACAGGGAGAGCATAGAAACACCACACAGAAAGGGCCCGGGCTCAAAGTTCAAATCCATAACCTTCTTACTGTCAGGTGATAATGCTCATCTCTGCATCACCATACCACCCTAATATACTTATGTACTATACTTTAAAATATTAGCAAGGTTTGATTAAAACCTGTTGATGCATTCTGCACAATATAGCAGTAGAGGTTAGAAGATAGTTTTTATCTTTAACAGTCACTTATGAGAAAAGTAGTGTTTTAAATCATTTTGATAAATCTTCATTTTTCCAGACAAAAATGCCCAAAACACATTTTTACATTAGACTCACATTAGACTGTGAGGGATAGTTTTCAATATTTACAGACATTTTATAGATTTAAATGATCTACTGAAGAATTGAGGACATTGTGAGCAGATTGATTTCTTAATTTGTTGCGGTCCAAGTCTTATGTATTAGCAAATAGATATGCAGCAAACCTGCATACATCATAAATTATGACTGAAGATGCAAATGCCAGTCAGCTACTGTATGTAATCCTTTGCTTCTCCTGCCTTTTCACACAAAAGGTACCAGGATCATCTACGACCGAAAGTTCCTGCTGGAGTGTCGCAGCTCTCCGGTGGCCAAGACTCCTCCGCGAGGTCTGCCCAACATTCCAGGGGTGACCAGCCCACCCTCCAAAGACGCCAATGAGAAAGCTCATAATGGAGAACTACTGAACAACAACAGCATCACTGCACCTGACACTGGTATATTGACACCTCAGACACACATCACTGCGTTTGGAGTGAAACATTCAGTCCTAGACTGAAATGTAAATTCATGTGTGAATTGCAAATTCAGCACAAAATGATCTGAGAAATTTTGAACCCCAGTTATGTCTTATGTGTTGCTATTAATTATCAGATCATACAACAGTTTCATCACTACTGTCCTTGTCTATCTTTGTTGAATGATAAAAGTTCATTTGCACTATGTAGTGATATTTATTTGTTTATTGAGAGTAATTTGCTATTTTGCCCGAACCAATCAGTGGCTAGTGATGTATCCATCCCATCAACATCATTTTTGAGGTGTCTCAAAAGCAGTGAGGGGTTTACATTTTAATGTTAAAAGAAACATGTCAGGTCAATTGTTTTTTCTCCAAGTCAACATCCTGTAAACTGCTTCCATGTCATCTGTGCATGCCACCATTTTATTTCATTAAAAACTTGAGACTTCAAAACAACAGTTCACAAACCAATGGGTGACATCAAGCAGGGTTGCCACTTGGTTAGAGCATCTGGCATCTGTTTCCTATTGGTTACCTTCTGCCATGTTGACTGTCTGATGTTATTTGATCATGTTTTACCAGCTAATGACATATGAATAGCAGCACAAGGCTGTTAAAGATAAATCATGTTGCAGTTTGTGCTCTGTTTGTGAAATATATTTTTTCTGTCTCTTTAAGGTGACGATGCGCAGTTTGAAATGGACATTTAGGTGGTGCTGGAACGAGTATTAAGATGTCAGACTTACCGACATTATGCTGTGAAGACAGGTTCAGGAGCACCTTCTCTCTTCCCATTGTTCATTCCATGAAGATGGAGGTTCACCCCCAGTATCCACAGTGTCTTTTTGTCTTGAAGTCTGTCTTTGTCAGTCGCATTTGCTAGTTTTGCCCAGAACAAATCTGTAATCTGTCTGCCTTTTCTGTCTGCCTCAAGGCTTAGTTGTGATTTATGTGTGACAATGTGTGCCTTCCTCTAGCAGCAAAATTTTGGAACATTGGGAAGTATTAAACACCAACAGAGCCTCATCACTCATTTCTGAAAGACAATAACAAAAACGAAGATAACATTTTTTGAATTTATAATCATTCCAGAAGAGTTTGTAACATTTTGTTTCCAAACATTTCCTGACACCTCTCTTCAAATACTGCCTTGAAGTTACTGTATAATTTGATGTATAAGTTGATCATGCTCTTAAAATTTAAAACAGCACTTCACCTGAAGTGTCATAGAAAGAACATAGAACAGAATTTTGTTGATGACATTTTGAAACAGATTTTCACAGTTTGTAGGGTGACAAAAAGCATTAAAGCAAACACCATTCAAGTTAACATCACTTTGTCTTTGTCATGTATTTTTAATGGGAATTGATTGTTTATTATTAGTGAGTCTTGTTAGATCATTTTAAAAATACTGTGATCAATCCTATGGCATAAATTGTGCAATGCCCCCTGGTCGGAATACACATTTCTCTTTCACAGCGTAATCTGAAAGAGCAAAAATCCACAGATTTTGTGTTTTCTTCAGTGATAATTAAAAGAAAAAAATGATGGACACAACTGAAATAATAGCACTTAAAATTTTAAATTTTAAAGTAAGTGAAAACCTGATATACATTCTTATATGATAACTCTTGACTTGGGCTTCTTGCTTTGCAGCCTGTAGCACTTCCTGTGTCCCACTGATTCAGCACAAATCACATCAGGAATTCCTCCAGGACATTACTGATAACCTCAGTCAGTGCACTGTATAAAGAGAGGTCAATATACAACTCTACATAGCTGGGAGAAACCCATTCCTTTCCTTCCATTCAACATTTACATTTCCACCTCAGTTTTCGGTTGTTACTCATTCTGAAGTGTCTGGACTTTCCCATTGAAGATTTTTATTATTACAAGCTTCTAAAAAAAAAAGATAAATAATATTTATGGTACTGAATCACTCACTGCTCTTTGACAGCATCACTTGTCCCTGTGTTAAGTTCTGCGTTCTCCAAGTTCCTCTGTTTGTTTTGTTTTAGGAGGATTGGGCACTCAGTTGTCCACACTTATTAATTAAGAGGTTTTGATCAGCCTATAATGGAGCTGGTGCAATGGACTGGTGACCTGTCCAAGATGTGTCCCTGCCTTTCACAGATGTGGCTTCAGCTCTGTCACCTTGAATAAAAGAAAACAGGTACAAACTAAGCAGAAATTATTCATTGACTGAAGGTGATAATCACAGTTTGTGAGTTGCAGTGACAGCACAGCAGAGGACGATAATTACCCCCTCACAGGTTTGCTGATTGTGTGCAAAACGTTTCTGTGGTGGAAAAAGAAAATATGTTGGTATCCAACTAACCAAAGTGTAAAATGATCTCAAAAGCATTTTCAGACCTATAATCAGGCCATTGTGGTGGGAACCACAGAATCAGAATTTATTTCAATTAGAGTAGAGTAGGAGGTATATGAACTGACACAATATACAGTTTGTGACAATGAGCTCTTGCTGTGTCTTCTGCACCAGCAATGCTCCAAATGGCCTCTCGCTGAATACAGTCGTTGCCACTACCATTAATTCCCATAGTTCTTTAATTAAGTTGATGCAAAACAATACTACCAGTAATGTCAGAGTCAATGTGCTAAAGCTCAAACTGTGTCCTCACTATAACTCTGCAGTGTGTCAGGCATAAAAAACAGATCACAGAACTACTGTTATTAATTAAAGATAAATAACTGCCATTTGTGATGGTTTAAGCCTTTAGGTGGGGAAGATCTTAAAAGCATCATTGTCAGCAAGGACATTTTTGACTGAGTGAACACAGTCTGGCCTTGTCTGGGCTTTCATTGTGGATTGAACAGTTTCAGATGATCAGTTCCAGTCTGCCCTGTCCTTCCTCCACAGTAGCTTCAGCATCCAGACGTTGACTCTCCCTACTCTCTCAGACTGTTCTGTGTTTGTTTGGGATCTAATTCCCCTTGTCACCTCTGCTTCCTGACACCCCCCACCCCACCTTCCTAAAATAAACAAGCGCTACTACTTTTTTCTCCCCTATTGATCTATGCTTCAGTGTACTTTTTGAGTTTTTCCACTCAGCATGCTTGTTTGATCACAATCAACAAAAGAGGCCTGGCCAGAGAGAGTTAATGACCTCTGATGATGTCTTCACTGTAATAGGACCAAAGATGTGGATTGAAGGCGAGAAGGGCAAATACACAGAGCTGTTTGCTGGTCAGAAGACAAGTGGGACTGAGATGTAAATGAGTATCTATGAGCAGGTTGAGCCTTTGAGGAGATGTTTTTGTTAATCCAAATGGGTTCAGTATAACAAGAAGTGTGAATTTCATTCTGTACAATATCCTTTGCTGAATAATTCAGTGGACATTGCTAAAACCAAACTAACTAAATATATTGTTAAAAACTGATATATATTGTTAGATGTTATATAGAGGGCTTGAGACAGTTATATATATATATATATATATATATAGTTTTTTTTTCAGGAAAAAAGATCATTAAGTTGTATATGGAAGCAAACAGTGTTCATGAAGTGTAAATGCAAATGAATACATTTCATTTTAATCTAAATACCACTTAATCAAAGGCACTAAATTATTTGACTTTGAAATTTTATCGTGTCTGAGTTTCTCTTTTATTTTATTTTTTTTTTTAATGTAAAGTTGTGTGATTTTTTTAAACACTTTATTCTCAGTATATATTGCCATTCAAAAGTTTTAGAACCTTAACTGTTGTAACTAAAATTTCTATACAGTAATCTCTCAGTAAACCCTGAAACTAAATAAATAATTTTTTTTTTAAACGAAGGATTTAAGACTCCATGATTGCCTTCATTTAAAAAAAAAAATATTATTTAGAGTCTTAAATCCTGGATTTAATCCAGATTTTCACTCATTCAACAACTATGAAAATCAAATATTGCTTGGAAAGTTCCTTTCAACACTGTTGCCAAAGTTGCCACAAACATGTTGCACTTGTAGTTTGCTGTGTTTCCTCCGTCTGTCCAGTTCATCCTAAACCATCTTCAGCGTACGTCTGGAAACTGTGCAGCTCTTCCATGATGCAGTTCTTTACTTTTCTTTTCATGTTTTCTATCATTATCTTGCTGTAAAATGAATTTTGATCAACCAGTCTGTCTTTGTTTACTTATCTTTTTCTCACCATTCTGGGAGTAATATACAATCCTAAGTCCAGTACAGACGTCTGTACAGACAGAGAGTTTGTAAGTCATCAACAAAAGTTGGCGCTCAAGTAGGAGTTTTTTGCATAAACTTTAATTTCATCATTCATTCATCATTTTTCAGTATTGGGTGACCTAAACTTTCCTTTTTAATTTTTTTTTTTTTTTTTTTTACTGCTTACTTTTGTGTCATTTAATGTTGTTCACCAGAATTGAACTAAATTAAATTTTAATAAACACTGTCAATGAGGTTGTTCTAAAACATTTGATTGGAACTATATATACCTTTAGGTTTCCCCAGTTTATTGAAACATTAAAAATAACCAATATTCAAATCTATAGCAAATACCACAGGTTTGTCAAAATAAAATGTTTTAATATATTTCACATATTTTATGTACAAAATATACATGATAATGTATAAATAGATAAAGCTTACAACACTTGCTCACTGCAAAATAAAACAATATTGTGTACCACCCAGTATGGATGAAATAAACTTTGAAGTCATTTAACCCTAAAAGTCATTTCTTGTCATTAGTGGCTGTAAAAGGCCATGACTTGGAACCTTCAGTTTAACATTTGAACATTAATGGTTATATGAATACATGAATTCAACTGTAACTTTACTGAGGCAGCTGAATTAAAGTTCAACAATATGTTCTCTCAATAGTTGCTCTTTTGACTGCAGTGAACCCAGTGATGGGTGGTCCTTCAGTGACAGCCACACTCTTCAACAATCATGTCTTCGTGATGCCGCAGGGCCAAGTCATCATTCTCATAGTACAGCATGGAGAGTGGGCTGAGGCGTGTCGGTACACAGGACGGGCATGTCACTCTTTCAGGGTGGTGATGACGCAAGAGGCTCTGAAAAAATACAGGAATAATTCACATGAACAAAGCAGCAAGTACAAAAAAAACTTGTGATTGTCTACAATGTTGAATGGGATTAAAAACTGAGTTGCCATCTTACCTGCATGTATGCATGGTTGGTGGGATAGAAAGACTCATCCAGTGGTGTAGGACATTCTCCCTCACAGCGATATGCGTTGTAGCGTTTAGGATGTATAATCCACTCATCCCAGCCAATGTGGTCAAAGTCCACCCACATGTCTACCTTCCGGCACAGCGGCCTCTGGACTGGCTCTGCTGCTGGTGTAGCAGTGGGTGCAGCTCCTCCAGCCACTCTCAACCTCTCCAGTCGGTTCCTTTTATGGCGTCGACTTTGACTGTCACCGCTGACTCTGTCCATGGTCACATACTTAGAGTTCTCCACAGTATGAATGAGACTGTATGCTGAATGATCATCCTGAGGCAGGTTATGTTTGGAGAAGATGACCATCATGACCCGGTTCATGGTTGGATGGTGTATTTTTCTTTGCCTAAATCCCATATTCTTGAAGAAGGACCTGCCAGTCTCCCCTTCCTCCCCAGCACCGCTCCCACGCTCCATCTCAGACTCTCCTGATGCCTCCTGGTTTAACATGCTATCTCCTTGATACAGCCAGTATTTTAACAAAGCAGTCACATTAAAAACCTTCCAGGAGGACTTTGTGCTGCTGGGTGATGTGACAAAACTCCCCAGAAAAAGGTGGTCAGCCTGGCATGATGTGCTGCCCAGGTCACAGCTCTGATTTTGGGAGTGAAACAAATCCACAGTGGCATGCTTGGAGGCAGAGAAAGCTGGCAGGCCGATCCGAAGTTCTGCTAACTGGACAAGTTCACTGGTAGATATGGTTGACATGTCAAACGTGACTGTCCATCTCTCACCTACTTGATGGCAACCTAAAAATAAGAAGAAGACATGGGAATGAGAACTCAAATTCACACACAACAGTCAGCAGTCTGGGTGATTCTGGGCAAACCAGATCCCTGGACAAATGTCAAAACACTGGAGTGGGAGGGTGAACAGAGCAGGATGTGTATTGAACCCCCCTGTGCAAGGACGTCTGAGGGCTAATATACACACCCTCTCACATAAAACAGAGAAAGCCTTTAAAGTGGAATAAGCATTTTGACACTTGCTAGGTTGTAAAAAGGGAGAGACTGATAACACAGAGTGCAACAACCAAAGAGCTGCTGAAGTGTGGAGTGCACAGAGGACAAACAGTTCATATCAATGATGTATATAAGTATTATTAAAATAACAAAGTGTTTGCTCACCTCTGGCCGTCAGACTTAAGACAGAGTCAGAACTGTGCGCTGAAGGGTTGTCACCATGTGTGGTGGCGGTGTTGACAGCTACTGACGATGAGGAATCAGCAGTCCTGAAGGAGCGATACAGCTGCATCATGTACAGAGGGTATCTGCTGTGAAAATTCACTGAGAGATTCCTGAATGCTAAACTGGCCTCAAGCCCTGTTTGATGTCTGAGCCTCTGAGAGGAGATAACTACTCCTAAAGAGTCAAGGAGGAGCGCACAGAAAACTGTCAACATTCGAGCTTCCATTTTAACTGAATCTCACAAAATCTGCACGAACAATAATGACAAAGAGAGAGAGGCAAAGATCTCCTTCCTTCCTCCAGCTGGTCTCAGGCTGAAATGATGCTGTGTGCAGACAGAGCTCCGGACAGGCCCCTTTATAGTGGACAGCTGCCCTTTGATGACCCCTGCCCACTCCAGGCATCTTGACAGCCCCTCTGATCATCAGAGCACTTCAGAGGGGCAGAAAAAAGAAAACATTTAGCCAAGGTCATTGTCCTGTCAACCCGCCTGGCCTTTTAAATTCACTCAGGAGCCTAATCCTTTTGAGATGTAAAAACCCATTAACAAATAACACTTTAAATCCTGTACAGCCATTAGCACCTTTCTATTTTGCAACAGTGGCACCAGTAACGGAAAATTTCAGAAGCCTTTGACAATAAAATAAATAATACACCACAAAAATGAAAAATAGAATGCACTCAAATTTATTAATAAAGACCAAGTACAGGATCTGCTTTGTTTTCTTGTTCCAGTAAGTTGGGAATGTAAGAAACATAATCATGCACAAAAACTGTGTGATGTTTAGTAAACCGTTTTTTCATTTAGTCACAGTAGTATTTAACAGATTTAGTGTCTCATGTACACCAGCTCTAAAAGCACTTAGCTCATCTGTCTTTCAGTAACTTGGATATGCGATCATTGTGTTCAAGAGAGAAACGGTTCTTAAGATTTCAGTGGAATAAACAGTAAAACAAATACATTTTGTTTTACTTTGTGATTTTTAAAACTAACAAATAAACAACAAACAGCTGAAAAACTATGTAGAACATCATGTCATGTAAGAAGCAGCAGCTTATCTAAAAGAGAAGTCTGTTGTACATTTCTTCTTTCACATGTATCTATTTAATGTCAGTTAACAAATTAGATTGACTGAGGTATGACTGGTTTCATCTGCTTCCCACTGTTGATGCTGGCTGACGACATCCACTCACAAAGTATTGAAGAAGTTCTGGACCTGTGTATGAAAAGGTACTTTAGGGTAAATTTACTTTAGGGTGGATCTGAAATATGAAATACATCAAACACCACATGAGAAAACAAAAATGTTGCAGTGAGTTCTCGTTCAATCGAAGGCATCTTGGCTTTGATGTGGGAATAAGACATGGCAGCTCAAACATTACAGCGACCTCATGTGGTTAACCCTGGCACAGCAGCTAATAGATCAAAGTGCAATAAAAAAATGAATGTACCTTTGTAACAAACTGCTCCCGTACCTCTAGGTCACTCTGAAATTCCACACTGGCATCAAGTTGTAACACAGGTATACGCTTTAACTTCTCAAAATGTACTCTGAAAACAGAGAGCCAAGCTCCTTTAGACACTTCATCACATTAACAGCCCACATTAAGACCCCAGACCACACACTGTTAACCATCATTTGCTCACAGCTGAGCAACAGACAGCTGCAAGGAAAGGCATTTAAAATGGTGGATGTCAAACAGGAGTATATCCCCTAATACAATGGCTGCCCCACTGCTGGTGTTACTCATGTCAGTTTGAACATTCAATTCATTTTAACATTTCATGCCAGATTCTGGTGGTATAATTTACAGGTCATGACATCTCAACATTTTTTCTTTTATTAATATTTTTTCTCGTATTTATTGCATGTAAGTGTTGTGTAAAACAGATCTGTATTCACAGGAACTGCCAGACTATAAAGGTGCCTTAATAAAAAAAAGGGTAATCTTTATGTCATACAGCAAAGGTTCTGTTTAAATGATTCAAAAGAAATATTTCAATGCTCATTATTCAAAACAGATGGGTCTGGAGAGGATAAGCAAATCCCATGCAATTTTGTTGTTACTCACTCAGTGCTCTTCTCAACAAGCCACTTCTCATGCTGAACATGGAGCTTATCCAGATAGTCCAGTTTCACTCCCTTCTCCTCCGCCCTTCCTCGATGCTCCAGACGCTCCATACATTTCTGAAAAATACACAACACTGCAATGTCTTTTGTCATTGATACAAATCCACAGTGAGAACTATAAAAATGTACACAAGTCAAAATTGTTACAACTGTATATTTTGTGGTTTCTATTGCTTTGTTGTAACTGTTCAGTTTTGAAGTTGGAACATGAACTATTCTAGGTTCCTACCATTGATGGGGCTTTGAGGTATATGATGCCCTCCAGCTCCACCTGGTGTCCAAACTGCTCCACAAGGAGGGAGTGCCAGTCCTGGTAAACTGCCCACTCTGTAGGGTTGATACAACCCAACTCAAACATGTTCAGGGCAAAGATGTATCTGGCAGGACAAAGTCAAGTTTTTGGTTTTGTTTTTTTTTTTTTTGCAAACAAAATAAAAGGGAATGCATTCGCTCAATTAGTTAAATGGTACATGAAGTACTAATATTCATTTCATCCTGATTCTGCCCTTATTACTAGAACAATAATTATACAGTGACAATGATTACATTTAGGGATAGTGGATTAAGTCTATAGTACCCAACCTCAGTCTGGATTAAACTGCTTTGAGAATGATAACATCGGGATCGATCATGGGTCTTTTAATTAAATGTTTAATTAAAAGACCCAGAATTCCTCCAATACAATTTCAATTCCCTATGCTGCCCTGAATCGCTGACCTGTCACTGTACACTGAGCGCTCATACACCTGGACAGGTATCCCCTCTGAGCTGAGCAGGCGAGCCGGAGGAGGCTGCAGTTGTGTTCTCAGCCTGCTCATACACGAATATGTCTGAAATGTGTATGACCAACGCTGAGGGTCCTGATACATCATCTGCAGAAGGTTGCTGACTGTTGTTTGGGATGACACGTCCATCCCCTGTGAAAAAGCACAGATGGGCAGCTTTGTTGCTTTTGATTGTTCTGAGGGGAAAGACACAGAGACCTGGTGATGTGCTCACCTTTGTGGTCCCACTCTCAATGTTCTGCCACTTGCTGACAGGTTCTGCCATCACTTCCCAGTCTGGACAGGCTGACTGCAGGAGTCTGGCGAAAGTCGACTTTCCAACAGCTGGGGTTTGAGATCACAGTAACCCAAGGATCTTACATACACAAGTCTGATCTTTTGTTCTATACACAAGTATAATCACCATCTTACCGATGTTGCCTTCGATA
The DNA here is from genome assembly GCA_038496675.1 of Rachycentron canadum. Taxonomy (NCBI): domain Eukaryota; kingdom Metazoa; phylum Chordata; class Actinopteri; order Carangiformes; family Rachycentridae; genus Rachycentron; species Rachycentron canadum. The sequence goes on from CM076654.1 coordinate 13,294,115, forward strand.
GAAACTCTCTTCACCCTAGCTTTTCCGTCTTGAGTTGAACTTTTACTCGACAGAAACCGTGCACAAGAAACTCTGACCTTGTCTGTCCTACTGGCCATGGTACTTAGGTTGGATGTTGTCTGCGTTATGGCTGCGTTTCCCTCCCTCCAAAGGCTGCCCGGTGCCCCCCACTGAGGAGGGGGGGCATTAAAGCCCACACGTATCAAACCTGGTTTTCCTTTTAATTTTGAAACTCGGTTGAACAGGACGCATCTGTAGAGGGCAGCCATCACAGTATGATACAGGTACAATGACACGGGGATTGTCACATCTATCAGCTTTGTCACTTGGTGCTTGCTAATGCAAATGAGCAGCTATGGTAGTTAGCTCATCCTCTCCGTAATATGACAGCAACGTGCGTTTGTAATAATCTATTTATACCTAATGTAGCAAATATTACTGCATTTATAAACACCGTTCACACTTCAGCGTTTCGCGCATTTACTGATGCCCAGAAAACTTACTACTTTAAGTTATGGCTTTAAAAAACAGTGACCGTAGTAACAAACAGTAGAAACAAAAAGTACTTCCGGTACACGTCTGGTCCTTTCCTTTCACAATAAAATTCCGCTGACAGACAAACTAAGAGAAAATGATCGCCACACCACATACTCATAATTGCTTGATGTCACACGCTAATCTTAAAGATATCACGACTATATTGTGTATAAGGTCTATGGTATCAATACGCCAGAGTCCGAGGTGGCGACAATACATAAGCGTTTGTTTGACACCCCGGAAGTACTTTGCCTCGACATTTCCTACATGGGTCAATAAGGTCAGTTGCTTGCAAGTCTACGGAGGGAATAAGATCCACAGCAGACAATAGTATTACCTTAATTTTTTTTTATTTTACTTTTACATAATTTGGTGGGGTTTATTTCAAGCTCTAATTTTTTCTTCGTTTCATAATGTGGATCTGTGCTAAGTTGATCAAAAGTCATTGATGAATAATTAAACAAGTTCACTTTTCACAAGAAATTTAACCTTAATGTGGCATTGGAGTGACATTCACCTGTGCATAAATCATCTTCATTGCATATATATATATATCAACAACGTGACATCTGTTTCATCTCTAGGATGTGATATTGCTGCCATTTTTGGCACACACACACACATGCCGAGGTCAGCAATGAGAAATAACTAATTTTGACATCAAACAAATGATAAAGCACTGTATGTTTGAAATTCCACTGGCATTTGTTTAGTTTTAAATTACTATATGTATGATAATTAACCCAATGTGCATACTTTTGATAACAAAGTCAAGTCAAAACAATTTGTATTTTGTTTGTGACAGAAACACAAACCTCCAGGAACTCTTTATTTTAAAAGAATCTTTACAATTTCCATACTGAATATTCAGTTTGATCTAAATTGCACATTTTAGTCAAGTGACAGTCTGCTACTACTACTATAAGCATTTAATTACAGATTCACAAACAATTGAAGTTTAATCACTGAGTCAGAAAGAAGTCAAGATGGAACCACTCTTGATAAGTACTGATTCTCAATAGCTTGTGTTTTTGATGTTGATGTTTTGAGGTGCCTCTATCTTGAAATCGCCGATACCTGAAGGAGAAGAAACCAGCATTTTCTTAAAGTGAAATTGAAGCAGCAAATGAAAAAAAATAAAGTGAATATTCCATTAGTATATCACTGTGTAATATATGTGTGTGTCCTCACCCTCATTGAGCACATTTCCATTAGAGGAGAGGTGCCAGTATCTGCGGTCAATCTGTCTGGCTTGCTCTCCATTCACTATGCTCAAGTAAGGTCCCCACAGGCTGAGCTCCTTCTCAAACCTGCCAAGCAGTATCAGATAATACTCACTAAAGGCTAATATATAGGACTTAAAAAAGCTAGGAAAAGCTGAAATGTATACAGGTAGATATAGATATAGATATAGATATAGACTCACGTGAAGCCAATATTTTTCCCCTTGAGAAGTTCAAGGGTCTCCAACAGAGAGCTGCCCTTTGGCACATTAATAGAGTAAGCAGTAATGTCCTTATTGGATGTCACCACTTCCACTTTGACAGTCACATAAGTGTCACTTTGCAAAACCTCCACAGGGCCTATGGGCTCCAGGACCAGAGTGTCTGTAGGAACGTCCACACAATTACAAAAACAGTAACAATATACAACAATGACCACAGATTGTAGACGTATTGCTCCACATACTATCCTCATTGAGACACTCCTTGTTTTTCACAGTCAGGTAGGATTTTTTCTGGAGAGCTGGCAGGATCTGAGATATGGCCATGGGGTTGTGGTATTTGTTCATTCTGGCATCCGTCCTCATGGCCTCCATAGAGGCAGCACACTCTTCAACCTGGATGCCCATTGCCAACAAGGCCTTGAACACAACAAATAAGTAGATTTAAGATGTAAAGATTTGTTCTGCAAAATTTATCCAGAGACAAAGGGAAAATAATAAAAAAAAGAAAAAAGAGAAAAAGATCCTTACTTGAACTGCAAGACCTGTGCTGAACTCATTGCCAATATGGCCATCAGTCCTCTGAGCAGCCAAAAGCTTCTGCTTGATCCTGGTAAGGGCATTGTCAAGCTCAGCAATGTTCTGCACATGAGACCCATCATCCTTCACACACTGGAGTGCTAGCCCAGCCATGGCGATGGTATCTAGAAAATAGGTATAATGTGCATATATGGCAGACAGAAGGTAAGTTTCATTTGAAGCATGAGAGAGTTGTTACCAAGATTCCCTGTACATATAAATGTGGTAGTATTAACAGATCAGGGGACAAGGACTATGTACACTTTTGCAGGCTCACTGCAAAAAAAAACTTGTGTGTGTTTATGTCCATCATGTGTGTGTGATACATGAAAGAAATTAACCATCTCATGTTTGGGGGATAGTTAATGATCGTAAATTCATTGTTAACAATTGTGAGTGCTTTGAGATGCTTGCCTGTCTGTATATGCACATAATTTAATTAATATTTATAAAAGATACCGCTGTCTACACTCACCAATACTCTCAGAGAATCCATGTTTGACTTGGTCATGGTCCACTGCCTTGATGAGTTTGTTGGTGACATGGTTGTTGACCCTGACACCACTCACACACAGAGCAAGCACACCCAGAGAGTACTGGTAATAGTTGGTTAAAGGGCGGTGGCTGACTGTAAAGGAGAGATGAAATAGATTAAATTAAATTATATTAGACCTTGCTTCCCAGTGATGTTCAAGAGAAGTGACTTCATTATCTTCAGTGTCATTTACAATTTTATTTCAGTTTTTAAGGAAATAATCAAAGTAGTTGATTTGTGAGTCTGACTAGTTCCATCAATACTGAAACATAAATGTAGAATTGTTCAGACAAAGCTCCTAGAGACATGACAAGACATAGCTATTAATCTACGCCATTGAAGTGGTTAGATAGATAGATTATCTATTTGAGATTTTACACTTTTACAAACATTTTCAAGTCAAATGACACTTACAGAAAATATTCTCTTTTTCTTGATCCATTTGCCTCTTCAGGTGTGTCAGCAGTGTTTGCCTCATCTCACTGACAGTCAAGTAGACTGTGTTGAGGTCGCTACAGGAGGACTTTAAAGCCAGAGCACACAGTGCCAAGAGGCCAGTTACAGACTGTCTGTTATTAAGAGAGCTGAGAAAAACACAGAAGGCTGAGGTTCAAGTGAGAACATCTAGGAAAAAATGAATGCAGTTGACATACAGATTAAACATAGCAGGACATTACTTTGCAGAATGATTGCATTTGTAAACACTGCATTACTTTTGTATGTCATTGAGCAGATGTGTTTCAATTTTATTCAGATGTTCAATCTCCTTGTCATGGTTGTGGTAATTAGAAAGTCGCAATGCCAAATGCACACTGGGATTGGGGAGTCCTTCCTGTGTCTCCAGAGAGCGAAGCAGGTCCTTATTGAGTGACAGGAGCAGCTCATTGATAGATCCTTCGGTATCTGGATTAATATATTTTCAAAGGAAAATGTTTCTCAGAAATTTTGATGACAGACAGATAAGTACAGTAAGTTATATTTTCTGACACCAACATGAACTTTCAAAGCATTGCAAAACCAAAACTGCAGCATCGGCAGTGACAACAAGGGGGGACAAAGACTGTGGAAACGAAGACAGTGGGGACTTAATAAATGAAATATTTTCAGCTTCCAAATATGTTAATGTTGCTCTGTTTTTGTCATCAGCACTAAAGACTGAAGCAGTTGCCATCATTCGCTGTAATTTGACAGTTGCACAACTTTGTCAGTGAACAAACAATATGAAAGCAAATTAACTTCATGAAATGGGTAATTGCAAAATCTGTGAATGTCCAGACCAGTATTTGTAAAACAAGATAGGCAGCTGCTTGTAAAGTCAAAGTATTGTGAAACTGCCCCCCTCAGTTGGCTCAGATTCATTAAAAGTTATCAGACTTCATTTAAAAAGATTACGCACCGCATGGTTTGCTACTGGCAAAAGCCAGTAGAGTTATTGTTATGACCGAAGACAGCATTCTGGACAACCTGCTGGATAACACACACCGTGGAAATGAATAAACATAGTTGTTTAAAACAGTAACAAGTAACAACAGAGACAAACAATAAAACGAGTACATAAAAAAAACTCTCAGAAAAGGTTTCGCACATTGGAGAGAGGCAGGTACACAGATGTCAAACAATAAATCTGAAAATAATAGCGATTTTCTTTTGATTAGACACATTTCACGTCTATTCGGCGATATTGGGTAAATAGTAATAATAATACTATTACTGCAGTTTAGCATTTTAGCCTGTAAGCTTTTTAAATTCCCCAGCAGTTTGTTACCTACTCGTAGGGATACTCCAGTGTGAAGATTCAGAGCAGAGTAAGGAAAACACGCAGTCAACAGCCTCTAAGTACTTCACTGTCACATGACTCGTCTTTTGCGATGACAAACGAATATCTAACGGTGGTCAGACCAGAAACAGGAAATACAGATATTTATCTTGTGGTCATTTATAGTCTTTGGTAAGAGCGACACAAGAAAAGTAGGTAGGTGCCTATCTTGTTTTACATATATCATCTTAAATGCTGCCCCCCGTAGTTACCGTTACTAAGCAGCTAGGCCTGCTATTAACAAAACATCAACAATTGACTTCGATAACTTTATTTAACTCTGTCTAGCCGAGTGTTTAACATACACAAGACTATATTGAATATAAATTTTTTGTAGTTCACAGGAACTACAGTTCCCACTATTCACCTAACGTAACATACGCACTTTCTAGAAACTTGGCGCATGTTCTTGCGCGACTCACTGTATGAGAATAGCTAGCTAACGTCAACTTCATCCAGCCTGCCTCTCAAGCCGTCCACACCGCCGGGACCGTCGTTTTAGTGGCTATTTCTGTTTACAGGTGATGTTGTGACACTAGGGTCAGTAAGACTTGAGCATGTAGAGCCTATTGCTGTTTGGAAATTTCCCAAAGGACAACAGAGGGGATTGAACAGCGGCAAGCTAGCAAAACGACAACATCAACAACAACACATCGAGGGGCAGGGCAGCTGCACGGGTCAGGTTGTAGCCCGAACTTTATATTTCTGGCCAACTTAAACAAAGTTGTTATTCAGCACAGGAATAAAGTTGACATGGCGTATTGCCGCGTCACACTATGAATACTAGTTTGATCCTTGACGTTATATTATCGGCATCATGCAAAAATAGCGCTCTAGCTAGCCAGACAGCGAGCCCGTCAGCCCCGTGTAAACAGATTTAAAACTTGTGCGTCATGTAGGTTTCAGAAATATACCTTTATCAGACTATCTGATTGACATCAATATCGATCTTCCAGATCAGATTCATTTGTAGTTAGGTATCCGTGAGTCGATTCTAATCATCTCACCGACTGGACCACCATGCAGCACTCTGCTCCCTCAACCAGCGAGCTGGGGTTTCTGCCAGCCATGTATTCATTTTCAGGCCCCACTACCCTTCCTGAATTTGACCTCGGATCTCCAAGCACGTCTGACCACCTACAGAGAGCAACGGTCTCTAACAAGTACGGAGCCGATGACGATTTTGGGAGTAGTAAACCCCTGCACACATTTGTCAGAAATACACTGTCAACGCTTGTAATATCTTCTTAATCAGACATACATGTGTTTTCTGTTTTGACACATCTGTGTGTTTGTCCAACAGCAGCTGGGAGGCACGATGCCTCAGGAAGCACAGAAGGAGAATTGATGATGAGTAAGTAAGAGAGGAAAAGGAAAAGAGAGTATTACCTTACATCTGGACAATGCTTGGAATACGTGAATGTTATGTATGAGTGTTTTCTATTCAATAATAATGTCCCCATGATGTTTTTTCAGGGGTTGCAGTGCCAAAAGGAGGAGGTTAATGGTGGAGGCAGAAGTGGATATTTCAGAGAACTCAAACACTCATCATGACTGGCCTACAACAAATAGCTGCCCCCCAATATCTGCTGCACAGCAAGTCAGCCCGGCACTTCCACAGCCCTGCCGAGAGCCTCAGCCTCCAACTTTGGCAGAACCCTCCCCTGCCCTGTCTCGCCTTGAGACAGAGAGTTCCTGTATGGAGATAGAGGCAGCTCAGAGGAGGCTTCAGGAGATTGAAGACAGGTATGTAATATGCACAATGTGTGATCATTTTCAAAAACTTTGAAAATAAAAGAAAATTATTTAATTTTTAAAGAAATACATTATATTATATATACAGTATAAGCATACATACAGCACTTAAGTAATTATCACTTGCCAGTATAAATTAAATAAAGGAAAATGTTAATGATATATTTCTGTGATAATCATCTTGTAATTAATTAAGCCATATCACCCTCCCCAATGTACTCTCCTCCTGTCTGGTGTGTTCAGTTTCAATCAGCCATACATTGTCAAAGTATCTGTTGGTTCCTAGTGTTACAGTTCCCCACATTTATTGCCACACTGGGTTTGTAATGCCTTGTATCCCATTAAACGATGACATCAACACATACAGTACCTTTTGAGACCTTTAAGTGAATACATGATATTCATGTATTACAGAATAACACTGGAAGATGACGACGAGGATGAGGATCTGGATGTAGAGCCAGCCCCAAGAAGGCCAGTGCTGGTGATTTCGGACAGTCTGAAAGAAGGTCTGCAGCGCGGGATCAGCGACATCCTGCCTCACAAAGTAGCCCAGTCTGTGTATGTTCTCCTTATTCTGTTATTAGAACACTTAATGTTAAACAAAGTGACAAGTCAAATCATGACATGACTTGAGAACTGAAAGTAATAAGAATTGTGCTCTGTTTTTTCTTCCCTTATCTTGTCTCACCTGCTACCTCCTCATACTTTTAGGAGCCATTCCTGTATGGAGCTGGTGTTGTGGCGGCCACCTGACGACCCCTTCTGTCGGAGGCTGAAGGGCTCATTACAAAAACAGCGTAAACAGACAGTATCTCGGCAACCCCCAACCCCGTGTCCATCTCCCACCCCTCACAGTCATCCAAGTCCATCCAGTCCACCTGCAGACACACACTCTCCTCTATACAGTTTTCCTGTGGCCCACAGCTCTGGCGAGGAGGACATGGAAATGTAATGGTGCTAAATGACTTTGAAAGTCATGCCAAAGTAGATTGGACATGTTAAGGACCCAGATCCACTTTAAGTCAGTCATTTTGGCAAGGAATTGTGACTTTACATGGATATTGTGCTGTTTTGGACAGTTTGTGCAACACATACAGTATTTTGCTTTACAGTCACACATTTTCTGACTATAATGCCACTATATGTAACATGTGACAATAATATTGACCTAATTCATTAGTTTTATTTATTTAAACTTAAAAAGTAACTTATAAGCTCAAGACTTTGAAGAGTTCTATAGACAGCCTTCTATAACCAGTTTTATATAACAGACAGAATTGGCCTTTGCCCAGCAACAAGATGATTTGTGCAGAACTTTGCCAAAGCTTAGTCAACGCACCGATGTATTGTAATTATGACTTTGCTCTTTGTAAAACATCAGTGTGCAGTACCTGAATTTTGTACAGTTTGTATGTTCAGCTTCTGGGCATTAACAGGACTCTAACATTTGTTCCTGTGTGCTCACATTTGTTCACAGCATGGCTTGCAGTTGTACTTGTTGTGGTAGAAAGATGATCTTCCTGTAGTGTTTAGCAAGTACGCCATCTGCAAGCTTTGAGGAATGCAAATGCACCTTTTTTATGATTTGATTGTATTTTCATACGTTACCAGAATTGCAACCACCCATTAAGTGTTATTACTTTATATTTGTTTTTAAATAAACTCTTCAATTGTCAATGTAAAGATTTTGTATGACCAAGTTAGTGAAAATTAAGTTAATATTGTTAGTTTCATCATTACTACCTAATAGAATATAAAGATACTTTTTACAAAACTTTAAGAATTGTTAAACCAACAAAGGTTATTAAATACAAAAGCCTTCAATTTGCCACAGAAAATTAAACTATTTACTGTGTTGAATGGCATTTCAAGGTTAATAAGATAGATTCATGTTGTGTTTACTGAGAATGACTTTATTTATGAGTTAATTTTCCCAAAGCTGGACTGATACTGAAAAGTGGAGTGGATGTGATTACAGGAAAACACTACAAATCTCAGTTCCAGTAGATTTTTTTTTTTTTTTACATGAAAATTACACATTAGAGATACACAGACACATAAGATTTTACGAAGTTGTAAGATGTTTCAAGTCATATGAAATGCTACTGATAATTTTTTTTACTGTGCAGTTAAACATCATGTAACATTCATAATCATACAAGGGATTCCCACAGAGAACTGTCAGTCTTTCTTTATGAGGTTATTTAAGAAAACACATGATCTTCAGTCTCCTGTGAAATGTCAGTTCATCACTCATTCACAGTTCACTGTGACCGTAAGCCATAAAATCTGACTGCCTCAACACAGAGGAATGTGACCTTGATGACCTGATCTTAATTTTTGTCATCTGTCACCATGACCCGCTTGTTAATCCGCTACCTGAAGCACATCTGACAGTAAATGATTCATCTCAAAGGTACACAACATTACACAGCTTTAACTACTTGAGAATCAGGTTTAAGAAGGTTATGTGTTCATTTAGACACTCATACACAAAAAGACAGAACACGGCTCATTTCCTTAATTTGAGATTGTCCTGATTGCTGACTGCATCTGAATCCCAGTGCTGTCATGACCTTGAGTGATCTGTGAAGCAGACGTCAATATTATTACAGAATTAATACAGAGAATTTCTCTTGTCTTCTCTTGTCAAGCCACTTTGTAGTTTGGCAGAAATCTCTCATCTGTTCCAGTGGCTTGGTTGAAAACTAAAGGGGATGAAGGCTCCATGTGAAGCACCACGTGTAACTTTAGTTTGAAAAATGCTCTACAAGACTATTATTAATAGTTCACCTGGCCTTAAGGTAAATGACATGTACTAATGTTTGCAGCATACTTGTTTAATAGTGTTGTAAGTGGAAATAAAGTAGAAGGAAAAAAATCAACCTTAGTATTCAAAGAGTTTACTCACTGTTGTAAGATAGGATCCTGACAAATCTAATGGGACTGTATCTGGGGTAGATGAGCTCCAGGTATAGGCCTGGTTTTCTAGACGAAGCTGCTTCACTCTGCTCTGAAGGTAACGTAGGAGCTTAAATGAAGCCATATCTGAGGGGCTGTGTGGAGCAGCAGAGTCCACCACATGGGAGCAAGGAGAGCAAGCTGAACCCAGAGTTTCCTGATGGGAGAGATATAAGAAAGTGTTGGAGGAAGGTTTTTAATAAACAAATGAACACAGACTACCTACAGTATAATATGAGGTAATGTATGTGTAAGAGGTTGATGTTCGTGTTCACACAGGAACAGTAAAACGTTTACCTTTGCACTACTTGTCATCTCTCCTCCAGGCCTCTCAGACTTTCTCTGCCTCTCTCCCCCAGTCTTTGATGTTTTTCTGGGAAACAAACAAATCTTCATTTGAAAGGTTCTTAGGTGTGAATAGTTACTACAAGAAGTAGTTTATGGTTTCACGTGTATAGTTAATGTTGCACCTATGGTCTAAGTTGTATATCACAGTGAGTTGAAGTGAGATCATGCTATTGTAAGAACAGACAGCGGGTTAGTTTGTCATTTATGTTTGACACAGAAACCGTTACCTGGCTCTTAACAACTTTGCCTTGCACCTGGGGGATGGCAAAAATTAGAGCAAAATTTAACAGCAGAACAACAGAGGAACTGTGTTCAATGTCTATTGTGCAGACCTGATTCTGAACGCCATAAAAGGCCAAGTATGGAAAACTATTGCCTAATACTTAGAAAGGACAAAGGTTATGTGGCTGCCTTTTGGAGGTTGTCGTTTTCATGTTTAGCACTTCACCTTTCCAGTTCAGCTGTCAGCTCCTCTTCAAACTTGTGTGCCAGACGAGCTGTGGTTTGTTCTTTCCACTGGCCCATGCTCCTCTGAACCTGCCTGAGCTCCAAGTCTTTGGCCTTCAGCTGCTTGCGGAGACTCGCTGTTACACCTCCCTCAGCTCCTCCATCACTCATATGACCCCTGTTAAGACTGCTCAACTCCTCAATGTGCTCCTACACAAGTGTCATGGGGGAACAATGTTTCTGTAATGCTGAAACTGTTGTTTTCTCTTTTCTTTTTGCACAAACATGAGCAATACAACATGTGTAAGATCATACCTGAATGAGACGCTCCTTAAGAGAGTCCAAGGCTTGATCTCGCTCCATCCTCAACTGATGACTCTGAATGCTCAATTCTTGCTCCTGAAAACATATGAACATTTTATTTAAACCCTCCTTCTGCAGACAGCAAGTACCATGCTGTATGTCAAGAGAAAACTATACCTTGTCTCTTCGCAGCTGCTCAGTGATTTGCTTCTGTGAATTAAGCTCCTGATGTAGATGGTTGATAAAGTGATCCAACTGCTTTCTTAGTGCTCTCAGGTTTTTAAGAGCCTCGGCTACTGTAGGACTGCACAATACAAGGGCACAGAAGAAGAAGCTAATCATCAAACACACTTTGTTGCCTACAAAGTATGTACTTGTTTCTAAAACAGTCATGGATATAAGCCAGAGCAGGAAATTATACCTGGCAGGTGGTTGCACCGCATTTTGTTTGGCCCCACTCTGCTCTACTAAGAGGTGTAGATGCTGGCACTCTGCTCCCAGCTCCTGGGCCCAGTGCCTGAGCTTTTGGTCCAGCTCAGCTGTGATTTGGTTATGGCTGCTCTCCCTTTCTTCTAGCATCACCCAAAGCCTGTAAGCCTCTTTCTCCGCCATCTGAACAGCCTGCTCGAGCTGCAGCACCATCCCTTGATTCTCCTGTGACCACAGAGCACATCAGCTTTTCTATAACAGCATCTCTTTATGTGCCTACTAATTATTACTCTCTATGGTTTTCTTGCACCTGTGCCATCTGCTTCTTTAACCTCTGCAGCTCAACCTGGTGCTCCTCTTTCAGTGATTTGCAAATAACAGCCAGCAAAGAATCCTGCTCTCTCTGCTGGGCACAGCTCTCACTCTCCAACTCTTGCACTCTCTACAGATAAAAAGAAAATCATGTAAAGAGAATTGAAATTTATTCAGAAGTATTTATATAATAATGTTGGTAATGTGGTTGTGAGTCAGCTTACTGTTTTTAGTTCCAAAACTTTATGTTGAAGAGCTTGTGCTTTACTCTTCTCCTGCTGCATCTCACTCCTCATGCTCTCCAGACTCTTTCTGTTCTGCTCCTCCAAAATCCCACGGTGCATCTGTACAGCTTCCACTTTTTCTGCCTCGCACTTCCTCCTCTCATCTTCTATTGCTTTGTGTACCTGAATGAGAGCATACTTTGCATATGGAGAATGCATGCAATCATGTTGAAAACGATGGCATATTTCAGGCAGAAGACCACCATAATACCTTTTCAGAGGCTTCTACATGCAGCTCCTCTTCACGGTTCTTTGCCTCCTCTCTCTGTTGCTCCAGAGATTTCCTTAGCTTCTTTGCATCTTCTTCTCTCAGCTGCTATAACAGAAGACCACATCTTTAAGTTAGTGTAATGTTTTTTCTTGTGGTATCTTTAGTGAATAGTCCAATGAATACAAGAATCCAGAAAAATTTGGCTTTGATACCAATGAATGTCATTCAAGCTTAACATACAATATATGCATTAATGGCAGTGCGAAGTACTTTGGATAAAAGGCATTTTACATGCTCAGTGTGACACACAGACCTGAATGGAACTTTGCATGGACTCAATGCATCGTGTGAGAGCCATCGTCTCCTCTTTTAAAGCAGTTGCTTTCCCCTCTGCAACCTGCTGATCAACCTGAAGAGGAATCAGGACTCATTTGTCACCTTTCAGAATTGCTGCTCATGTGCCAAATCCAATTCTTTCCTCTGTTTATTTAATGTTATCTCCTGAATCAAAGACAGAGTAAAGCTAATACTATTATGCTATATTAGAAACACCCCAGCACTTACTGTCATTCTGTGGGCCTGTTCCTGAGCTTCCTTGAGTGCTTTGTAGCTCTGGTTTTTCAAGTGTTGGAGCTCCACCTTCAGTCCATCTCGTTCAGCTTGTAAGGCCCCACATTGTGCCTGGAAATCTTGCAGCTGCACCTCCCTCTGGGCCAACATCTTCTCCAGGGTGCCCACCCTTATATTACATTCTCCCATTTCAACCTTTAGCTCACTTACTTGACCCTCTAATGCCTTAAAGTAAGAAAGACAACAATAGTAAGTAGAGAAGAAAAGTGGATACTGACATTGTGCCATTTGCTTGACAGGTAAAAATTATATATATATATATATATACTGTCTCTTATAC
>CM076654.1:13307370-13376718 GCA_038496675.1 Rachycentron canadum
AATTTATTTTGTATTGCAAAACTAGCATAATAGATAATAGGTGCCACCTTAGCTTGCTCTGTTTTCTGGATCCGTTTCTCCTCCAGACTGGCACACCGACTCCTCAGTGAGCTCTCTGCCTCCGTGGCCCTCTGGAGGTCCTCACGAATCTCCTCTAAATTCTGCTCCAATACCATAGATGAGCACATATCCAAAGATACTTAAAAACACAGAGATTAAATCTGCCTTTTACACTAAAACAAAACATATTCTCTCCTTCTCTATCATTGTTCACATGTAAACACTAAACAAAGAAAACAGTACAATTAAAATATCACATTCACAATATAGTTTTCTATTAAATTTGGATGTTGGTATTTTACACTCTGAACAGTGCTTGCTCTGTAATATAATTGTAATTATCATTCTAATTATTGTATTGTACTGTACCTCTTGCATGGACTCCAGCTTCTCTCTTGCACGTCGCTGTTCAGCAAACAAGTCTGTTTTTGCACTGTCCAGCTGTCTTTCCATCTCTTCCCTCTCTAGCAATGACATGATGACACTGTTCTGTTTGTGGAACAGTAGAACAACAAAGTGAAACAAGTGATGTTTTAAGGACAAGCCTGACATATTAAAGCAAGTGAATGAAACGGAAAGACATATTGCTTTGAGTCAGGTTTCATTACCTTCTCCACACAGGATCTATCCTTTAGACTCTTTCTATGGTCACTCAGAGTTGCAAGTTCTTCTTCCATGGCTCTAATTTCGTGAAGACAGGACTCTCTTTGCTTCTGCAGCTTCTCCAGCTGGCAACTACAGCACATTCATGGTTGTGTTACATTAACCATGACAATGCATATACGGCTCGGTATATTACAATTAGTAGGATACAGTATTAGAATACCTAAGTGAATCTCTCTCTACTCTGCCGTCACTCAGGACAGACTCCAGAGTCTGCTTCTCCTTCTCCATCTGCACGGTCTCTGCAGTCAATTTCTCTAATTCTTGCAAGGAACGCTGGGGCATAAAGCATAAACTGTGAGTATTGAGACTTTTATACACAGTTTTCTATTGATTATGCTCCATGTTACCTTTCTTCTCAGTCGAAGTTCAGAGAGACAGAACTCAACATCTTTTAACTGAGTCCTCTTCAGCTTTAGTGTCTCCTCCTCTTTCTTACATTTCTAAACCACAGACAGAAAACATTTGATATCTCATACGTATATGCAGAGAAGAATTTATGCAGCTGATATAAAACAATCTCTCAAATTATACTAATATATTAAAATACACTGGGAGTTCTGGAGATTCACTCTTACTTGTTTGAGCTTAGTGAGCTGCTCTTTCATCTTTGCCCAATTTGACTGCATTTTCTCTGATGTCCTTTCAGATCTGCAACTCCCACTGCAGTGGTTTATTTCCTCATCTGTGTCCTTGTCGTTATCACCCAAAGAACACACTCGTCTGAGAGATGCAACAACACACATTATACAAGTCTCAAATATATTTTCATTTCAATTGCAAAACTGAAACAGAATGAAATAACATAATTTCTTTCCAATATGTCTCACGACTGACTGTTGTATGTATGACTGTAATATGTCTCAAAGACTTCAGTGTTAAGGAACGTCTTGAAATGATCCAAACCCAACATCAGTTCATATTGACTTCATGATATGACTAAAGATGAGCTGACCACTGCAGACATTAGTTGCAGAATTATTTTTAAATAAGCATAATAATAAAGAATTCTGGGTTTGGACCTGGGGCCTTTCTATGTGGAGTTTGCATGTTGCGCCTGTGTGGGACCCCAGGTACTACCACTTCATCTTACAGTCCAAAAACGTGCATGTTTGGTTAGTTTGACAGCATAAATAAGACAAGACAAAAATGCTTATTAAGTTGTAAAATGTTTCATTTGGTTTACCTGTAGGTTTGTCTCTTTTTAAATTGAGCTGTACGAACAGAAAGACTTCTTTTTTGTACCTTTCCATTAGAGGATCTGTTGACTTTTCAAACAAAGAAAGGTACATTAAAGAAAATTAAAGGATTAAATTGTTCTTATGTCACTGTAGATAAAAGACTACACAGTCAGATCTTGCTTTACCTGATGTGAATTGAGGTTCACTTTCTTCCTGGGTGGGTGTGTCATCGTCACTCTGGTTGGTGAAGCAATCATCTGTGCCTGTGACAGTCTGAATGAGAGAGCGCCATCCTGGAAGCAGGGCACTAACCATGTCAAATACTAATTCATGCATTTTTTTGGACTCATATTACATACTAATATTTTCTACATTTAAGAGATAGTTTCCAGGCATTTCTTGATTTTTATCATTCCCAATGTATTTTGTAGTTAATATACAAATATGCATATACATATACAAATATGTTTTGTGATTGTGTGAGAAAACTCTACATTTTCTGCAGTCTCTTACCTGACAACTTGTGAATGTGCAGTCTGACTTGCTCTGTGCTGACTGAGTCAAGGTCACTCGCAATGGACACAGTGTCAAAACTCCTCACAGGTACTCCTATAAAAGAAACAAGCAGCCTACACTCACTGTTTGCAGTGAACAGATGTCCAAGAGGATTAGTTAGGCTGTGCTTGCAGATGCAGTGTAATCTGTGTGTGGTACCTGCCAAGCACCTGGCCTTAGGAGAACAGCTGTTGTCGTGCAGAGGATTTTCATGTTCTGTTACAATCTCTGTTTTGTGAGAGGCTGAAAGGGAAGTGAGAGAATCAAAGGTGTAACATGGGTTTGTAATGGGATCAAGAACTAGAGTCTAGAGCTAAGATAGCAGACCCAAAAGACATCATTAGCTACAAAAATGCATATTATATACATAATATGCAATGTAATTTTCAAGGCAATGTGTCTGTTGTAGCATTATATTCTATGCTCTAATACTTAACTGTAAATATCTTTATTTTTTGAGACACTTGGTAAGTAATAAAGGGAAGGGAAATCTTGACTTGTCATTTGTTTTAAAAGACAAGTCAGGGTCTATAAAATTAGTGGAAATAATCTCTGGAGCATAAATATCAGTACCAGTTTATTGGGCACCTGTCAACTAATTGTGGAGTTAACATACTCTGGATCAAAATGTTGGACACACAGATGGAACAGACAGATGGATGATTTTCATCTTAATCCTCATGTGTTGAACCTATAATTAATGAAAATATGGAGCGTGTTCTTTTTTGTCTCCCAAAGAGATGTAGCGTTATACTTACTCATGATATCGTCACAAAGCTTCTGTGGTGCTTTCTCACTAATTTGTGAAAAAATGACTCCAGACAGACAGTTCTCCAGTTCCTTTTGTTGACCTGGCTTGTTTGACTGGAAACAATGAGTTGTCACTGTACCTCTACTGCCTTTCCCGAGTGCTGGTGATCCTCTTCTTTCAACATTAAGAACACTTTGTCCTTTTTGTTCACTCTGGCAAGTGTCACTGTCGGAAATCTCTGTCCTCTCAGCCTCTTCTTCTTTGTCTAGATGCTGCATATTATTCTCTGGCAAAGCCAATTCCACCATCTCCTCTCTAAAGCGTCTAACAAAGTCCTCAGTGCAGATACTGTCTGAAGGAGGATGTGTTTCTCCTGCCATTGTATCCTCCTTACAGGTGTCTCCAAGCAGCCTCTCAAGTCTCCAAATGACCTGCTCCCTCCGAGACTCCATTTCCTCTTTGTCTCTTTCCTTTCGGTCTAACAGGTTTCTAGTTTCCTTGTGAGTATCAGGACCTCCCCAGCAGTCTGTGCTCCTCTCTGGGGTAGAGCAGTGAAGGGATGGGTTGTTTTTGTGTAAATCAAAAGCATCTATTGTTGCACTAGGGACACTTTAAATGAATATTACCATGTTAAGATACCTGGTTTACTCTAATATTAAGCAGGTCACTGAAGCTTGCATACATCTTACTTATTTCATCTTTCATTTGTTTTTTGATCATCTGTGCAAATTGGGGCACAAATATTATCTTAATATTATCTCAGCAAACCTAGTGACATGCTGTACTGAAAATGATTCCCCCTCTAGCAGCCAATAAAAACAATCTTTTGAGAAGAATTTGCCTTAAATGTGACTTAACCTGACTTAAATAGAGTTCATCAAAATCATATTTTTTCCTGTAATGATACTGAAAGCTGATGTTTACCTGATTTTTTCTCCATCATTGGTGTGTGTATTAAATCAAGACAGGACATGGGAGTGTCATTTGTTTGAGTTGTACTTCCAAGGCCTGTGTCTTTGCTCAGAGACTGACTCCACTTAAGATGACCTAGAAAATTAAAAAAACAACAACAGTTAACTACTTAGAAAAAGAAAAGATTATATAAAATGTGTGTTACGACATAAATCACCTGCATCGCTATAGTTGTGCTCTCTGATAATTCCCTGCTTTTTGTGGGACTGGACCTGCATTGATCATCAATCACATTACTGTTTTTAAAATGTATTTCAGATTACACATGCATGTTTACAGGCAAGCAGACAGACAATGATAATCTCAGACCTGCAGCTGACCAAGCTCTGCATCAATGGCATTGAGGAGAAGGTCACAGTGGTCCAATTTCTGAGGGTCCAGTCTAAACACACTGCCGTTGTCATTTAGACCTGTTAGGTCAGACCGAAGGGTTAACAAGAGCCAGTGAAGACAGGGAAATATATTTCATATAGATGTACTGCTGATAAAAACTAGACCAGTGTAAAGAAGCTCATCAGTGTCCTCTGCATCCCTCTCTGTTCTGCCTTGGCCGACGTCTGCCATGTCCTGTTGGTGCAGACAAATAGACAGACATTGAGCAGCACCACACACACAGTGGTGAAGGCTGACTGGGAATGGGAGGTGGGGGCATATGTTGCTCAGTTGTCCAGGAAACCAAGACAATTTAGCTCGTTAGCAGGACACACTGACTTCTTTTCAGGAGAAAGACTATAAATTCCTGCAGTTGTCTTGTCTCTCCCACTGCCCAAAATGAATATCAAGTACAAAGGATGTGCAGGTTAAATCCACTGTAGACGGATGTTTTCCTCTCAGTCATCACTCAGCTAACCCGGTGCTGTTGACATGTCCGGTTATTTTGCCATCCCGTTAATACCGAGGAGGTTAGTTTAGCTAACGTTAGCCATGACTGAACTGCCTGAAAACAACTGTCAGAAGTACTTTAAGACTGAAGATAGAACAATATCACATTTGAAATCAGTCTATCAACGCTGCCTCAGACACCCATAACTTACTCCAAAGGAACAAACAAACAAACAAACCCAGGGTCGATGCTGTACTCGAGGTGAAGAGCACAGCTGCTGCCGCTGCTGCCGAGTCCTGATTGACAGGCGCCTCATTTGGTTGTCCGGGTAACGGTCAAACAGCTCGCGACCGCACGCGGGAGCACTGCCGCGCGCACGGCGGCGATTTAAGCGCCAGAGGAAGCGACTAGGGTTTTACTGACTTTTATTTTATGCTTTGACTGTGATCAAGAGTCCTTGTCCCCGACAAACACAACCAACAGCTCTGTGTTGACTTTAAAATTAAATATATCAAATATTGCATTTCTCACATACAGACATTATTTTATGCACCTGTACACTAACATGAAACTATAAACCAGACCTCCATCAATATTTACCACACCAAATTTTCTACCCCATTTATATCAAAGAGGTTCGGCTGAATAACAGAAGCTCTGTATAATGTAATGCAGTTCAACCATAGTACAAACTACATCCTCTACTATGAGCATTAAGTTGAATCAACACCTATTTAAAACAGCTTCAGCACAAACTGAACAACAGTGAAGGAGGATTTATCTCTGGACTGCTGTATTAAACTGAATTAGTTTCAGGTAGGTGTGTGCCAGCTGAGAGTTACAGTATTTATCTGACTACAGTTATATTTTCTGCAATTTGCTGTGGCGAAGAAGTAGTGAATCATACACTTGTTTCATTTAGGCAAAATGTTATACTAAAATTGACACACAAATGAGATTAAACATAACAGATCCCATTGTAAAATAGTTCCAATTGTAAATTGTTATTCCCGCTGCACTAGAGCCCAGAATTTCCTAATAAAGAGAATACAACCTCAGCCCCATAAACAGTAGCTATACAGCCCTGATAACTTGTGCACTGCTTTGCATCTTTGAAAAATATCTCACTTAAAGTGAGATATTTGGTATTTTCCTTTATATTTGGATCTTTTATCGATATTTGCATCT
Organism: Rachycentron canadum; assembly: GCA_038496675.1. NCBI lineage: Eukaryota > Metazoa > Chordata > Actinopteri > Carangiformes > Rachycentridae > Rachycentron > Rachycentron canadum. The sequence goes on from CM076654.1 coordinate 13,313,564, forward strand.
CTTGGCCTAGGGGCAAGAAAGGCACAATCAGTGTTGTCAACGTTACATTAGAAGAAGGACAAACGTCACAGAATTGCTTTAATCAATTGTATTAGTACAATAATTACACAAGGGCTCCACAGACAATATTAAATCCGTTGAACTGAATTTGATTTGAATTTGCCCGTTACATTTGTCCTATCTTCTAACTACCGCTCAAAGAAAATTAAGCAAATGCATATTCAGTGTCAACAATATCAACTTTATTATCTTTTTTATTATTGTGTCTTTGTTGTTTAAAGACAATGTTATATGAGTATAAATTAAGGGAGAAAATACACAATCTTAAAAAAAAAAAAAAAAAAAAAGCAAAACCTCAGTTGAATCTGCCGTTACACTTGAATACACTTTAGTGTATTTGGGGAGTAAGAGTAGTCGTCAAGACAGGTCAATTACCTTTGACCTCCTGTACCAGGCCGCTGTTGTGATGTGTTGGATAGCTTTAATCGAATACATTAACATCACCCTATTACACTCCGAGGAGAAGCATGTTCGATTTGGACAAGGCAAGAAAAATCTCCCCATCTTCATTAGTTGACCTCTGCTTCAAAACTGAGCAGCATCAAATGAGAGGGAAATGTGTGCCACGCATGCACACAAATCAATCTCATCATGCACACAAACAGAGTGAAAACACTAACATAAGAAAAATGGCACCCATGAGAAGATAGAAATCAGAACAGAAAATAAAAGCATAAAACTTAAAGCTAAAAGTCACACCATAGTGAATTATGAGTTGGGTGAGATTAAATGAGAGAAACACAGAGGGGTTTTACATTAGATCCCTCTGAGATAGGGAAGGCAGATGAAGAGTTTTTTTTTTTTTTTTTTTAAGTCTACAGTACACTCTCCATTTACACTTTGGTTGTTTTCCCCTTTCTGCATGAGGCAGACAACTGTATGAAGCAACAACAAATCTACACCTCACTGTGTTATTGCTACAGCTGTCTGAGACTATACAGGCCCTCAATAGGGCAACTTCAGTAGGCAAGTCATCAAGTACTGAGGTCAAGTTATTTGGAAATACATTGAATAAAACGTATGATGAGCTCTCCATTCATTGAAAATATAATATGTATTCTCAAATATAAAATCATCTAACACAATATATTAAAGTAAATCTCTAGTGAACTTCATATTGATCACTGAAAAAAGTAAATCACAAATAACTTTCCATTTGTATATTTTCTTCACTACCACTCAGCAGTAACCTGTGTTCTTTCAGATGTCATGAAAGTACGTGATGACACAGAATCAACTGTATGACTATTTTCAAGATGGCAAGAAATAATAAACATTCACTGCAGTAGTGTTCATCCCTATTTGTGACACCTTTGATATGATTTAAAGTGTACACAACCTCATAGCTTGTATATGTAAGTAAGCGCTAATGGAAGTGTTTGAGTCTTTGTGAGTGGATAGACAAGAAGAGAACCCAAGCAGTAAAGTAAAATTAAAGGAATTGTTTGACATTTTGGGAAGTACACTTATTTGTCTCCTTGTTAAATGTTGAAGATTAATACCACTTTCATGACTGTCTGTCAGTAAATAAAGATAAAGCCAGCAACTAGTTATCTTAATTTACTGACTGGAAACAGCGAGTCAACTCATCTGGTTTTGTTCAAAGGAAAAAGCTACAAGCAGCTTAATCTCTTAATTTTTTATTTTTTTTTTTTTACAAATTAAAGTCCTATTTTCCATAGGACTTTAATATATATATTATATGTGAGAAGATTCAATAAACCAGACATAATGTCATCAGTGAGCTTTAAAGGTGCTGATAGTTGCATTCTTTACCTTTGGTAGAGCCACACTGGCTGTTTCTCCACTGTCTCAAGTCCTTAAACTAAGATAAACACCTACTTGTTGTCACATGAGAAATAAGAGAGGCATCAATCTTTTCATCAAAAAAAAAATCTAAACCACAAATCAAAAATGGGAAAAGAAGCATCTTCTGTGCAAAAAGAATCATCAAACATTTTGTTTCATTAATTAACTGGTAAAGAATCTCACAAATGAACGTTTTACATTTTAAGAGCTCATATACTACTGAAAACCAAATACTTATCATGAAGGGGTACTCTATTGTGAATGAATTTCTATTCCAGTGCATTTTTCACATCTTTATGGCCTCCACATCAGAGGAAATGACACTGAAACTGAACCACAGTTACTAATGTGCTAGTATCAAGGACTCTATAAAAATTATTCTCAGTGTGTTAAGACAGTTTATGGAAGTATAAAAGATGAATCTGTAGCCAGATTGCAGGTGCTTCAGGATTAACTTCCATCTTCACAGAATTAATCTGGATTAAAAATTAAAATCACAGCAAATCCTTCAGGTTCATTCAGTCAATTCTTCAAATTTGAACTATGCTGTACAGATAACTTTGTACTCCGATTAGTATAATTATTCTTAATTTTACAATATCATTCTTTTATCACAAAATATTCACATAAATAGACTAGACAGTAGATACAATACCTCCAGCCTTGAATTCTACATTCCTAACAATAATTACAAAAAAATACTAACTGGTTTTGTCACCGTAACTCTTGTCACCGTAGACATGTAGTGCACAGGTCAGAGGACGCTTTCACTTATTCAGTCAATTAAAGGCAAAAGACTGAGGGTACCTTCATGAGCTGATCCCAGATCAGCGTGTCCACAAACACTGAATGAATGGACTACATATGAGCTCTGATGAGTCTGGAGTAGCAGCTGGGGGAGTCCTGTGTGGCTAAAGCTGACTGCACAGTGGTGTGCTACAGGAACCAGCCCTGACCTCTGGTCAGCTGAAGCCACTCTGAATTCCTATGAGAAACCACTCCAGTCTCATGTAGTCCCACTGCAAAAGTCTGAACTACAAATTAGTGACTGATGGGAGGCTAAGGAGCTAGTGCAACGCACACTATTGGAACCAACATGTTCCTGGATGTCCTGGGTGGCAATGACTAAATGTCTCAGTGATTTGGTGCAGAGTTAACATTTTGTATGACCACTGAAAATGATGTCAGTCAAAGCAGTCACCAAGGATAGTATGTGTTGCTATGGGAGAGCACCAGAAGACAAGGTAAAGTCTTAACATCAATATCAACACAGAGATATGTGCTAACCTATGGTCAACCACAGAGAAAAGTGCGTATACAGGTATTTGATGGAGATTCCTGTTAGAGTGATATGAATGTTTTGAAGTTGCACTAATGTGTTACGACTAGAGGACTGCAGAAGTTTGCTAATCAGAATCACAAATGGAAGATGTGTGAAATATGTTTAGATGACCGAAATGCATTGGAGCACAGAAGCATTTCATATTGAAATTATGCAATGGAAGCAGCCAATATTATTACTACATGGACTACAGTCTGACTATTGAACAGAATAATTGCATGTACCTAGAGGGAAACCCCTACATTCACACCAAATAAAACATATTTCTGCTTATTATAAACCAGCCTCTAGTTTATAAGAAAGAGATAATACGCCCAATCAAATGATTATGGAGATCCAAAATGTTAAAAGTCAAACGAATAGATAAATATTAGTAAATAAACAAACACATAATTAAATACAGACAATATATATAACATGTTAATAGAAGCATATCTTATTTTAATACAGTTTTTTGCAGCCAGTTGTATTTCTTTTTTTAGCAGTATTTTAAGTGTTTTTTTTTAAGTGTATTTTTCCTATTCTTTATTTTATTTTTTGTCAATGACCATTTCATTTCATAATGATATTTAGATCAAAGCATCAGAATATAATCAGTTTTGGCCTGTTTTTCTTGTCTAACAGGTAAAGATTTTTTGATAAAAAGTGCAACTACAGGGGAAAAATTACAGTTAATTAAACTGCAGGTATGGTATTAAATGGAAAAATTAAATTGCTAATAAGTAGCAAGAATTTCATACAATTAGTTGATTTTTAAAGAATATATTTCATTCTTTCAGTTTTATGGTTATATTACATTGTCTGTATTATGAATATGAGAATGTTTTCTTTATCTAATTTTGGGTCTCCATAATTTTTTACAGAATCTAAAGGACAGAAATGTCCAGATACCATGTTCAGGCATTAACCTCCATCTATAAGCAACCAAAAGGGGCAAATATAAGCATTTGAAATCGAGAAAATTCTAAATTAATAAACTAGGCCTAGCATAATCTCAAATGTGCTGAATAAAATTGAGGATGAGGACACGTTTTTCTTGTAACCACTGGAATACTGATGTGTATTCAAAAACTGTTGTGTTCCTGTGTGCCTCTTTATGATTTTGTCCTGTTAGTTTTCAGTGATAGGGAGTGCGCAGGTGCCTTTATTGTGTGATGTTACAACTTAATTATCTCTGCTGTTTCAGTATAGTGTGAAAGAGGACTACTCAGGGAAAGCCCCCTCTTTCCCCCCATAGTAAAAACAGAGTGAGAGTGTACATTTGGAGGTACAGTGTAATCCAAGAGTGTGTGAAACATACACATCTCATGCTCACAAAAGGTCCACATAGAGCTCATAAGCCTGCTTCGCCTGACTGCGTAAGGACCAGAGGCTGAGCAGTTCCCTGTCCAATGAGGTTAGATGTGATCTGGGGTCAATTCCTGGGTTAAAAGATGTCAGGACACATGCTCCAGTCCTGTCTGTCCTTTGCCTCCCAGTAACCTCCCTTGTACACAAAGTTTGTCTCTCCAGTGAGTGAGTCCCTCCTCTGGTGAAACCACAACGGCTGGTACCCTTCATATTCTCTACCTGTGGGAAGAAGCACAGGTGTTACTCAATCGCCATCATTTAAATGGAAGTTAAGTGGAGAAGCCACACTTGCAGGCAATTCACTGAGCGATTGATCCACCTCCACACATACACATATGAGAAGCAATCAATCGCTGAGCACTGCATTTGAGATAACTCCAGATGTGAATGAAGCGCTTGTAATGATGAACAATTTGGCCTTGCATCAATAAAATCCAAATAAATGCAATATGTGGGATCAAAAAGCCTGGATCAATCATGGTAGAGGAGAAGATGATAGTCACTGTTTTGGGACCTTTAGAGAAGAATGATCCATCTGTTTCTTCATAGAGAAACCCAGTCCAGAGAAAGTAGAAATATAATGGTTTAAACATTAACAGTATATTTGTAGTATCATTTAAATTGAAATGTTTAAATTAACTTGTAAGTGGACCTCTGAAGTGCTGAGTTAAAGGCAACTGGTCTTCCTTTAAGGTTCTGGAGGATGTTTCACCTCTCATCCGAAAGGCTTCTTCAGCTCTCAAAAACTGATGGGGAGTTCCAGGCATTTAACCTCTAGTGAGGTTGTCACCTTAGAGGCGGTCCTGAGGGTTGTTGACCCACCCTGCCATCATGTGAGTCGTTAGGGTCACATGGGTCCAGGTGTGAGTGAGGGTTAAAGCAGGAAGGGATCTCACCGCTGCATTGCAGCACCTCTGTTCAAGGATGGTCTTTCCAGTTGGAGATGGATGACCTCCTTCACTCCTCTCTCAAACCATCTGTATTCTCTGTCCAAAATGTGAACATTTGTGTCCTGTAAAGAGTGTCCCTTCTCCCTTAGATGCAGATGTACAGCTGAGTCCTGTCCTGTAGAGCTGGCTCTGCTATGTTGTGCCATGCACTTGTGGAGTGGTTGTTTGGTCTCTCCTATGTATAGGTCCGAGCGCTCCTCGCTGCATTGCACAGCATACACCAGTTTGTGTCTAGGCTTTTTGTTTTTGCGATAAACCAGTTTTCGTCTAATGGTGTTGCCGGGTTTGAAGTTCACTGGGATGTTGTGTCTGGAAAAAATTCTTTCTCAGACAAACCTGCCACATATGGTATGATGTTATTCTGTCTATTGTTCCTCATTGGTTGGTGTCTGGGCTTCTTTTCTGTGTGTCTTTACTGACTCGAAGAAAGCCCAGTTCAGGGAGCCACGTGTTTTGAGTGCTCTCTTGATATGTGTGTTCCTTTTCTTTTCCCTCTGCCTTGGAGGAAATGCTCTCTCAGTCTCCACTGCCTCTTTTGTGGGTATACAGGTGAAAAGTGAGGTGACATCAAAAGATACTATGGGTTCATCTAGAGCCAATTATAGCTTCTAGACCCTGTTGGTGAAGTCTGTGAAGATTTGGATGTGATGAGGTGTGTGTCCCACAAGTGGAGCTAAGATAGTGGCGTGGTGTTTTGCAGTCTTGTAAGTGGTGAGTTTATATTGTTGCTGATCGGTCTGAGTGGGGTTCCCTCTTTGTGTATCTTAGAAGGTCCGTATATGCAGGTTGTAGCTTCCCCGGGGTAAAGGTGGTAGTATGCAATGCAGTGAATGGCTTCTTCTCTTTCTAGTTGTTGTAGGCATTCTATGACCTTCTCCCTATAGCTGCTCATGGGGTCTCGCTTCAAGGGCTCATAGGTGTTGCTGTCACTGAGGAGTGTGGTTATTTTGGTGTGGTAATCAGCTGTGTTGAGAATATTGTCAGTGAGCAATGAGGTGATGTTTTGATTGTTAGAGACTGAGGTTAAGTACCTTGGACTCCCCATCAGTGTTTTAGAAATGAGGAAGCCTTTTGGATGAGAGGTGAAAAGTCTTCCAGGACCTTAAAGGGAGACCAGTTACCTTCAACTCAGCACTTAAGACGATGGATGATGGAGAACCTACACAGACATACTTGTAAGTGGACCATGAAAGTCCAAGGCTCAAGGCCCCACAGTCCAAGTCTCTGTTCAGACCTGGTATTAACATGCATCTCAGGTGATCTGATCACAATTAGACAGCTCCAAGTATGTCAGTTCACATCTGGCATTAAATTACATCTCAACATGCATCTGAAGTAACCACTTTATATACAAATAAACATGTATGCATTGTTGTTTCTAACCAGTCTAACTATGACAGACAGAATATCTGTGCTCATTAGAGAAAGACAGTGAAATAAGGTTTTAGTTTTGTTTAGAATATTAAAATAAAATATAAATTTTTTTTATTTTTTTCAATTCATTACGACACTGTACTGGAACAAATTAGACTGTGGCAGGAGACGTCAGTTGAGTATTGATCACATCTCAAATCTGTCCTCAATGCATCTTGAGTGTGTTTACATATATACTGTCCACTTGTAATCGGATCACCCAAGAAAGACGTTAATGCCAGGTCTGAACAGGGCCAAAGAGATGGGATATCAATGCAGTGCAAATTAATAACTTGCTGATGTGGCTTCACCATAGCACAATAAGAATTCTTACAGATTTTAAAGTTGCATCTGTTGTTACATGTAACATAGTATTGAGGCCAGATTTAAATGAAAATGTCACATGTATGCAGGAAAAAGTCTTTTTTTTTTCTTGAGGCATTATCTAAAGAAGTTGACATGAGAGGGGTATCATGCAGTTCCCACACAGAGGCAGACCACACAGAGGACACACAGAGGATGGGGTGTGTGTTTGTGTCTGTGTGGGTGTGTGTGTGTGTAGGTGTGTTTGTGCGTGTATGGGAGTGATGCACAACAGAGGGGCACAGGGCAACCCCCACTCACCAGAGTCATAATCACACTCTGACCACCAATAGAGGGAGGAAAAGAAAGACAAGTCATGGGTACATCGAATACAGTCTAGCCTACGCACAACACACACACAGGCACAGGAATGCCACCAGGATGAAACGTTTCTGCTGAGCGCTCCTCCTCTTAGCTCCTCTCTGTTATGCCCTCTGACCTACAGTAACTGTTGTACTTAGTGGAATAAGCAGTGCTACTGATACCATCATGATCATGAGACCTTGAAAAATTATCCACACTAATGAAAGATCATTTTTTAGAAGTTAACAGCTGCTATAAATTAATCATTTGACATAATGCTGTGGATTGAGGTCTGTTTATCCCAGTAACTGTTTTGACATGCAGCTGTGCACTGCCTATAATGATAAAAAAAAGCACTATAGATAAATATGTGAGATTTTATAAGAATAGAGCTGCAAAGAGAGGACGTTCTTTAAGTATTTATACTTTAAGTTCCTATTCTAAAGTTTTGTAAGATATCGTCAATGTTCTTCAACACAGAAAACAGACTTTGGTGATTGGATTTATGGCCACAGGAATACTCGTTGGCTTAGTTAATTTCTTTTGTATATGAACATGCCTGTATATATATCTGTTGCTTGACTTTGTACTTTTGACAGCATTGAGTAACAATATCTAAGCATAAGCTAAATAATACTTTGAAATCCTGGCTCCCTCAAATAACTCCTCCCACTTTGCAACTCTACACCTTTCCCTCTCTTCTTTTCTTTCTTTCTAATTAACCCTGCTTGTCTCTGTCTTTCAATCAATACCTCTTTGCCTGTTATGCTCTTCATCTCATACCTTCATCCAGAGCGTCTGAGGCCTCTGCTTCCCTCCTCCGTCTCACAGCTCTTTGTTTCTCCTCTAGCCGCTGTTTTTCTGAGTTCGCTTCATCCCATCGTCCATCCTCCATCAGCCTCTGGTCCGGTCTGAGACGGCTATCAGTCAGTCCCACTCCTTCCTCCAGCTCATTCAGGGTCAGTGCCAGTGCAGAGAAGTAGTACATGTTCTCAGCGTTCTCCCTGCGACAGCAAGAGAAGTATTACGTTATGTGATCTTCCACAATCACTAATATTGACTGAACTATTTATACAACAACAAGGACTTGTATAATTCAATGTTCTTCCTGATGAGGCTGATGAGATAGGCGCTTACGGGAGAGGATATTTCTTCCACAGTAGTTTGGGAGACAATGTCTGATAGACGGTCTTCTGCTTGCCCTCTGATCCACTGCCCCCTCGGCTGCTCTGAACGATCTTGGCACTCTCCATCTTATCATCCCATGTACCAGAGAGTATGTAGTGGGCCTGGCCACCACTGTCTGACACCACACCTGTCACCTGAAAAAAAAAAACGGAAATCAGAAAATAGACTTGCATACATAAAGATTTAAGATGGGTCCTTATGTATCACTATGGTATTTTCCCTCAATACTAATCACTTAAATGCACAGTCCCCTTGGTGGTACATCAGTACGTTTTCATAAGCTTATCTATAATGAAGCACTACCAAGAAAAGCAGTATTGTGCCTCATTTAAAGGTGACTGCTATGTCCCCAATGGGGTTCACCTCAGTGAAATGTGACCGCCAGTGAGCCTTTTATATTTTACCCTTCTCTAAGACCTATATATTTGTTGGTACTGTCCAGCAGGAGGCATCATCACACAAAATAAGCCCACACTGTATGACATCATACCATGGTCAAGCATCAGCAAAGTGTGAGAAGCAAAGCATTTACCTTCCGTGGTATGTCCCTGGAGAAATAACTGTAGGGAGAGAACTTGAGTTGGCAGGTCTCCTTGGTCCTGTGATTCACAATCTCAATGTCGCCCGACTGTGCAAACACAGAAATGAACCGACATAAGAGTAAGAGAGACAAAGACACAAAGGGAATGATAGATACCATTTTACACTATGTCTATAACATAGAACAGCAATCCTGAAGTACACAGCATGACAGACCAGAAAACTGAAACTACATAGTGAGATGTAATTAATCAGCTTATGAAAAGATTTGGAATGAGTCCCATTTCCCTTTGCCCAGTTCTTGTCTTTGAGGCGCTTAAAGCATATTTCCTTAATCAGCTTCTTCCTACAATAAGAAGCAGCTATAGTGAGTACGGATAATGGAAATTATCATGTGTAAATATGTGTTCAGGCGATTAAAAGAGAACAAAGTGGAATGCTTGACGACTAATGCTGCTACAGAGCAAAGTTTTGATGAGCATGTCCCTGTGTTACAACCAGCAGATGCATAACGTCAGACGTGTGGGTGGGGGGGTTGGCATGATGGCAATTGGCCATAATGTTTAAGTCTTGTACTTAACCAGTGACACACATTTTTTTTCTTTAGCATCATCTAACAGCCATGAAATAAAAAATTTGTTACACTGCCAAGCCAATTATGCAGCGCCTGCTGTAATCCTAGTCCAGTAGTAGTTCTGTAGTAGCAGGCGACTGCTGCTTGCTTTAGTTGCTGTGCCCGCCGTGACGGTGGCTGCCAATAGAAAAAGAACTAGCAAAATAGTTTCCACAGTTTAGTACAGGGGCTATTTGGCTCGGCATGTTCCACAGAAAAATTATAATACACACAAATAAGGCTGCAGAGAGGAATTTGTTTCATTGTGGAAGTGGTTTTGTTGAACTATTACATAAATTGTATTTTCCCATAGCAAAAATACAATGTGTCCTAAATTTTAAAGCACTGGATCCCAAATAAAGATCACATCCCAGTTAAGAAGCTCACAAATTGATGTTATTATAAACTAGAGACAGTGGTGCATTCAAATCAAACAAAGCTTTGCTAATGTTTTAGGGATATTTGGAAAATATATTTGTGTGGTGATTCAGAGATGTAAGTGATTTTCTCCGGTCTGTTATATGTCATTTGGCCATGAATCATATGTGTTTACACTTCAAGGTCACACAAAAGCACAACCACATACACGTTTTGAGGCTGGTATGAAATGTGTGAAAAAAAGAGCAGGCAGCTGTGAAGCCTGTCCCTCCTACCTCCTCCCTCCTATATAACTGGGCCATCTCACTGAAAGAAGAGGCTGTTATTTTCGGGTGTTATTAGAGATCAAAGTTAAAGATAAAGCCCTAGAGACAGTGAAGCTCCTTATTCATGTGCTGTAAGGCTCTGCTCTGATTCCCTTCTTCTTCACAAAGCCCTCCTGGACTGTATCACACTCTGTTCTAACATAGGAAGAAAAACACTGATAGGCTTTTCTGGAAGGTTGGAGGTATTAAGGCGGGGTTGTTGGTTTTGGAGCTGAGGTTGAATGGTTACCAGTAACAAGTGCTTGCAAACCTGGTCAATCCATAGCTTGCCCACAATGATGTTGTGCACTGTGGAGGTGACCTTTCTCCACACATAGTGGTTCCCGCTGGAGTGAAACTGCAGGTGAATGGCACCTGGGGAGGAACAGGGACAAAAAGGCTTTGAGGGGAAAGAAATATAACGGTTGCTTTTGTTACCAATCTGTAACTGCATACCTGAAAATGATGTGTTAGATCCATTTATAAAGATGGTCATTTCTACCCATAGCAGCTGAAAAAGTGTTATACAACACATTTACAACCTGTGCACAAGCAGGACATTTTCCCCTATTTAAATAGTGGCCTAGGCCTAGAAGATTTGTAACATGTCACTCATACAGTGACAGTAGAGAGTGACAGACAAGAAAGGGGAGGGAGTGAGATTGAGAGTAATTTGAACCCAGATCACTGCGGCAACAACTTGATACAGTTTATGCTATCTGCTTAATCAGGAAAGCTAATGGTTCACTCCCAAATTTTTTTCCTATTACATGGCACCTCACACCAGGCATATAACAGGAAACCAGAGAAGTCAGATAAATATCACTGCATCCCTTGAAGGGACTGCATATATGAAATCTCTTACACAATAAAGCCATGTTCTCTACTGTCCCTGTGCAATAGAGACTTCCCTTTATACCCATACTTTATGTGTGTGTTAAGGGGTCATGAAGCCCTCCTGATTCATTCTCACCCCTTTTCCTCTGGGTTTATAATGTGGGGGTGGCAGATCAGTGGTCTCCCACTCCCAAGTGGGAATATGCTTTTTGCACGAAGAAGCCTTTATTTACACATATAGTGTGAGCTTACCAACTGAGTGTGAAATGTCTTACCCAGAGGCATTATAGAGAGGTATTTGCCACGGAACTTGCTGGCAATGGTGATTTCCTGCCACAGGGTCCAGCCACGTTGGGAAATCACATGATGTGCAGCTGCAGGGGGATGATGGCTCACCTTAGAAGAAAGACAGATATAAAAGGAAAAGTCGAATATAGAAAATGATTTGGAGAACAAATATCTGCCCACACGTACATCAATTTGTGTGTTATATGGCACAGCAGTAAGCATGTAAATAAAAACTGCGTGTGGCTGTGCTGTTACCTGCTCACACAGCGAGCGGTAACCGAACTCTTCCAGGCGATCGAGCTCATAGGTTTCACCCAGGAGGGGGTTGAACGGCTTGGCTGTCCGGTGGACTGTGGTGGAGTAGGAGGAGACGGAAAAAGCAGCAACCAGGCACATCTGTTCCAGGGACGAGTCACAGCGTGCCGCCTTGTCCAGAAGCTCATGATACTCCAGGTCCTCAGTGAGACGCTGCAGCATTGACAAAGGCTCATTGAAGTTTACCTGAATGGAAAATAAAGAAGGAGTGAAACTTGTTAGATATAATTCACACAGATTTATGCTAACTTGTCAGCAAGGAGGACCATGACTCATACACTTACAGGCATGGGGATTTTAGAGAGCTCTTTGCCAATGCAGTTCTTCATGATGCTCCATAAATTGAGGGAATAGTTGGGCTTGTCTGGGATATGAGTCCGCCTCTGTCTGCGGGGCTGCAACTCCTTCCCTGACACATCGTTACTTGGAAACATCTGGGATTAGGTGCAAATTGAGGGGGAGGAGGATGAGAAGGTGTTATCTTTAATGTGTATAAAAAGATAAACAAGTTTGAGAAATTCTTTCAACTTGGTGGACAGCTTGGCAGTATATTATCAGACACAGTAAGTGAGAGGCAGTAAGTGAGAGGCAGGATGAGAGGGAACACGAGACACAGATGTGTAAGAGAGAGAAGCTGCAGGAAAAGAGAGATAAGGGGAGAGCAGAGCAGATGTTTGACTGGTAATTAGGATTTAGTTGAATGATGCAGCTGTGAATCTTTGGCACCACAGGGATGACAACACGACCGCAGGAAACACAAAGGGTGTATGTCTGAGAGCATGGGATGAATTTAGGCTAGGAAAAGAAGACTGTAAGATCAGCAAGCGAAGATGGTTATATAAATAAATCAATGAGCTGTGTGCTCTCCACCAGCACAAATTAATCTATATTGAGATTACGAAAGTCAGCAGTGTTCACAAATGTCAGTCCTATTAGTCAGACTTGTTAGCAAGACAGACACTTACATGGTCGTCCTGGTTCCAGTCATTGGGGTGACCTCCACTTGCTCCACTCAAATTACTCTGAGATCGCCTGGAACAGAATGAAAATATTTTCATCAATGGGCGCTGAACACTTCCACAGTCTCCTTGTCTATTTCTCTCTACCATTTACCACTTGCACACACTCAATACACAGTAGCAAAGAGATTGCTGGGTATTAGAAGAGCTGTGTAGTTGTTCCTATCATTTTTTTAAATTGTGCTTCTGGAGTCAAGGGATATGTTGTAAGAGTGCAAGAGATGAGCCATAACAATGATGAGGAAGAAAAAACTAATGCACTCCTGACATTTAAAAAAAAAAAAAAAAAGCGCTGCAAAAACAAGTAGAGTTGCCAGCAGGAGACTCCAATGCAGCAAACAAATATGCTATAAAAAAGTACTTAGAGAAGCAAAAACGAACGCAGGAAATTGGTTTATTGAGTTATTTTTATCTGTATAACAGGGTGAACACATCTGACAAAATCCAAAAGTGAAGGGAACACAAGTCTATCATTTATGTGTGTGGAGGTTAAGTTGTCACCAGAGCCTTGTTCAACTGTCAGTCAGAGTCAAATTCACAATGATGACTAATTGTCCTTATCTTTTAAGAAATAACTAAATAAACCAATGCTATGAAGCATTAATCATATGAATCAGTGTGTGAGACTGACCTGTGCTGTGTGTTCTCAGTGGCAGTCACTGTGATAAAAGCAGGGGAATCCTCCATGGCATCGAAATACTCAGTATCCTCATCTTCATCACTTGCCTCTTCTTTGAGCGGCCTCTCACTTCCTTCATTCAGGACATATGCATTTTTGAGTACATATAGACAATATGCATCACTCACAGCCGTCACACGTTGGCAAGTTTCTTATTTTCTACAGAGTTCAGGGGAGAGCAGCATATAATCACAGACCCATGGCAATTAATCAAGGAATAATCATCTTAGTAAAATTGGCAATGTTCCTGCTGGTTAACTAGCTTGAATGATGCATGTTCCTCGGGGGGTGTTTCCCATATTTAGTATCCAATGTTTAATATTCAGTATGTTCAGTGATCCATTATGTGCACAAACTGGAGCTTCCAACACAGGAGCACAAACCCTATACAGTGATCATAATGCTTTCTAATAAATAGTGATTCTATAGAGAGGCAAGGTAAAATACTTTCAATAAAAAAATTACTGCATTTGAGAAGAAAGCTTTGAGGACAATAAACTTTGAGAGGGCAGTCATACATTAAAGGTTAGGTCATAGCATCACTACGATCAGTGTTTCTCCTTGTTGAAGGGAAAAAAACACTTCCCTCGACACAAAGAATGAGGAGATTTGAAACTCAAAAAAAATCAAACTGAAACTCAAAAAATTGCATTAGAGAAAAGGTCATAGGGTTGTAATAGTTATAGATAAAATAGGATTGACAAAAGACGGTAACTACCACCTCTAAGTTAAGTATAATTTAATTCAGTCCATATGACACAACTTTAAATTTCCTTCTTCAACATGAGGAATGTCTATAATATTGAGCCTGCGGCCACACATGACTTTTAGCCAATAAAATGAGGTCCACACGAGTTAGCAACACACAGACAGTCAGTCTCACCCTTGTTGGTGGTAGGGGCACTGGGTGTGCTGGAAACAAGCGTGGGTGCTTCTCTCCACGCTCGCTCCAGGCTGTTATGCTGCTTGGCTAACTGCTCAATTGTCTCCTCTAGGTGAGTGCGCTGCTCTCGCTCATACTGCAGCGCCCGCTGCCATCTTCTACTGTGAGTCTCTGCTAGGTCCAAGAAGTCTCGACACGCCTGGGGGAGCACATGCACACAAGTACATAAACACAGAGACAGCACTGGAAATTTAATTTCTATAACACTGAGTTTGTTGTTAACAATTTTCAGCCAAGTACGACTTCCTATGACTAATAGCACAGATTTTTGCATTGAAATACTAGAATGTCCTCGTATAATTCCTCCCATGGCTATGAAATCAAGTTACCATGGGGATTTAAAAAGAAAAAAAAAGAAAAAAATGTGTTATTTAAAATAACACCATTAACATCATAGAGCTTTTATTCATCTTTAGGTCAACAAATAATGATACTGAAAAAAATTATCAGACTTTTCCTGATACCTGACAACAGTATGATAGAGGGATCAATGAAAGTGAAAAATATGTAAAGACACGTGTGTCAATCATTGTAATCAAGGTGATTTATCACCACTCTGTCAAACAATCATTAAACAATCTGTGGCACATTTACTAGATCTGTCTGCTGAGTTAAATGTTCCATGGAGCAAATTGAAAACAGAAAACATGACTGAGTAATGAGCTGATTGCATAATGGACGATATCTGAGTCAGGAGGGGACATCATTGTTGCTGCTTTGGTTTTACTGCTGAGACAAAGAGGTTACTTCAGATTAAACATGTATATCAGCACTTGTGAGCAGTGCATATGTCTGACAGCTTTGCCTCACTGAGAATGAAAGGTCAATGAACCTAAATAACACCTCACAGCTGACCACATGCATGATGAAAATGTCATGTGACAGTCACTGAGCTGTCAACAAGAGGGCCTCCAGAGGAGAGGTTTTTGAATAATCATTTTGAAACTGGTGCATTACTATGAAGTATTTTGTAGCATTTCATGGCGTCTAGTTTTTGTTATTTCCCACATGAGTGGAACAGCTCATGATTACGTTGGATCCACTCAGTATTTGCGGCAAATTTCTGTCTGGCCTCAGAGCCAAAGGGGCCGTTGAGAGTGAACTTGAACCACTTAGATAAAGTTGCGGCTGCAGGCAGCGAACTGGAGGGATAAAAGTGTCACACAGCTCAAATAATCTATTCCCTGGTGAGAGAACAGTCAGGATGTACAATATCACCTGTGGGCAACTGAAAGAGAAACAAGGATGCTGTAACACCTCTGGAAAACCTGTTATCTATCCTTTTGCTGAAGATAATAGTATAAATCACACTGTACACCATTTCTAGCAATACCATTATTTATAATATATTTAATATGTATAACAAATCTTAAAGCGTCATTTAAATGTAGAGTACATTAATGCTTTAATGTTAAAAATGTATTATTTATCCTATTCATGTTATCTATTATTTATTATAATAATGGCTGTTACAACTGTGATACATTTATTTGTTGTCATGCAAAACATCATCACTAACTTTTCCACAATAACTAATCAAAGAGAAGGGAAGCCAGGAATAGTTAGAACAACAGATATGACCATTCACTCATCTTTTTTTATTTTCTGATCCTGAACAGAGAATAAGTTGTATTTTTGATAAACACATACAGTCAGACAGTTATTACCTCAGCCATAGAGTTTTATGTTTTCATTCATGCCTGTTTGTTTGCTACAGGATTGGGGAAAAAGTTTGCCCCGACCTTGGTGGAGGGATGGGGCACAGGTCAGGAAAGAACTGCAAAGATCTGGATTATTTACTGCGAATTTGAATTCTTTCTCTGAAGTCTGGTGTATGTCGTTTGGAGTGAGCCTTGCCAGAGGTCTGCGCTCACTTACAACCTTCTAGTTATAAATGTGTTTGAGATTATTTCTAGAGCATTATAGCTTCACTGGCAACACAACAAAACTGAAAAAAATGTTTTCATAACAAAACAAGCATAGATGAAAAAAAAAAACAAAAAAACAAAAACTGGCATGTTCCCCAGCAATACCAATGTATAATTCAATTAACTAAATTATGAAATAGTGAAGATTACACACCCTCAATAACTAGTTAAGAACAATTTTCAACAATCATCTGTTAAGCTAAAAGAAAAAGTGGTACACACTTGCTGCTTCAGTAGTTGAAAATCCTACTTATGGTAATGAGGCAAGTTCACCATCTTGATACTGATGAAATAGCCTCCATCCTTACATGTTATGAAGGCTGCAGTTCACAAGAAAAAGAAATCCCTACATATCTAATGGTGAAAATGTTACTACACTTGTCTCCAATCAATCTCTTACCTTCAGCAGTGTTGAATGAAGTAGCTAAACACCACTGTCTAAGCATTAGTTTAAATCTTAAATGTGCATGTGATGATGGGGTTCACTTCCTCAGACACAACCATGATATGAAACTCAACAGTTGCTTGAAAAAATATGACAGTTCCACTTTTTTTATGCTGACTCTCTCAGTATAAACACAAACTGCATGTGATGTCCGGTGGGGAAAGACATCAAATTAAAGTCCTGGTGAAGTATTCAGCATGAGGGATGTGACCAAGAATGAAATAAACTTGAGCAACATGATTAAACCACAAACTTAAATGTGTATCAGTGTGTTTTAAATTGGGTTAAAGCTTGGATTCTTATGAGAAGTTACATAACCACTAAGTGTGAAACCCTCTCTTCAGGCCAGGGTCAGATCACTGAGAGCATGCAGTTGTGTCTTGCCATTATGGCCTCCTTCTTTCCTCAGCCCCTTCTCTCTCCTTTATTCCCTCCTTACATGTACAGTTCAATTTCTTTAATAAGTTTTCTTTAATTAATTTCTTCAATATTTTAGAGCAAACAGCACATCTTTACAGTGTGCCCTGTGTTCGCTCCCTGCTTGAAGAAAACCATTTACAACACCAAAGGGTACCACAGGGAGTTTGTGGCAGCACTTCCTTCTCATTAGAGGCACATTCTTGGCGAACTAGGTGGTATTTTAATGAGTTAGGCAATCAAATAAGATCCATTCTACTACTTTTGTCAAGTACTATCATCATACCATTTGATAAAAAAATGGAAGACAAGAAGAAACAAAGGCCTCACCATTTTGAGGAAAATTTAGATGAAGACTTTTTTTTTTATCCTACCCATGACTCAAGTCTCATAACAGGCAGAATTAGCACATATTTAACTGTTATGAGTAATACAGTAATCTCTACTGCCCAATTTCAAAACAAATATTATGGTAAAAATATTTGCAGTCCAATAAAAACAACTGAGTGTGACTAAATTATTTCACACCTATCAGCTCCACAAGCATCAGAAAAATCTGTCAGACATGCATTATAAGATAAGATAAGATAAGATAAGATAAGATAAGATAAGATAAGATAAGATAAGATAAGATAAGATAAGATAAGATAAGATAAGATAAGATAAGATAAAATAAAATAAAATAAAATAAATAAATAAATAAATAAACCAACTATAGACAGCTATAGAACAATTCAAAGCCACTGAGAGAAGCAGTAAGGACGACAAACCTTGCATGATTGTCTGGCTTTAGTCAGAGAAGGTCTGTCTGTATGTCTAACTAGTCCAGAGGGGTCTGAAATTCCTCACCAAGCAGGGAGGGTCAAGGGTTTGAGAGGAGTGGGAGAGCAGGGGCTATTCCTGTCCCCCCCACCCACTATCATATCTAGTATCACTCCCTCAGGACCTTAACTCTCCCTGAACTCTTGTCCACTACCAACATACTGTAAAGCCTATGGTATTTACCATTGACAAGAATGGAACAACGCCAGATACAGTACAGCATCTCTTATTATGATGCTGGTACTCAGAGCCAACACATCTGACATAGTGGTAACTGAAAACCTTGTTGTGTTGGTTGGTGTGTTTTGTTGAATATAATAATAAATATAGCTAACAAGGATATTACTTAGGAAATAGAAAACATTAGATTAGAAGAGTTTCATGTATGTGACACATAGTATAACAATTTGAGGAAGATTTGTCAATTTGTCATCTTGGGCTATATTAATCAATATATTAATTGACTCATTCTAACAACAGCAGAGATGTTAGTATTCTTAACAATAATAAGCTGCAAACACAGGGAACCACCATGACCTCTACAGCTGAGGTTACTCACATTTCTCTTATCTCTTATCACTCACTAACCAGGGTGTTATAGATGACTGGTATTCCTGTCACATTGATCATGCCAAGGCACGTGGACCTCAGATTCTGCTCACTGCTGCTGTGTCCCAGCTACTTACATTGATCATAGCATTGGAAGTGATGCGGAAGAGGGTGGCTCTTTCGTTGACTGCCTTGATCTTCTCCCCTCCCTCCACAGGGACTTTCAAACCCTCAAGTTCACTCAGGGAACGCTGCAGGGCCGCCCCATGCTTGGCGATCAGGTCATTACATGTGCTGAGGTCATCGAGCTTACTGACAAGTATCTTCAAGGTACCCTGAATCTCACTGCGGTCCGACTGAGATGTTGGTTCCTCGTCCCCTGAGTCATCTGAAAAGAAGAGATCAAGGGTCACACAAACTACCTTGAACAAGAGACAGGACTATAGTGAGTTGTGAGTACACCAAAATATTTCATAGCAGATTTATTAGATAGTTGCTGAATTGCAAAATACATGCAAATAACTTCCTTTTTTTTAAACTGATACTTCCTACTAGAGATGCATAGACTTAACTTCCACTGTGATACAGTGACCTCAACTGGCAAAGCTCCATCACAGATAACTTATGACACCCACTTAAAAAAAAGACTTAAGAGTTAAATCAATAAAGACCGCAAACCAGTGCTGTTTAATAAAGGATGAATAAACCAAAACTACATAAATGATAAACAGACAAACTGCTTTGTAACCATGGCAACAAACCATTTAACAGTAATTTATTCAAATGTTGAAATTAGAGTTAATTGGGCAGCCATTAGTGTGATTTCACAGATGGCTTCTTTTAACACAAAAATACACTTGTAAAATAATAACACGCTAATCACAACTGCTCTGACAAACCTTGAAAGCTTATTAAATGCCAATGCGAGCTGTAATAGGACATATAAATACAGACAACTTTCCCATACCCATGAGCCTTTGCTGTAGCAGCTGCCTCTCTGTATGATGTCACTAAAGAGAGGTTACTCAAGGTTAAACAGAACATATGAGAAGAGTGCTGCAGCGTCAGCTTTAAATTACACACATAAGCACACACAGAGAAAGATATAAATATACCAACAGTAAGTCCCAGGCACATAAACAGCCTGCTCATATAGTAGAAGGAAAAAATTAAAGCAGAACTACAAATTTTCTGACCTTAACTGGTTATGCATGATCTCTCTGGAAGAGTAAATTCTATTCTATCATCTTTTTATAGCAAAACACCATGGACCCTGTTTGTTGGATTTTGGTGAATATTTACACACCTGTGGATCAAATCTGCACTGACACTAAAAATGTTACCCCACATAAAAGCATCTGTGTTTGTGTATTCCTATTTTGATAAATGAAGCTAACAAAACTACACAAGAGGAGTGATGTGTAAAACTTCTGATGACGAACAAGAAGAAACAGGCAAAATGACAAAAACGAAGGAAAACGAAGACATGGAGGAGAGCACGGTTTATCTCAACAAGGAAAACATATTTCTATAACAGTGAGGTTAAAGGCTCCAGAGTGCAGAGAAAGTCTTTCCACACTCTAATCCACTCTGTTGACCCTCTAATGCTCTAATGTCTAGAAAACGCTGTTCTGCTGTTCTACACCACAGCATGCAGAGTAAGCTTTGTCACATTGAAAAGGTGTGTTCTGCAGCTGATAGGAGAGACTGTCACTGTCTTGGTGAGAGGCAGCATAACAGCAACACTTTCTCCAAAGTACACAGAAACTAGCTGTGATCTCGCAGTGAAAAGACTATCACCTATGTCAAGCCTATTTACACCATTCAAGTATAACAAGGATATTCGCCTGGGGGATGCTGGTAGCCCAGACTACATCATGTAACAGCAATATACTGAGGTCAAATTTGACTGGGACCTTTGTCCAGTGGAACGTTGAGCTTCATTGAGAAACAAGCATCATGCAGATATATCTACTCAGACAAGCTGCTGGTTGGTATCCAAAACAATGTTCCACTTACAGTGTTTTTAGAATCATTTTTGCTAAATGCAAATGATAGCACACTGAACAATAAGGTGAATATTATCTTTAAAGTTAGTCCCATTGCAAAAATTCAGAATTTGAAGCTTTTCAATCGTCTTTGACTGACTAGTCAAAGCAGCATGTCAGTACCATGAGTACAGTGTAAACTTACATGGGGGAATCGAACCGAGAACCCTCTTCTTGAACCAAAATCGATATACTTGTAATTTAACATAAACATATAAAATTAACATTTTTGAAAGGGATCCTCAGTCGGTCCACCTCTTTTGTCCTGGCTGGTATTTCTTACCAACTGCTAAATGGATTGCAATGAAATTTTGTACAGATGTTCATGGTTCTCAGAGAATGAATCCCAATAACTGTGGTTTTTTCAGCATTACCTCTAACACAATTATCAACATTTGTGATTTTTTTAATTATTATTATTTAAATGTCACCAAAACCACTGGATGGACAACCACCAATAGTGTTTCCAACATTAATGTCCCCCTCAGGATAAACAATGATTTAGGAAAAGCACAATATTACATTTATTGATCATGTATAGAGATTGTGAGACATCCTCAGAGGAGGAGGAGGAGAGTATAAAGGAGAGTATAAAGAGGAGTTGATTCAGAAAGAGGAAGAAAAAAATCTCTCACCAAGTTTGCATTCTTGGGCATCCATTTTTACCCAAAGGTAACCAGAGTTCAGCCGGGAAGCAGCAGACACACACACACACATGCCACTGAGCACTAGGCTTGTATGAAAATGTTGAATAGGCTTTCAAAGAGACACAATTGTCTGACCATTACAAAAACAAAACAGTCCAGCCAAAGGTCAACCCAGCAGCCGTACAGCACCAACAAACCTATAGTGAACCTGGATCAAAAAATGACACTGCCATGCACCCATAAAGAGCCAGCAATAGGGTAGGAATCAGATTACACTGAATAACAAAGTTGCTGCAGAAAAGAAAAAGTAAGGAAAACGAAACGAAAACGCTGTAAAGTAAACTCATAAAATTGACCGGAGTGTGGGTTAGAAAACAAACAGCTACAGCGCAAAGTAAGAGGTGGGGAGAAAGCCAAAGAGAATTTGAGAGCGAGTTGGAGAGTCTTAAATTAAATAATGTTAAATTGGTATAGCTTGACCAAAAGGTTGGTTGGTAAATCAACTTCCTCCCACAAGGCAACAATAAGCCTGCACTGACACACATTTGATCAGATCAATTTATGTATACCCCCTAAAGTTAAAAATGACTCATTAAGAATATTTTATTTTTAAAGGAGGAGAGAAGATTTGTTGCCATAGTGAGCATCTTATGCTTTTTTAGGTAGCGGTAGAGGAGAGATAACAGTAAATGGGTTAGAGAAACTGATATGAAAAAAAGGTCCAACCAATCACATCAAAAATCATTTCATATATTTATTTCCTAATAGAACAATAACAAAAGGATGTAGGTTTTATTCCACACTCTTCATTTATCTTATGAGAAAGCTTTGTAGAACAGGACTTACATTTCATCCAATTTGGATATTGCACTTATAATATTTAATTTTGAGCTTTATCTGTCAAATAAACCAATTAGTGAAACTTTTTAAAGGCCAAAAGACACTGGTGAGATGCACAATTTTTTAAGTTTCCTCGATGTCTAGTCAGTATTTACAGGGGATTGTGTTTAAAATGAAAGAAATGAGAGTTGGCTACTCTGCAGGTTGCAGATTTCTTGCTATACAACAAATAATATGAAATCAATATAAACAATCAAAGGCCAGTTATAAAAGTGAACACACAGCTCCTTTAAAGAGAGTATATGTTAAAGTTAGAGTAGGTCATTCATGGACCAAGCTGGGTGTGCCAGGTTCAAAGACCTCAGTATGTTGTGAACCAGTAAGGAGCAGACTACAGATAACAACTGAACTTTGGAGACTGACCTGTAGTAACCCCACATGGGAAATCAAACAAAAACATCTTTTGTTCTGATGGAACATGAAGGTTACTGCATGGCAAAGTCACCACTGAGCTACAGTAAACTTCAGCAAAGTGCTGTGCAACACGTCCACACTTGAGAGTGTGAAATTACAGAGTAGGGTCTGGATAATACGCAGTTCACTGTTAAAGGGGCACTGTGTGGTAATGAGACATTTTTGAGGTGCCATGAGGAAAAAACAAAAGGTACAGGAGAGACTATTAACACATTTTTATTACCAGTGCATGGCCCAGGATAGTGATTGTTTGGCTGCATGTGAATCACATGGAGTTTTGGGACATTTGAAGCTAAACAGAAATAAATGACCACACAGACATTTGTAATACTGCAGTCAAGGCTTGCTCATATTATTCACCCTCATTATGCCAATGAGTTCAGCAGTTCTAAGCAATGCCACATAAAAATAAACTGTCAAATGTGCCAAGGCATATTTGTTTAGAAGAGCTTCTGCTTACAGCATGTCATCTGCAAAACTTATTCTCTTTCCAAAACCTTACTGAAAGGAGCTGCAGGAGCCCAGATTTTGGCTGTAGGCTCTACTGTGTAGACAGCTTGCAAGGAGACACCAGGACACATCTAAACAGAGTATGTCACAAATGTCCTTTCTGCTCTGTCCTTTCAGTTCATTGAACCAGATTCATATAGCATCTATAAAATGTCAAGTGCTTGCGGACAAGTTTGAATACTAGAGATGTAACCCATTCAAAATATCTTAACACATTCTCTCAACTGTATATCACTCAGACATGAACACTGTGTTTTATACTTAACCTGTAAACTAAGTAACTAAATAGCCTTTCTATTCTGCTTCAGTGTCACTGCCTCGCTGGCCCTGTCACAAACCCTTCCCTCACAACAACAGATGTGGATGGATGGAGCACCATAGCACAGCCAGGACCATGAGGCAAGGCCACAAGCCCATTACCACCCCAGTCATGCCTCAAGGGCAGATTACCCCACCACGCCATCTCGAAGAACACCCTGCATCAACGCAATTGTGAGTTTGTTTCCAACTTGTCTACTGCACCCTCCTCCCAAGATGACACAATTTAAGCATCTGAGGCAAGCAGAGATACAAGCTTACAGGTCACAGCTCATCTAATCACAACATTTCAATACATAAAAAACACATCCATCTTCCCCGTCAGCATGTATATAGCATCTTCTTCTTAGCCCCTTCATTACTGTCCACCTGAGTGTTGAGCACAGAAGAGTGAGGCCAAGTGAGAGAAAGCATGAACAGAGGCAGTGGGAGAATGTAATTGGGAGAGTGGCACACTGCTATCCCACTGTCAGGGCTTGTCTATCTGTCCGTCCCTGAGGACAGGCTGTCAGATCAATGGAGCCAGGCCTCCGCCTGACAAGACATCACCCTGTGGTAGAGACGTGCATGGCCAGCAGCAGAACACCCCTCTGGATTCAAGATGGCATTTAAACATAGTAAAATGCCTAATCAGTGAGGAAACTAACGTCAGAGCTCACTTTCATCTCTAATGTTATTTACCAATTATTTGTAAAGCTGTGGAAAGTAGAGCAAATTCGCACGTCAGCAGCATAAACATGAGGCAGTTATTTCAATACTGTAGCTGAGTGTAGTCAAATCTTTTTATGGTTTACAACATCATTTATATGAATTATATCTGTTCTTTGTTAAACTACTGAGATTCATAATCATTCTTACAATTTTATTTTATTACTAAAAGTGATTCACACATTTTATTATCCCTCACCTCTAACCAAATGTACATATATTTGGATACAGGAAAACCTAAGAGACATATCGGAATAAATTTATCATTATGACTCTGAAATACAGATTCCAATAAGCCAGTGTTTATGACAGATCACTGCACTTTTAGCACGCAATGTATTTATACCTGTGACCGTAAGACAATCCTTTCACCACTGACAGCAAAGAGAAATGGAGATGACAGTTTTGATGGAGTGTGCAAGAAAAAGGAAATATAAGAGAAGTTTATCAGGAACAGAGCAGAGAACAAGCCAGATGAAGAGTGAGGATGTGTCCCAGGGGATGGGAGTGTAATCCTGGCCAGTAATTGCTAACTGGCTCCATACCTCCCCCGAGATACATCAAAAGGAGACAAACACGGGAGACAGCAGGTTAAATGCAGTAACATGTGCTCAGCTCTACACAAGCAAATGAAGAACTGTGCAGTGCAACTCATCACTGTCCCCAAAGCTCTGCAGTACAGCTCTGGCAGTGTATCCAATCGAACACTCTCAGTAAGCAGCAAACAATGGAGGAAAAGATTAGCAACAAACTGCAGCAACTTAGCAATGTGTTTTAATTCAGTAACATTTTATAATGTGCCAGGATCGACAAACAGAAAAACGATCAGTCTGCTGACTATTAAACTGTAAATTTATAATCTGGTAGGGTAAGTAAATTTTCTAAATTCCCAGCTGGTGCATCAAACCTGTGAGGGGAAAATGGCTCCATGTCTGAAGGTTGAGGTCATTAATTATCCTACAACCTCAGAATACTAACTGAGCTCATCTCCACAAGTCTGGTCACTGTTAAAGGATTTTCAGGATATTACTGCAGTAATGAAAAAGTGTATTGTTTTAGAGTAACAATGGATTACAAGCAAAATTTGAAGTGAGTTAACCATGTGAAACAGTCTGTAGTGATCTATCCACTGACTGATGTACAGGGTTGTTTTTTATCATGAAAGGCAATGAGCTTCATTCAAACCATTGTATACAAGACTGGTATGTATACATGAACTAAACGCATTCTCACATGCAAAAATGTTTCATTTACATGCACACAAACATCTCATGCTGTGAAGTGGAGGGTCTGTTTACAGCTGCTGCGGTTCATATAAAAATATTAATGCTTTTGACAGACAGATCATTAACAGAGCTACAGCACATCAGAACTATTCCACAACATGATGCATAATCTTCCAGTCTTAAACAATTTACTTTCGTGTCACAATTTTTAAGTAGTTAACAAATACACCCAAATGTTATACACTAATACGTGCTTGAGATGCAGCATTACTGATTGTTTAAAATTATACACTTATATTCATGAATCCAAACTCTTTGATCTTATTGTCTTTGCCACGTTCAATGTGTTTACAATATGCATGTACATGCATGTATCTTGATATGGTAGTTTGCACTGTTAGTTCCTGTGCTTGATTCAAACTGGCTTTAAAACACATAGGATTCACAAGACATGATGCACACTTGCAATTCAGTGTTACTTTTCACTATTTTATTTCCCAGACAACTGGGATGATGACATAAAACCACTGTTACCATGGTAACCACAACACAATAAAGCAGCTTTAAATAATATTTCCATGATAATGTATCAAACAACTAATAAGGTGTCTCTCATGGTGATGTTACTCTCAGCTTTATAACTAGTTTCAGCTCATTGTTCAGCTCTCAGCACTTTATTTAGTCTCACAACTTGCAGGATTGTTTTCAGCTGCAGCAGACAGCTGATTGCAGTGAAACAACAAAACTCACTGTACTCTACTTGCCCTGCAGCAAAAAGCAGACCTACACAGGAAGCAACTAGCTGGAGAAACTAGTGGTGCATTTTGCAGCTGGAGGAAAAAAAAAATAAATAAAAATCAGGTATTAGGTCAGGTCACAGCCTTAAAGACAGAATTTGACTCTTCCTTCTATTCGATATGAGAAGTTCATGCACCAGCAGACAGACTAGTTGCAAACTAGTCACAGTTGCATTAATTCAAACATTAGACCTGGGCATTATGATGCTAAAAACCAAAATTTGTCAACCAGATTTTGCCTCAGTTTATTCTGAGGTAGCTCTCCCTTTAAAATCACTGGATATTGTATTAGGTAATTTGGGTCAGTCGTTGCATATAAATAAGCATTGCGTTATTTAAATAATGATTTTTTAATATAATTTTTCCAGTGTGATAAAGTGCCGTGATTGGCCAGGTATTCAGGTCATTGAATTAGCCATAAGTATTATTGTGTCCACAGACACAAATGTTTGCACTGTAACTACAATACAGTTGCAATAGGCAATGAGAGTAATGCAGGATTTTTACCTGTATTGCCCTCTCAAATTCTCCAGAACTTAGCACGCTAGTATAACAAGTTCATAAGCATTTGATCTGCTATTTGATCATGTAGAAAGATTAAGCAGGATCATGATCCATGACTCAGTAACCTCAGTAGACAGCAAGATTGTGATCCATCATGCTAATTGTCTGGGTGTCAGCGCTGCAAGATAATGAGCCATGAAGGTAACCATTAAACCAGCACTGTGGTGACTGCCTTCCAGAGCACTAGCAGATGTGTCTCTAAAGATTTCTTAAATTATGTGCATTAATATTTGAGAAATTAAAGATGATCAGTGCATTGCAGGAGCTCCATTGGCCTGCCCTGAGCCCTGACCCTCCTTAAAAAAAAAAACCAACCAGCATATATATGGAATATGTGTGTTTACACTTGCTGATGAGAGTGAAAATCAACTGGCTGTACACTCTCTATTCTTGTCTGGAAAAGGTCTCTTAGCCCTGATTATTACAAGAACTGATTATCCAAGTGATGTAGAGTCTTGCATGCTAGTGCAGCTCCAGAAGAGGTTTTACATGTCAACAAACCACTCAAAATAATTCTGTTCATCATAACAGCCTGAGTACACCGAGAGCTTTCCACTGGGACCTGAGAACATTTCATTTTCCGACTGCAGATGCCACTGATTATCAAGGCCTTATCCTACAAATTCATAAATACGATGTTTTCATGGTCAAGCACGGATGCTTCAGAAAAAAAAAAGATCAAATTGATGTGTATGAGACCTACAAAATGTGGTACATTTTGGCTGCTCTCTGCTTTTATTTTTCACACATCCCAGTGCCTGCCTAAAACTGGAGCACTGTCTTTGTGACAGTGACAACAGCATGGCTGTCAACCAGACATAAATGTTTGGCATGTGTGTGCCTTTCACAGCTCCATCATGGACCATTGTGACATTGTAAAGCATCTTATTATTCAGACTATTTATTTTTTTGCTTTTTTCAGCAGTTACTCTCACAATGTTTCTCTCAACTTCTCCAATTTCCTGAGCTAAAGTTTATCCTGGCCCAGAGATACTGCTCAACTATTGCTATTGAACTCTGCTGAAGTAATTTACATAAAACTATGTTCAACTATTACTTATTTTGATTGTATTGAATTTAATTCGATTTTATTTGTATAGCAGCAAATCACAGCATACATTAACTCAAAGCACTTTACAGAGTAAGGTCGAGACCATAAAATATTATGAAGAGAAACCCAACAGTTCCCATAATGAGCAAGCACTTGGCAATAGTAGAGAGTAAAAACTCACATTTACCAGGAAGAAACCTCCCAACAAAACCAGACTTACCGTGGGTGGCTTTCTGCCTCGACTGGTTAGAGGAGCCACTAGGTTAGTGCCATTTTGACTATTTTTATTGCTTGTTAACAACAGAGGACTAATTTATACGTTATCTTCTATATGTTAGTCTAGACACCTTTATGTGTGTCCATGAATGCAATTAAATAGTTTATCTAGCTATATAAACAGCTAAAAGCTATTTAAAAACCCTTTGATAACAAATTAATGATTAACATCAGGCTCACACGGTGCTATTACCACTTCTCCATAGCAAGTAAGAAATACATCTTTGACTGTCCGTTACTTTATGGCTGCTCTATAAATGTTTGAAAAAGGAAAACAGCTGAAAGCCATTCAAGTATTATTCTAGTTATATTTATTCGTGCATCATATCAAAACACTGATCTAATATTCACACCAGCTTTTTTTAATTAAAAACATCTTAAATTTATATTAGCAAATATACTCACAGGACATTTCTTGTACTGCCACATTGTGTTCTAACAAAATAAGAGAACAGCTAGTACTAGTTTGTCTTCAGAGGAGTTCAGGTTATTGTCTATGAGATGAATATTTAGAGTGGTGATGTTTTGGTCGTGACTCATGTTCTTTGTGTAACTTTAAGACATTTCAACATTAATATTGAGGGGAGTGTGCAGAAGCCTACTATGGAAAATCATAAAACAACAGGGCCTATACAACCTATGCCAAACTCATTTCAGTGCACCAACAGGCAAAGTGAGGAGACAGGAAGCCCAGGGCTTAAGAGCACAGCTGCTCGACTCAACAATGTCTGAAAAACGCAACAAAGCGATAGATGAAGTGAGAGAGGTGTTAAGGTAGAACAGGATGGGCAGACAGTGAACTGCACACACTTCATTGTTCAAAAAAAGTGTCACATAATCACATACAGACAGTATGAAGTAAGCTCTATTGGATTCTATTAATCTGCCATTTGCAATAATTCAATAAAGATTTTTTTCCCCCCATCCAAAATCCTTCATCATTTGAACTATATGTTATACAGGCTGGTTTTGCTCATGAGTGGACTGAGCAATAATCCTATTAAACTGTAGTTCTTATTTACTGTCCTCACCACATATCATGAACAAATTAGTCTTGAGACAGGTTCAAGGACCCTGGGATACAACACATTCCTTTCTACAGTTTCTGATGATGCAATAAACTCTCCCCACATTATATGCATACACAGATGCACATTGCCAATATAACACGTAGACTTGGCAGGCCAGGATGCAACTCATCCATATGCAAATGTCGGGTGGAGCAGGCGCAAAGGAGAGAGGGGAAATGAGTCTGAGTGAGAGCGGCGCAGGAGCAAGAAGGGAAGGAGTGAAAGGAGACTATGCAGTGAGGAATGCAGGAGAGAGGAGAGACGCTGGCGCTGCATTGTCTAAGGAGGTTGCAGAAATGTGAGCATCCATAGCGACCGATGACAGATGCTACAGAGAGGAAGACGGATGGAGGAATGACAGCTACCTCTAAAACATATAAGGAAGAAATGGCAGAATGAGGAAGGTTTTGTCATTGGACAGATGGACAGGAGTGTGACAGCTCCGTGCTCCTGTGCTATAGCTTTAGCCATAGCTGTACTGACCCTGGTTGAGTTTACTCAGGCAGCCCGAGTTGCAGAGGGAACGGACCGTCCCAGGTTCCCAGCAGCTCCGGCCCTTCATCCCACTCTCTGCAGGGCTGATCCCACTCCACGCTCCCTGAGACGCAACGCTGCCCTGGGCCGCTACATAATCCCAGCGAGGGGGGGGCTGAGGCAGCGACTTTTTCTATTCAGCACTGCAGCATGCAGACACACACATACATGCATACACGCACACATACTTACAGTGCACACATGCAATGATCTGGGGAGCAATGCAGGGACTTCCTCTTGTAATTCCTATCTCCTCTCCTGCATTGCTTCCTTTCCTCCCGGAAACACACACACATATACACGCACACAGTCACACACTCAGCATACACACATTCACAAAGCTCAGTACATTTACAATTCTCCTCCACATGCTTCTCTCAGTGCAGTGCAGAAGAGAGGGAGTGAGAGAGGGAGTGAGGGAGGGAGGGAGTGAAACAGAGAGGAGATAGGACTCAGCAGCCAGCAGTCATCTACACAGCTAAAACCATAATGCATTGCCTCCTCTTTGTTACCCGCCATCTGCTGCTTTTGTAGCGTGACGGCAAAAGTCAACTGTTTCAGTGAAGTTAAATAGAGGAGCTTGGATGAAGTGAAAGCTGTGTCTTCAAAAATGACAACATAAGGTGACATGAACGATGAAAAAATTTCAGAGGTTGTGACATATATAGTCAATGGTGCCACTAGAAAATGGACAGAGGGTCAAATATTTATTTCCTCTACTACTGGTTGATGTATACCTCCTTCCTTGTCCTGAATCTCTCCATAGTGCCGATCACCAGCCGTTGACAGATCATATCAAATCTGACCTCCCACAGAGAGGTCAGGGTCACTGAGCCAATACAGCACAATTCATGCTGTAGTTAGCCATGGGCTGCAGCAACACGTCTCACCTCCCCCATTTTCAAAGCAGGTGATAGTTATCACTTCAATATTACTGCCAGAGTTCATATCACACTCTACTGTAACTCAAGGTCACCTTAGCCACCTGAACCCATGCACTCTCTCTCTCTCGAGTTAAATCAGTGTCTGTTAACATGTATGTTACAACATATCCATATAGTTTGAATCACATTGCAATTTACAGTATGACCATATCCTGTTACTGTCTCACAAATTTCTGCTATCCTGTCTGCTCAGTTTGATTTATTTATTATTTATTTATTATTATTATTATTATTTTATATGTTACTGTTATTTGATCCTCAAAATTATCATTATAACTTAATTTCAAGCATCTCAGACTCAGACAGACACAGGCTGGATGATAAACTAAATTACCAGTCTACCAGTTTACTCTCACTGCAGTTTTTAGTTAATAGATTAATAGCCTGTATCCCATATGACTGAAATGAGAAAAGCTTTTCATTGTTTTAGATTGTATCATTCAGCTCTGTCCAGTTAAATGATCTCTGGTAAGTGTGTTCAAATATGTCTATTTTTGTTTTAATTATCTCTAGAAATAGAAAGGTTTGCCTTTTAACCTGGTATAATAAATAACAAGCAATGCATTTTAGTTATCCAGGACAGCCTACATCTTGGATACAATATCACATGTAAAATCTCAGGACTGTTTTATGATGCAACTCCAGTTCCTTCTTCCATATGTAGCAGCATGGATAAAATACACAAAATAACTGTTATAATATCTGTGTTGCAGTGAGTCTGTAAAATATGTGATAACAGCAAAAATGAAGTAACATGGGAGGGCCACTGTAGACTGTAAGTGAGGTGAGAGAGAGTGCTGACAGGGAAAGATTCTTGGACTGTTAATAAATAACATCACCTAAATGTCCCGGGGCATGTTCAAAGGGGCAATGAAGCATGAAACTGCAATTAATTTTATACTTGACCTTCATCAATTCTTTTCTTCCCTACAATAAGTTGAACCATACAAAGAGAGGAAATGTGGCTGGTGAAAAGTAGCTATGTAACTGCTCATTTTATCATTGGCATTTTACAATACACAATCTTCTAGTCTGTTTTTTCAAGTAGTTTAATGGTCTGTTTTTCAATCTATTTTGTTTTCAGTCGTTACTCTTAGTCTCTATGATATTCTTTTGAAATCCTAAAGTTAAGTAGAAATTCATCGCCACATCTCTGTTTATGTAATGAAGGACAGACAGTTGAAGGCCAAACCGACAGAGACAAACTAAGGAGAGAGAGTGTTTAAACAACACGAGTTACAGTCTCATTAAGCCAATTACTGCATTAAGAACCAGGAACCCAAACACTCCCACAGCCTGAATGCACAAGCACTGAGCTCATTAAAACCAGTTAAACAGCTCAGTTCAAGTGAGAAAGCTTTTTTTTTTTTCACCATGGGAAAAAACTTTTTTTTATTGTGCAATGAAGGGATTACACAAGGAGTTTAGACAAGTACAGGGACACACAAACAGCCAACAGAGAATATACAAAGTAACACAAAAACACAAAGAAAAACAAAGACACATGACAAAAACTAACAGAGGAATTCAATGTCAGTTTTATATGATATATAAAGAGAAGAATCTAGTTTGTCAAGTCTAGTTTGAGTTTTGTCAATTTTGACATTTGTGGTTACGCATGTCAAATCTGTCATAAAATGACATTTTTAAATCTGAATTTAAGATTAAAAACATTAGGCTGTGTCAGTTTCAGGAATAGCCATATACAGTAAATGTTATTGATCCATGCCATTATCCTAGACACAGTGCTGCCTCACTGTCACGGAGGCAACAGAAGACCACTTGAATGGAACTAGAAAGAAAGAAATTGACTGCAGTGAAATACAAGCCAAAACTGAGATCTCATAATGGATTCCTGTGGTGATAATAACCCGCTTTTCCAAAGGAGGTGGAAAAGCTTTAATTAACCACAAATGTAAGAGTTAAGAGTAACCACTTCCTGCATCAGCCTCTGGTGACTTGTGGACCATGCATCAACTTGATGATCACAAACAGACACAACACTTCATGTAAATTCCTCATGCACAGGAGTGAAATTACAGCTGACTCTTAATAAGCTGGGGCAATGAATCATCTAACCTTGCATACACTTAGTCTTTACAGACAGATCCACTCGAGTCCAAGTAGCATATTTGCATGGCAACTGTTATTGGTGGTGGTGCAAAAATAAATATCTCTGCAAGTTGTGTCTTTAGCATTTTGAAGTTTGAGGAGTCTTGCACGCGTCTTTCTCATTCATATGCAAAAGTAGATTCTGTGATTCACATAACATAAATGTTATCGAGCAGTGTGGTCACAGATAGACACGATGACAACACAGTGTCTGACATATTATGTACTTATGTAAATAAAACCCTAGAAATGTGATTTTCTTGATTTCTTGACTCCAAGATGTGAAAAAGTATGTGAATATTACATTTAAAAAGTGCTAAATCTCCAACCATTTCCATTGCTGCTGACCACAGCTGCAAGGATGAGTAGTGCTGAAGACCACTCATTAAAGAATAATTGCAGTTTCTGTGACATTTCTGGGATGTTTTGATTGTACAGTTTAATGGGCTTAAGGTCAAGACTCTGACCTTCAGACAGAAAAATTTAAGCAACCATAACCTGCTGTGGAAGGTGTATTTCTGTACCTCTTTTACTCATTATCACATTGTGTGACCTGACCTTTCTTTCAGATTCAGACCATAATCAGATACCTCCATATTCTCCTGTACAAACCATTAGAAATTCATCAGATGCTGCAGGTTGTCCAGACACTAGACGCAAAGCTTGCTCCATGAATGTGAGTGTGAGGTCCTGGTGTTAATATGTTTTTCTTTGTGCTTCCAAATATAACATTGTCTTTTGTTAATCTTCTGTATTTTAAACACTGTTCATTAACCATGTTTTTTTGAGAGCATACTGTTCTTGCTTGAACACCACTGTTGTTGACTACTGAAAATAAATAGCAGACTTAACATCCGTTCCTTGAGATTTAGAGCGATTGTTAAATGTGCTAAAAATTATTTTTGTTTTTCTTATCATCAAGCCAAACTGATTCTGGTGCAGACAAACTTGCATGAATTGCATCCATTATGCATGCCTAGGACTGTTTTGCCTGATGCAGACTGCTACCAACCCCGATCTAAAGCAACTCAAACATAATGGAAAGACAAGTCAAAGACAACATGAAATAATTTGTTTTTGCCTTCCCTCCTTTTCTGATCATCTTCACCATTAGTTAAACATAGTCTGTCAGCCACAGAGCATTAACATGTGTACAAACAAAAATGAAACTATTCATTCTAACAGCGTTTACTTGCCCAGTTAAGTTGTTAAGCTCGACAACTCTGACATCATGTTTACAAAACTCAGCCAAGAGCTTGGCTGAAACAAACACTCCATTAAAAAATTATAACTTTTGTTATCATCTCACACAGCCCATAGCATAAAAGGCAGCGTGAACTAGTTTGAATGCATACTGCTCACAAAGACCTGGGCTTCCAACAGTGGTGGCCTTTACACAACTGCAAAACAATATCAAACCCACTGTGCCAGACTGTAATGCTGTGAGACAAACACCCATAGATGACTGCTGAGGTAAGACCAGAAGTTGGCACAAACAGCTTCACCTGACCAGGGAAAAAGAGGTGCCATAACACAGAAATCCACTAAGCAGATAAAAGCTGGAGGAAAACGAAAAACTGAAACTGGAACTGAACCATTATTGTCTGATTTGACCGTTGTGCACAATATTCAACTAATATTATAATGACCTGCCTGTATCAGCGTTCTCAATTTCTCAACTTCTGCTCACTGCTGATAGAGCAGAAATGTGACAGAGAGTAAATGTCTGTGTCGCCTGGGACACAATGTGAGTTTAACAAAGAATTAGAGTTTCATGCAGCATACACCAGGTTACTGCACACACTCAAGTCATACAGAGCCATAGAAAGTAGATGAACAAACAACAAAGAACAACACAATAATACCAATGGATTCTATAACAATACAGTGCTTCAATAGCACTGACAGCATGGAGTTAATATTAACACCATTTATAGATCAATTTAACTGAGTGTAACTGCTAAACAAAAGCCAGGGTACTACAAGCATAATACAAACCTAATTATGGAGCTTAGACTCCCACAAACAAAATCATGTCACAACACACACACACACACACACACACACACACACACACACACACACACACACACACACANACACACACACACACACACACACACACACACACACACACACACACACAGAGAGAGAGAGAGAGAGAGAGAAAAGTGAGCACAACAGGAAACAGACTGATCATATTATTCTGTGGCCTCTTTTTAAAGGATGATATTTTCATCTATTTTTTTCTGATCTAAATATTGAATGAAAATACAGCTGTTAAATCAATGCCAACCACAAAAAGTTGAACAACTATCACATATCATTATTTAATCAACCTCTTTAGTATTGCTGATGTTTTCCTGTCATACTGTCAGCAGTAGTTTGTGTGTGAACCATCACATTCTTATATGAACAGGTAGAAATGGTCAGATGGAAATACTGTCCCTACACTGTCCAGATGGCCAAGAGTCCATTCAATATATATCAGCTAAAAAGGCCAGTTTGCCCAGTGTGCCTTCGAAAAACCAAGACAGTAAGAAAAAGAAAAAAGTGAACATTTAGATGGAGGGAAAAATCAAGTCATTAAGTTAGAAAACAGTTATCAAGTACAGTAAAAACAGGACAATGGGCTTGATGAGTTTCAAATGTTTAGAATACACTGTAAACAACAACAAAATGTTTATTTAAAGGGCAAGTCAGACAGGTGAGCGAAGAACCAGGTGGTATGTAAGTATGGGTCAACAGGGGTGGGTGGGACATGTAGTTCATGGAGGCAGTACGATTCCAGAAAAATCTAATGTATTGTAAGACAGCAAAGGTTTCATTTCATAGGAACACTTCCCCTTTCTGTTCAAAGGGCACCTGGTCGAAACACATGACAAAAAAAGCAGATCCCATTTTTGGCTGGTAGATTACTTGGACAGACAGAGAGTGTTTATTAGCTTTGTTTTTAGTTGTAGTTCATTTTGCTGCTTCATCTGTCGTAATGCGTGTAACATTGCAGGAATGAACCTAAATCTTCTCCCTTTGTCCACATCTCACTTTTCAGAAGGGACTGAAATGATCCAGGAAATCGACCTCTGCTGGCACACACTTTTACATTCAATACAAACAAGGACAAGTGACTTGAGCCACAGCCACTGCAGAACTAATAGATGAGGATGACAAGCATGCCATCTGTCCTGTCATAACATCTTTTCATGAGTTTAGACAGTAGCACTTCACATAGGATGGAGACTATAAAGCCAGTTTATATAAAACTATCTGAATATATAGGCTTAATATCACACATAAGTCTTTTCAAGCACTGATTATTTGCAGATGATAAAACACTTGAAATGCTGTTTTTGGCTCTACTTCAATTAATACAGTAGGTGCAATCCATAACAGTCAAGAGTGTAACAGACACTGTATCATAGTCTATAATCAGAAAACATTTTCCAATTTATTTGTATAAATGATTCAAATTATTTATAAGTCATGAATTTGTTGGTGGAAAGGAAGCTACAGTTACAGTTACACAGTATCTGAATTTACTGTAATAAAACTAACCAATACATTATATACTTATATTCACAATTTGAGTCTCCTGCCCTACCCAGAAAGATTCAATCACCTGCTCACAATGCAAAACGTATGCAAAAGAGCAAAACAATATACAGCACTAAATGAATTTATACTAAATGTTCTGCTAAATGGTGAAAGATTTTTACATGTTACTTCCTTATCTCAATAATAATTCTCCAATTTCAGTCTCAATTCACTTTAACAGTTTCAATGGCAATGTCTCTATTGTAACATTGAAAGTACAGATACTCCACTGTAAATCAGCTAAAATACACTTATGATATGCAATAGAAAACAAATACATAGCAACATTTAATCAACTTAACCACATTCACATGTATACATGCAAACACATGCACACACATATTCCTGAGGACAACACAACATAAAGAAAAGCCATGTACTTACAAGGAGACGCTGCCTTATTCCATTTCTATTTTCCCCAGACTTTGCAAGACAATAGCAATGTTTTACACAATAGAAAGAAATGGGTGAAGGAGCAAGAGTTGGACAAAGCAGAGGGTCATTCCTTTCAGAACTAAAACCTTGCTGAAAGAAAAGCAGAGTAAATGGCTTACGGAGAGAGAAGGGGAAAGAGAGGGAGAAAGAGGGAGGGGGCGGGAAAACCAGACAGCGAGTGAGAGGGAGAATCGAAGAGGGAGGAAAAGCAAGTGCCGGAGCAAACGTGCAGGGGGGGCAGCCAGGACCAAGGGATAGGGACAGAGAAGAAGGGATGGAAGGAAGGGCAAACGAAGCATGTTTAAGGATGCATCGCTAATCTCAACTTCATGTCGTCCTCTTTCTAGCCCTTCTGTTTCAGGACCATGGACAGAGCACTTCACGTTACGAGTGGCGGCTGTGACACAATAGCACAAAAGACAGAGAAAAACTATGGGATAAAAAATACAAAAGGTTTTGTAAACACTATCAGTAAATCCTGTGACTACCATTTTACTGGATTACATGACCACAGTCATTTTGAGTTAAACCTCACTCAAGGGCTGTCAGATTGATTTACTGATCAAACAGTGATGCAGATCAATACACTGTTGTTCGAGAAGTAACGATACACATCAGCTTGCATGCTGGGCACATCAGGGTCAGGTGCTGATTCGCTGCTGCCTACCTCAGCTGTATCTGCCTCAGCTCAGCTAGACCCAGAGAAACCACTGACTGGATGAATGATCCCAGTATCTTTGAATTTCTCATTTTTTTCCACTAACTTCCACTAAAGCTTTCCAGCTACCACTAAAATTCACCATGTAAGCATATTTTCGCTTGTGTTAAATTCAAATAGGAGTGCATGCCAGGCATGCAAATTCAAGCCACCACTGGATAAAGAAATTCAATGGGCTGTGATCCCACTTTCACAAGCAGAGGAAAAAAAAAAAAAAAAAAAACAGGCAGGCAAACCCATAAGAAAGGTCATGTTGAAGTGAGGGGAAACACTGCCACCTACTGAATGTAGAGAGCTTAGACTTCTGCAAATATCTTCAGTAAACTGTTAGAAATCCAATCTAAACTCAAATTAAAACAAGACACACTCATCGAGGGAGTTTACCAGAGAAGGCTTGTAAATGGAAAGGCTGCCAATGAGACACCAATATTAATGAGAAATTCAAGTCATTAAATTAAGGTTCAGGTCAGTTGTACACAGAATTAGTCTTGTGGCTGGCAGATAGAGAGACTCAAGCATCAAGTCAATACAGAAATTTTAAAGGTATAAAAATGGAAAAAAGATTTTAGAAATGTGTCTCTAGCGATACACAAGATGTGCCCGTTGTTTACACTGTGCTCTCCTGAGGAGATTGATAGGAGCTCTTTGTTCCACTGACAGACAGGGGAGGGCAGGTTAATGAATACAGGCACCCTATCACTGATCCTTGTTTGTCTGACACCATGGACAAAGAATGAGATGCTCTGAAAGAACCTGGTGGCCAAATTATCCATAAATTTAATTTTGATGCACTCTGACAACATATATATTGTACAGTCATTCAGTGACATATTAAAACATTACTCTCAATAACAGCTGCATTAGCAGATATCACGCAGTGTCCCTTTTCTCACAGTCTCCTGAATCCTCCTCCCACAGACAGATTAGCTGTGAAAGGAACAGGTAGAAAAACCAAAGACACATGTATTCTGTCTCTAAGCTTTAAAGCATTTACTCGCTCAAAGCTTAAACAAAGTACAAAGAATTTATAGCTTATAAAATAAAAGTCTTATGTATGGCAGGCAATTATAACTCTAATTCAATAAATAGTAGAGATCTCAGGTTTTGCCTTTTTAAACAAAGTATTTGGTAAACAGTTTAAGGGTTAAGGGTTTCTGTTTGACAGTGATCCCAGAAAGCCTGAATTACAAACTGTAGGAGGGTTAAAAGAAGTGGGCATTTAGCATCACTGAAGCAATCTGATCTGGTCGATGGGCAGACAAATGGTAACTGGCAGCTGAGGAATTACCATGTCATATTATAAACATATTACAACTGGCCTTCTGTTTTTTGATGAAATGCTAATAGTTCAATCATTATATTAGAGCAATATTGTGGTTATACTGTAAGCTTATATATGGATTTTTTTCTATTAACTTTGTATGTCTACTGTAATCTAAAAGCTTTTGACAAATGCTTCATTTTAACATCATGTTGTTTAATGCTCTCAAACAATATGATAGTTATCTGAATGATTAGGGCACATACCATATGGGGGCAGGTGTCCCTGGCTCCCCGTTTCTTGTCTATATTGTCAATAGTACATTTTCTAATAAAGGCACAAAAAATAACCTTTAAAAAAAGCTTTAGCAAACCCTGTTGAGATGTCAAAACTATCTCAACTAAGGTTGCTCTTCATTCTCTCTCACTACATTTTCAACAGATACTGTTTTCCTTTAAAAAGGCATACATATCCCTACTTTTATCATAAAACTTACACTATGGATCCTGGTATTGACCCAGAAAATAAAATTGATGCCAAACTGAAGAAAAAGATTTGTATCTTTCTTTCCACTCTGGCTGGTGACCTACTTCTCTTGTAACATACTAGAGATGTTGTGCAGAACATAGTCTAAATACACAAAGCTATGCTCTAGTAAGGGACATTATATAATGCTGAACACCAGTCCAGATGAACTTCACAACTGACTTGCAGCCAAAAATATGCATACACAAACACAAATACAAAATCACATACACACAAACATACACATCAAATACTGTGGGCTGTTCAATAGCCTAACCTTTTCAAAATACAAATATATAGGCATTCCTCTCCTGCTTACCGGAAGTGGCAAACTAAAAAGCACTCACATTCTCACTCTCTCTCTCTCTCTCTCTCCCTCTCTCTCTCTCTCTCTCTATATATATATATATATATATATATATGTCTATATTTAGTGATCTGACTTTGAAATGGAGGCCAGGGGAATATATAGCCTGTCTCAGTCTCTGTAGACCCTGTCTGCAAAAGGCTGTGGCAGAGAGGCTTTGGGATGATGCCAGGGTGAAACGTGAAGAAAACTGTCCTCCCAGGCTTTTCCCACAGCCTTTGACCAACAACACCTCATAGAACCATACAAGAATAAGTCCCCTTGGAAAGGAGAGTGTTCTGTTGTCAGGAGGAGGATGAATGGGAGCTCAGTTCTCACGGTACCATTAGCATACTCCAGTTTGTTTTCCAAATTGACTGAGCAGACAGCGCTGCCCTCTCCTGGCTCACACAGGAATCTGAATTACATCAAAGAAGAAGGCCGTAAGCTGAAACACCAGCTGTGCTGAATATCAAATGCCAGGTGAAGCTGGAAACCAGTGGCTGGAGAGTTGCACATGTTGAGTCAGTGCTGAACACACCTTTTAGCATGCAGGGATCTTAACAACTAAACCAACAATTCAGTTCAGAAGGTAAACACCCTCTTGTACTGTATGTTTGCCCAGGCTGCATGAGCCCAGCCTTTATTTATCAAGGTTAAATTAACCTCTTACATCGGTGCCACATGGGTGCATTATGCTCTTTTAGCATGAACTTCCATAAAAACCATGTCATGCATCACAAATTTTCAATATAAGTAGTTGTTTGCTTCAGCTGCACTTACCAGACTGATCGTTCATCATGCGTATAGCTTTAGCTTTGGCCAACTCCAGTGCTGTGACCCATCTCTGCCGCTCCACTTCTGTGCTAGCCTTTAGGTGGTAAGTGCGGCCGCCACTGCTCAGGACGATATTGCAGGCGTCCTCTGTATCGATGTGTGCTGTGGCCAAGTTGATTGTTCCACGACATGTATGGGCCATCTCCGCCTGCGTCCTGCATTAAAATACCAGGGAGAAAGAGGGACAGAGAAAGACAGAGAGAGAGTGAGGACTTGGTCTTGGACACAAGTTAATCATCATTGCTCACAGTATCTGTCCATTCATAAACATAACATTGCAAATTACAAGTATAATTCAGCAAGGCTGTAGGTAGGATTGTGCAATTGATATTTCTATAAGCACAAGCGGGGAGGTGAGGAGGGACACAGGACTGCCACAGTGATCATGTCAAGAGTCACCTTGAAAGCCAAGCAGTGGAAGTACCTGTTCATTTCACTGAAGCATATTTATTCACAAAAACTAAACCTGCGTTAGCTAATGTCAAACAAATGGGATGGTTTAAACTTCTAATTCGCTCAGCGTGACCTGCCTGCCCTGTTGTGGGGTGTGCAGAATTGTGGGTATTCTGTGTAGCCTCCACTAAGACCAACTGTTGCACATTCAGTGGGCCACAGTAGTCTAGATAACAAGGCCATTGTCTGTCTCCAAGCCTGTGTAGTGAACAAAACCAAACAATGAATAACAGCACGAACAAAGAGAGAACAGAGTGTGAGAGGTGTTGAAAAATGAGAGAGATAGCAGGGGAGAGGGAGCCAAAGCAGCAGGGTAGGAGATTAGAACAAAGAGGAAGGGCAACAGAGTCTGTGTCTGTGCATATATGCACTGTGCAAGTCTTAGACAAAAGTATATACTGTATACATATCATTTTATAATGAATATTCCAGTAAATTTCTGTTGCACATCTTCCAAAACAGACAAATACAGTGGAATTTATTGTTGCATCTCTACAGAAATGTGCTTATCTGAAAAGAGATAATTCAAGAGAAATTATTACATTTATAAAATCAAATTTGTTGGTCTGACATTCTTTCGGTGAAACTAAGCCGCAGGGAAGGGATGGACCATCATGTCCCTCAGAGAGCTGAGTGTATGCAGATTTTCAGTCCAGCCACAGACATCTGATTTTGCTGATGAACACGTTCAACCTAAGAGCAGCAACTAATCAGCAAAATCACATGCTGTGCTAGTTGCTTCAGATAAAACAAATCCTCCGCCCTCCATGTCACAATTGCCTGTACATACCCTTGGAAACAGCCCACATTAAAGCATGCAGCCATGCAATCATGTTTATTTGTCTGTGGGTCCTAACATCCATTCACCCATCCTCAGTGAGCCCTCACTGTCACAAGCAGCTGCCTCTCAGCAGCACTGAGCCCTACACCAGCTACAGTCTCAGTTGACACTGACAATGTTGCTGCCTCCCTGTTAAGTCAGAGGTTGAAGTGTATTTATAAGTTCTGCCAGGCAGCGACTTCCCTCATTCTGCCTCTACGGGCTGAAGTCAAGTCTTGTTATGATGCCAAGCCAGAACAAGACTATAGTGTACCGCTCTTCTGCTGGCACTCAGTGCACTCTGGTGCACATCAGTTGTGCAGACAAGACCGCACTGGGGCCATGCGAAGCCATGAGGAGAGCAGGCAGAGATCCTGACGAGCCCAGTTTCCAGCCTCGCCCAGCAGAGCTCAGCTGCAGAGTCCCGGCTGAAAGTGGGGCAACAAACTGAATGTGCTGCTGATGAGTAAGATGAGATCCATGCAGATCGCTTCTGCCCTGTGGGGAGGCAAGGCCATGCAAAGGCCATGAAATTATACAGTCAAGGAAACTACAAAAGCTGGCAAAGAGAGATAAAGACTACAGGGGCATTAAGGCTAAAGAGGGAGGGGTGAAGGTGAGTGGGGGCAGCTAAGGGCATGAGAGAGGGTCCTGCATGTTGCGCTGAGCCAGGAGATAATTTCAGTGCTTTACCTGTCAGTCCCCTGTGCACACATCCTCATAAAACACAAATCCACCGATCTGGAGCATGGAATGACAGAACAACAACCAGTGAACAACACATATCAGACGGCCATAAGCATGAGGAGACATAGACAGGCAGGGGAAATAAGTCACAGTACCCAGAGCATGAGAACGTAGATAGGATTTGTTGTGGCTCAGGGTTGAAATATCACAAGACATGGAGGGAGAGAGCCAGAGAAACGCTGGGTGACGTGCCGTGCTGAAGACAGAAAAGAAACATAAGACAAGAAAACCTAAGCAATGATACTGCAATATGACAGCATGACATGAGACTGAGGCAAGGAAATGGTGAGAATGTGGCCAGACTCCCTGCTCTCTTAAACATCACTCTGTTGCTCTCGCCTTCACATAGACCACCCCGACAGCCACGCAAACAGACACACTCTTTCTCTCTCACACACATACACACACACTGTAGACTGGTGCTAAGATGAACGAAGAGCCCATTAACAAGATTAGATCACAGCATCCGCATCTCTAGCTCCAGTCACCCTGCTGATATGCCAAGCTAGAAAACAAGGTTCAGGCCAGGCTTTACCCTGCAGCTGGGCCCAAGGTTGGCTCGCTCACTACTCTCCAGCCCCACGTCCCTTCACCCAGGAGCTGAGCATGCCAGCAGTAACACCATAACCTGACTCTGCTGAACCCCCACTGAGCACTCAAACTGATACTATCTAGTTTCTCTCCTGCAGAGAAGGAAACATGCAAAGACAAAGCCAGATTCACTGATATGGCAGCTCAAGTAGCACTCAAATCTTTAATGCCCTGTAATCTTCCCTAAAGCACCAAGGCAGATTTACTTTAAGAGGTGAGCAAGTAGTGCTGAGAGTATTAAAACTGGGAGGAAAAGTCAATAAAGAAATTAAAAATTAAAAAAGAAGTTCAGTGAGAGACAGAGGACAAAGCTCTTGTCACATGTCCTAGCAGAGATGACACAATGAAGTTCTTAGGGTGATTTAGGCAAAAGGCTGATGAGGAGTAAAAGACAGTTAGCCTTGCAGTGCCAGAAGTAATCAATAACAAGTGCAATGGTGAATCCCTATAAAACTCATTACAATTTAACAGGCGGAAGTGCTGAGTGTGTCCGTTGTCCAAAGAGTCAAAGCATTGATTATAGTCCTCCGCTGCCCTTTGGCTTCTCAGCTGCAAGTGCAGAGAACTAGGCCTTTGCTTTGACAGCAGAAGGCCTTGGGAATGAAAGTAATCCCTCACATTGTTAGCTAGATCTCTCATTGGCAGTCAGTCACTATTTATTTATCAGAAATATAAATTGGCCTTTTAAAAAGGGCAAACAAATATTGAACACTGCAAATCAAACAACTGATAAATGCATGCTGGGATACATCTCATGTGGTATAAGCTGCCGGAGCTTTAAAGTGGGTCTCTATTATAGAGATGAATCTCTCTCCAGTAAATCAATTTATACACTGAAGTTTCTTATAATTTTTCAAGTCACTTAGGCACATTTGTGTGTGTATATATATTGGTTGGTTGTATAACAAGAAAAAGGTGCTACATATAGTGTACATAGATGCAACACAATTATCACTTAACATACAATGAAGACACAATAATTAATGTCGTCATATTTGTCTGACTGTTTCCCTTTTACTTCACTCACAATAGAAGTGCAGACAGTTGGCCACATAGGTCCACATAAATGCACACAGAGCCTGAAGCCAGACACACACAATGTGGCTCGCCAGTAAGACATCAGTGGAGGGGATATGTTATGCGCTTCACTGCATCTGTGCTCAGATGTCGACAGGCTACCTTTACCTCAGGGAGAGCAGTCACCTTATAACATAATGGACTATTAATAGAGGGTCGAGGCAACAAGCATCTTTCCTTTCACCAGGCAGGAGTAGGGTTTTGGCTACCATACTTCTGTGTCACATAACACTTCACCGACAACAAAAAAGAATCAGGCAGCTTAAGAAAGTGTGGCACTGAGGTGTTGGGTAAGACTGTGGCATGGGATAAAAAGGGCTCCAAATGTGGTATTGGGGACATTTTTCTGTGAGCACAACCAGTAA
Organism: Rachycentron canadum; assembly: GCA_038496675.1. Lineage (NCBI taxonomy): Eukaryota > Metazoa > Chordata > Actinopteri > Carangiformes > Rachycentridae > Rachycentron > Rachycentron canadum. The sequence goes on from CM076654.1 coordinate 13,358,308, forward strand.
ATAATGCTTTCTATCCAATCTGAAAATTTCTGTTTCATTTATGAGTCTTGGAGCTGCAGGGAAGCACGGTCACTCAAAATGTTGCCCTGCAGTCAGAGGATCAAGACTCAAACCTTCATACTGCCAAAAAGTCATCCAACAGAAGACTCTTTAAACAAGGCAGTGAATCCATTCAAGCTTCATAGCTGATTTTGCAATCTAATCTCCCAGTGAAAGATGGCATTTGAAAAGACAATTACCCTGGAGGGATCAGCTTAGTGTCACATTAATCATTTTTATTACTGCAAGCAATTAGAATTTGCAATAACACATTAAGCCAGAAGGTAGAGGCTTTTTTTTAAAAATCATTTCTGATTTGTGAAGGTGTCTAAACTTCAGTCTCAGCTCTGACTAACAGTATTGTTAGCAGAGGAAGCTGTGTGCACCTTCATTCTGATGTGAACCATTTAATTAGGAAAACTAGGTCAGACCTGGTGAACAACTGTTGCAAAAAATACTTAATTTCTCCTTTGCTGTGGACCACAGGAATTGCAGAATCTTCATTGTGAAAATGCTTCATGCCCATTCTGTAGTGTGACAGGTCAATGTTACTAGATTTTCTTGGCTGGAGACACTTTGTAGCTTAACATAAGAGGGGTCAATATTAAATGTGCACCAAGGGCAGTGTAACCTAGAAGACAACAGACCAAAGTATTTCAGTGTTGACAAAAGAAGTCAAGCGGTAGTGAGCAAGCTGGTTAAACATGAGAGAGCCATGCAATGAAGGCAATGAAGAGCTCTTACATGACAAAATAATCGCAACTTAGAGGTCCACTTATTGCTTTTTCAGAGCTTTCAACCACATCTCACTCCCTTCTTGAATGAATCAAATGAAATAATGGTGAAAGCTCTTTATGGAGAAATGTGAACCTCGGAGTTGAACCTATCTTGCCACATATACAGTGACCCAAGGTCAAGATTGAACTTCCTCAGACTGACATATATTTAGCTGCTTGTAAGGATGTTTTAACATTAGACTGACAAAAAGTGGAGGGAATTTGAGTTTTAGACATTCAAAGAACACTTTCATAAATGAATACTTGTTGAACTTAAAATTTCAAGTTGTTCTTGTGACCTTGTACAATCTAATCAGGTTTCCATTAACCTTTAACCAACATCGAGGACTTTAATGTTGAAGCAAACTGAGTGTGTTAAGGACTAAATATTGGTCATTGGGAACTGCACATGCTTTATGATGCATTGACTGTTTCCATGTTGCGCATGTGGAAACATGACTCCCTTGCATGGGGCACCTGAGCCACAGGTGTTAGGCTGTTGAAGGGCCAACCTCATCTCACGGCTTGCACCTGTGCGATCAGACTGAAGACGAGTTGATAAAGACAGAGACCGTCTCTGGAAACATGAACACGTTACAGCCGTGAGCAGCCCACTACCGTTATCTAACGCAAAGAATGAATGACTGAATTATTAGAGTACATATGAAGAAACTGTGTGATTAAAAGCTTAAAAGAGACGATGATTAGCTTGTTGAATTTTACCCCCGACTCGTTAAATGAGCCCCGAGTGTCGTCGTGTTTGTCACCGAGCGGCTGGACCGTCAACGGTCAGCCGTCCGCCGACTAGCGGGCTAGCTTAGATTGCTAGCTAACGGCGGTACTTGCTGTCTCCACATTTCTGTCACTTTACTGAGTCAGAAACCAGGATGATGCCGCCGCCGCCTGTGTCGGTACCTTTCCACAACCCACGGTCAGTCAGAGTCAAAACAAGACGCTCGGTCCCTGTCAGCTGGAAGTAAACAGCTTTAGCCCGCCGCTGTTAGCCAGCTGAGGATCCAGCTGTAACGATGCACCGACACAGAAACATGACTCGGCTGCGTGCGTTGATTTTTTTGTGTGTGTGTGAAATGTTTTCGCCACTTTGCGTTGGCGAAATTTACCTGTAATATGACAGCAGGCCATTGCTGAGGACAAACCATCGCCGCTGGTACCCTTTCAAGTAGTTGGTCCATTTAAAAAGCCAGCCTTTGTACGTATCCGACCCTGGTGCCGGGGCCGCGGCAGAGGCGGATGCCGAGCCCTTCCCTTGCTCGCTCATGCTCCGCTCCGCCGCACGGTGCAGGATAAACCGGAGACAGCGGGGACAGAGGGACTACCCCTCCGGGACTACCGGGACGAGGAGGTCGGCGCTTACAAACGAGCACGACGGAGTGTTTGTGTGTGTGTGTGTGCGTGTGTGTGTGTGTATGTATAGGGGGGCGGGGGGTCTGGTCTGGGGCGAGAGAAACCAACGTGAACCCCTTTCACATGACGCCGGAGGAAGGACGAGAAGTGATGCCAAGACAGTTTGCTGATGCAGACTGCAGAGGATCCAGAGCACAGAGCTGCACTGGATAGAAAGGAAATCCCTTACATGGCTCCACGTTGTCTGAGCAGCCTGTCTCCAAACCGACGGTGATTTCCACGACGACAGAGACAAACACTTTATGGCTGTAAGTGCAGGAGGAAGCGTCTCCAAACCCGGACTTTAGTAGAGTATATGTTTGAATGGGAATATCCGCTCTATCGGCGCAGGTCTATGGCTCAGACGCGGACCACGTGATGTTGTTATCTAAACATTCCTAAACATTTGACATGCGGTTTGGCTCCTGACACCAGATCTGATACCAGTCTGTGCAGTGCAGACCAATAAATGTTATGTGCAGCAAACACACACACATAAATAAACTCACTGATAAGGGTGCATGGGGGAGATGAGATAAGCTTCCTTCTCACTTGTGAAAAATGTCCATCCTATTAAGGGTAAGAAAACCTGAGTTCGTTACAGTATGAGGTCACATTGGGGGTCAGGTGATGAGTGATTCATGTCTGGATTGCCCACAGATCTGGATCACCAAGCAGGGGCCCATATTGCAACATGGCCACTGCCTGTTGCTTTATTTTTTGAAAGGATTCCTTAAGATTAATGCAGAAAACTATCTCTGTAAGAACTTCATTACTTTAGTTTATATTGTGCTCACATGGTGCACATTACTCAAATAAAATCACTACAAACTGATGGATACTTGTGTATTTAATTGTGAATTTGGAAGATGACCCTGGGCTGTAGATAAAAGGATAAGGAGATCAATGGCCCAACAACAAACTCTTGCCCTTGGGGTCCATAACAGTTTAATGTATATGTTACTCACAAGAAAATTGGGGGGAGATGACCTGAAGAATCATCTTTTGACTCACCATCAGCCAAGAATCCATCAGACACAAGTATATAAATAGCTAGATGATTGTCACTATCACAGTGCCACCATAAATTAAAGTAGGTCAGTATTTTCATTGGGGAGATCACCAGATGATCATCTGGTTCTGTTGCATACAAAGCAGTACGCATTTTCAGCAAAACTCCAGCAACTACAGGAGGTTGATATGAGATGCCTGTTTCAATATCTGCCACTGATTTGACTCCTGATAACATCATTTTACCACAAGATGGCAATGTTGTCAAAATGATCTTTATGTGGTGTAATTGTTACACAGAATTGAAAAGTGACCAGCAAAAGTTTACTGTCCTCAAATGCATTTAATAATAAAACAAAATTACCCACAGTACTAACACAGTAAAAATAAATACAGGTAATGTTTCTGATAAAAAACTGTAGCCCTTTTATATTTGGAAACACGCACACAAACAAACTGATGAGAACTCATGCTACACACAGTTGCTTTCTAATGTATCTCTGCTACATATTTCATTTTTTTTTACTAGAAAAACAAAAAACTAACACACCCATCTGCCCTGATTGAAGGGTTCAACACTACATCTCAGAGAGAATCATGAGCTTGTGCTCTCACATGCCAATGAAAAACGATCACATTCACTCCACTCAGCTGCTCATTACAGTGTCAGAAAACCATGTATTACAAAAAATAAACACAATATCACATTTTCACATCAGTGCAATTAAACCCTGACCCGTTGGCTCTACCAACAAAAGCATGCAAGTCAATTAATCTAAAAATCACTCTTATGTACAATAGGTCTGCTTACTTTCAGTGCAGCCATATTCACAAAGTACTTAGGCCTAATCAAATGAAAAAGCAACTGTTAATCTCACAATATTACCAATTAGATACTATTCAGATATTCATATGAAAGCTTTATTGAGGTTCCCTGTGTGTCTGTTATGTACTCATGGGGTGTTTGGTGGAAGTCATTGAGCTCTGCCTCCTTATTTCTGCAGGGTATTTGAGCAGGAGTGGATTACATCTACTGTGTCTGAGGCCTTTTTACTATGACATGGTGGTACACATAGTCAGTCAGGACGTCCCTGTGGGATTTTATTGCTCCTTTCTAATCCAAAGCTTCAACATCTGTCTCTTATCTTGCTGTGCCTGTCCTTTGCTTGCCTGAATGTCAGCTATCAAACCTGCCTTTCTCTGCCACCATCTCCTTCACCCTATCTCTCTCTCTCTCTCTCTCTCTCTCTCTCACACACACACACACACACACACACACACTCGCATACTTCCACATTGTGTTTACAGGTTCTCGTTTCAGGCTCTGCAGCCTCCTGCAGGTCCCCAGTTCCCTGGATTTAATGTATTCATCAGAAACAGACAGTGAGTGAGGGGAGGGAGCAGATTAAAGTCCTACAGTACATCATGATAAGGGACTGCAGTATTTTCTGCAGTAAGACAACCTTAAAACACCCTTCATCTGAACAAACAGCTTTTACCGAAGGCCAAGTTTGTAATGGGGACAGGGAAAGAAAAAAAAAACAAACGTAGGCTACTTCTCACAATCTAAGATTAAACACCATCACCATCTAATCGTATCTGTACACACCAGATATCCTCCCCAGAAGTTCTTTTTTTTTTTTTTTTGCTCTTTATTTAATCTTTTTGACCACTGCTCTCAAATAAATCCAAACATGTCAGGTACGAGCATCTGCTGTTGACCTGTGAATGTGACTAATTCTAAGGAAGACTGGATGATATTGCTGCCTCTTCATTTTGAGTCTCACTATCACAGCCTCCATGATTTCCGACCCATATTCAGCCTCTACACAATCCCCAATAAGACTGCTGCATCCTCAAATGCCTAACTGTGTAGGTGACATGAGAAATATAACTGTGCTATGTTAATCATACTGGTTTTCACCTGCTTACTCTCAAACCTCCTTCCTTGCATCTACACATTTAGCAGATTTTGACGAGGAAGTGTTTGGATGAGAATGTGTGAAATTTCAGTCTTTTACAGCGCAAGAGTCTAATAAACCTCATTATGAAAAATCAGCTCAGTAAAGCAGGAGGCCACGGGGTATTTTTTCCAGCCATTTAGATAACAAGTCCTTTACTCCACTTCCGCTCCGCTCCTGAGGTGAGAGGGGGTGGAGGTGGCTCTCAGGGTCACATGATGGTGCAGCGATTCCTCTGTAGCGCCCCCTGCAGGCGGATGGAGGTGTGGTTCTGGCGCATGCCCCGCGCCACAGCAATGCCCAGCAGCTCCTTGAAGAGCAGGACCACATGCCAGTTAAACTTGGCAGAGCACTCCACATAACCACACTTCCAGGTCTTCTTCACCAGGACCGACACTGCCCTGCGGGGCATGAAGCGCTGCCGCTGCAAATCTCTCTTGTTGCCCACCACCAGGATTGGCACCTCACTGCTGCTGCCTTCCCTGCAGGAGCATGTGAGAGGTATAACAATAACAACAATAATAAAAAGGTTAGTTAAAAAATATAATAATAATAACACACACACAGATATCATCACAATGCTTGTCACAGTGGTTGGTTGGGCGTGTGCAAGATATCTGCGTGCAGTTTTTCCATTCTTGTGAGGTGTGCGGGGGTGGACTGGAGGATTAGATCTCACAGACTCAAGGGGCCTCCCACCACACTCTGCAGTGGCTGGTTGACAGCATTATGAAGTGTGAAAATGTACGCAAGCCAGAGATAGGCATAAATTAGTGGCTGAAGACTTGTGTTTGTAATACATACTCCTACAGTTTTAATGATAAACATCAACATCTAAGATGATGTCATCCAGAAACAGCTGATTGGATCTGAAGATCTCCTTAAAAAGGAGAGGATGGTGGTTTACTATGGCAGATGTATGTAGAGCAAAGCAGTTACTGGAGGAAAGAAAAGTGGCTCGTCGAACAAATATTTTGAAGGGAATAAGGATGATTGAAGTAAGATTTCTAACAACAAGATCAGTCTTTACTCTTTAGGTGGGAGCCAAAGTCAATGCAGTTTTTATCAAAAATAAAAATATATTAGCATATGAGTTATATTTTAAAAAATGTAGTATGTCAAGTTGAATTCACTGAGGACTGATAAATCAGGTGAATTATGATGCTTGAAGGAGCAGTGATGTGCGAGTACATCTGCTGACTTGCTGAGCTCAGTGTCAGCTGAGGTATGAATTGTTAAAGCTGCTGCCTTAACAGTTCATCTCTTCTTCTTGTACTAAATTGTTAGGTTTTTTTTTTGCCTAATCCTCCGACAAGAACTTGTATACATATGCATATTATCGTTTCTGCCATAACAAATGAACACATAGCTCAATAGAGAGTATAATAGACGCTCAGAGAAATACAGATGATAAATTGGACCAAAAACCCAGAGAAAATGGCTAACACCTTACTGAGACCTCCAGAACCCCTGAAGCCTCCAGAACAGCTTCAGGGGTCTTTGTCTGAGTTTCTCCTGCTGTGTAGGGATAAAACCATCTCTATTAAAAACATTCCCTCATTTGGAGTTTTGAGGATGGTGCTGCTCAGAAATCCCCCATAGGTGCTCAGTTGGGTTGAGATCTGGTGACTGTGGGGGCTGAAGAGATTCCCATTTTCACACTTATCAAACCATTCAGTGACCCCCTGAGTATCCCAGTTATGTGATGTGTATGTTAACATCATATAGTTTTTGGGAAACCTGAATATGCTGCCACATAGTCAGCAGTGGCTAATGTGGCATGTAACAAGCATATCCAGGTTTCTGATTATTCCTTTATGATGATAAACAGTGTGATGCTGGTCTACACAGTGAAATTTAAGTCTGCCACTGACATGTGGATGATAAACTGATGATTATATGCAGAGACTAAAGAGCCAGAAATCAAACTGAGTTCATCCTGTGCTGTTGAGGACTGTGTTCAGACAGACAACCTGTCTCAGCTCCTGCTGGAAGGCTACATGGCATCACCTGGCAAAGACCTGTACTGGCCAATTAAACACTTGCAAGCACTCTTTCCTGATACATTGCTTTGCAATGTGAAAATTTATATCCACTGTTTACCTGGTGAGTCTGGCAACAAAATATAAAACTACTAACACTGTGTTAAACGTAGCTTTATCTATTGCTCAAACAGGATTTTGTGGATCAGTTCATTCTCTCACTGGTGGCTGAACCAACTTGCCCACACAAACACATTGTCCTCATTATTTTGAAACTAGATACTGTATGATCTTGTGTACAGACATATGAATAAGCGGGTTTCTCAAATTTCATGTGTCATATATATTGAATATGAGCTTAAACAGGATATCAGAGTAATTATGAACGCCTTCTAAATTTCCCGTAGGCGTGAATGTGAGTGTGAATGGTTGTTTGTCTCTATATGTCTGCCTTCTGATAGACTGGTCACCTGTTCAGGGTGTACCCTGCCCCATGTCAGCTGGGATTGGCTCCAGCCTCCCACATCCCTGACAGATAAGCAGTATAGATAATGGATGGATGGAGATGGTAGACTTTTTAAGACCTGCGGCAAAGTTTCTAAAGATGTGGAGCTGAAAAACACATCTCACTTTTATCCTTTTCACAGGTTGTGCTCACATAACAGATTTAAAAATATCTCCAAGTATATCTGTTCAAGCTTGGGAGTTTTAGCAGATCGAGATGTCCTGTATGTGTAGGAGTGTGTGCATGCATCTGTTTGTGAGAGTTGGGGAAAACTATACAGAAGTAACACTGACTTCACTGAACTGAAGGTACGAGGGCTAAAGTAATGGAGCAGAAAAATACATTTATTCTGTTTTTGACCAGATTTTGTCAGAAGATCTTCGAAAGAGTATTTCATGTTTTAAAGTTGAGTAAAATTAACTGATAAATTCTTTGCAGTTGACATTTACACTACCTGAGCTGCAGCAGCCCTCATCATTCACGATTTCATTTTATGTCTATCTCTCCACTCCTCTCTCCTCCCTCAGTCTGGCCTCATATCTTTGTTTTATGATTACTCATTTCACCTGTTTTCTATTCCTTCTCCAGCTGCTGGTGATAATGGTTTTCTCTCATGAGCTAGGAAGATGGGCATGAACTGTGCAGTGGCAGTTTGGTCATGTACAACATAGCAGTACAAATGAGGCCACTCATTGTACGTTTCAATATGTAAATATATGCAGGTATGCCAACAACGAGGATGATAGTAGAGTAGATGATACCTTTTCTTGGTCTTCTTTCTCACTCAAGTTGGTTCAAAGCCAGCCAAGAGACCTGTACTATATGTTATCTCCCTCTGGTAGTCAAGCCTACTGCCGTTTGCTGCTGTACTCTGTCCAATAAAAGCTGAAATATCCTAAAAATAATCTTTAAATCACTAGTGACATCCCTGGCGGCTCTCATGCAGCAATTCCAGACTCAAATGTTATTACAAAACTGTCAGGATGCAGGGAGGAGTGTGCTGAATTAAAAGATATCACCACAACCAGACTATCTATCACTGTCACACTGTCACAAACGTGTAATTGTACGGCTTTGTGGTAGGGCTGGGAAATTGCATGCTGTCTCCAGATGAGTGACACAGTGATGTCATTAGAAATTACCAGCGGTGGTTAACTAGCTGTACGTCAGTGGGTGTATGTTCAGTGACAGTTTGGTCACCTGACCGCGTACGGTGGACCGTACCTGTGCTCCACTATCTGCTGTCGGATCATCTTGACATATTCGAAGCTCTCCATGCAGCAGATGTCATACACCAGGATGTAAGCATTGGCATTGCGAACACCTCTGCAGCGAAGATCCAACCACTCCTGGAGGACAGACACAAGGAGACAAAAACATAAATATTCAAATCAATAAATACTGTATGGTCTAGAGAATCCCTCGTCTGTCAGGTGGTCCACCACCTCGATCCAAATGTTGTTAGACATAGTTTCATGATAGGAGTTAGTCCATGGAGTCATGGTGCCCGGAGGATTAATGTCTCAACAAGTATAATTTATGTCATGAATTTGGTACAGACATCTGTGTCCCCCCTGGGACAATGATAATCATAAAATCAAATTTCGAATGATTGAATGATTTGATTCACGTTAAAAGACCTGGAAATTTTATGCTCAGCTGCATTTTGTTTGCTTTGTAATTGACAAATGCTAACAGCCTATACTAAGATAATAAATATTGATAATTCCCTGTTAAAGATAATCATGTTAGCATGGTCAGGGTGAGTATGTTAGCATGCTGATGCTAGCATTTAGCTCAAAACACTTCTGTGCTACCTCACAGAGCAGCTAGCATATAAAGCAGCGACTTATAGAATATAATGTGGTTGTGGCCTGTGTTCCTGTACTTGTTCTAAAGTGCTGTGGCTCAGTGTCATAGTTCGCTGCCTCTGCTGCTTATCCTCTGTGAAATAGTGCAGAGTCAATGAAGTCCTAGTGCTTGCAGAGCTGGGAGTCACAGCTTAAAACAAAGTCATAAAAAATGGCAACTAGCCAGCACCAGGCCCTGCACAGTGTCCTAGCTACACATGTTCAAGGACAGCAACAGAGGATACAGCTTATAAATTATGAGCAAACACACAGCCTTCTGTCAGCAGTGGAAAAAGAAACAACTTTTGTAAAGTGTTTCGATTCAGACCACATGCAGCAACAGCAACTTCAAACATGTTTGATGGTCATGATTTTCAGCCTGTAATAAATATACATGACAGAGGTGGGCACACTACGACCTTAGTGGGACACGGTTAATACAATAGAAAAACACAGTGAACCCTGCTCGTGCGCATGGTGCGTTTTTGAATGCTGAGTTCACACAAACCCACCACCCAAACCACCTCTAACAGCATACAATGAATTTATAAGCATTTGATCTGATAAAAGGGAGGGAGGGGGAAACAGAAGAACGCCAGGGGGATGGAGAAAAAAAATCTGCTGAGGGAAGGAAATGAGAAAACAAACGCAGCCCTGAGAGAATGTAGAAAAGATGAAAAAGGCAGCAGTGGATCAAGGGATGAGTAGACATGGTGTCAACATAACCTCTGGTGTGCCTGCACACTGCGAACAAAGGGTCGGGAGAGAATGACTGTCAAGAACTGAGACTAGATCTATTCTATTCTATTCGATTCTGTTTGATTGGTCTGATTCAATGTATTCAATTTCATCTCAATTCCATTCAAGTCAATATAATTTAGCAGGCAGAGAGTTGACACTATGCTCCATGCGAAAAACAATAATCACGTATTCAGTGTTAACCACTGTAATGCACAAAGGGTATGGCAGCACATACATCACATACAGATAATTATTAAATCTGAAAGAATCTTAAAGGAGCACTTTGATATTTCAGGAAATATGTTTATCATATATATTTTTTTAGTTGCAGAGAATATCCATACAATTCACACAGCTGAAAATATAAACCTGGAGCCAGTAGCTGGTTAATTTATCTTAGCATAAAGACAAGAAATAAGGGGAAACATCCAGGCTAGGTCTGATCAATGACAACAAAATCTGTCTGTCAGCTCCTGTGAAGCTCACTAATTAACATATTATATGTCATTTGTTTAAACAGTACAAAAAACATCTAAAAGGTTATGGTTTTAGGAGGTTGGTGTCAATTTCTTGATGGTGCAGTGACTTGTTACTAACTGTAATTTTAAACAGGAAAAAGAATTAGTGTAATTCACCAAAATATAGATTTATTCCCTTAAATTTGAGGCATTTTGAGACTTTATCAAATATTATTGTGGCAGTGTGTTTGTATATATAATGATAATTTCTGTGCAAACTATTATTTGACATTTGATATCTTATCATTACATTTAGATCCAAATGAATCACTGCCGAGTTTGTTGTTTGCAAACTGTTCAGTTTTTTTTTTTTTTTTTTTGACTGATGCACCTGCGCCTTGTTTCAGCTCTTTGGAGATCTGTTTGTTGCATCACATTGCTTTGAAAACTCATATATCAAAGTGATGTCAGACCTCTTTTCATTTTAATGCTTCTAATTAACATCCACGATAAGTTGACCCTTGTTTGTAGAAGTGTTTGCAATGATGAACAACTCGCTACGGTGTTCAAGCCATTTTCCATGTGCTGTTTACATCAGCTCTTCTACCTATCTGCAGCAGCTTGTGCAACTTGAAATCTAATTACATTGCTCTCATGGTTGCAGAAAATATGTTTTTTGAATCAGTGTAGTGCACGAGCTTCAGGCTGTGCAAATAAAATCATCTGAGAATTTGTGATGGGGAGGCTAAGGGAGCAGGCAACGATCAGTGCAACTTGTAATGATGATAACGCTAACATGTCTATGTCAGTAAGGAATAGTCTGCCTTCACTCAATTTGGAAGAGGCATTTGTTGGTTTGTGTCTAGGTGAGTGAGGAAGAAATAGCCTCACACATCAGGCAGAGATAATGAGGCCAATCAGACATAGAGACAAACATGTGGCATGAAGATCGCTGCCATCAAGAGCGAGGGCAGACGTTGGGAGGAAGTGAGGAGAGAAGTGTGTTGTGAAAACTGGTAGAAAGTGTGATTATTTTCTCTGTCTCTATCCAGGTGAAATCAGCTGCGAGAGGCAGGAAGAAAACATGGTCTGATTTCTACCATAATTTCGTCTTGTTGTCGAGAGTCCAAAACAATTTAAATTCAAAGCTGTGTCAAGCAGGCCTCAGAAAATATTCAACTATTTTTGCCAAGACATTTCCCCTGTTCTATTGCAGCACATCATTAAAAGTCAATCTTTTCTGAAAAGTGATGACGTTAAATGCACACGGTGGCTTCAGTTGCAGCCTCTATATCCCTGGGGCTAAAAATAGCATCCTTTGTTCTCATCCCATATCTCTTTGTCATCCAAGTCCTGTTTTTAAATGTGGAGGAGGGGCTAGAAACAGCAACACCACTTCTCAAAAACACAAACATGAAATACAGGCAAAACAAGGACATGAAGACCTACTCTACAATAAGCATGGGAATACAAGACAGTGCAGCAATACAATACCTGATAAACTAAAATCAAAGAAATTCAAAATGCATGTGTGGGCATGTTTATTTGTGCACGCTTGCAGGGCGTGAGAATGTGCTTGTGGGAGCGTGAATGTGAAGTGTGGTGCCACTGTCTGTATCCTCCAGTCGGTCCTCTTAACACAGCACAGAAAAGAGCATCTCATCCTTCGCTCCTCACGAGCCAAACAGATCATGTTTCCCTGACAACTGCAGATCGTGGTCAGTTTGTAACAGGCTAAGAAAAAGTGGTCGTGTCTCCTGATATATGAGAGCCAGGCTAATGGTAATGAGCGGTCAAGACAGATCAACACTGAAGCACAGGAGGGAGGCCTGGTGGGGGAAGGGTGCTGAGTAATTATCAGAGATATGTCACACATAAGCCACAATGGATGATTTGCAATTAAAAGCTATAATATCCCCTGAGGATTAAATTGCCATTAGTCACTGATGACCTATAGCAGGAAAACCATTAAAATCTGTAGGTTTTATTGTCCTTTTCAGTAATTCCCTTTGAGCTGACACAGAGAGGATGGTCTGTTGCTGGTTTCTCACAATCGCACACAGACTCACAAAGAAGGTAATCAAGTAACTCTGGGCAATATAGTCATAAATTGTTAATCATGCAAAACAGGTTTAAAACAGGAGTTAATAAAGGTTTTACACAAGAAACAGACTCTGCCTGAAGCTTATGTCATCGATCTACTAGCTGCTCTATTCCTTGGCTGAGTGCAGTGACAACTTGCTTTTAAACTTTGTTTTTTGTCACGAATATTGTGCTGATTTAGTTACCTTGGGAAAAAGCCAGGATAGCTGTTTCCCCTTGTTTTCTATTTATCGTTTTCTATCTCCTGGTAGTAGCCTCAAATTTAGTGGACACCAATAAGGGTGGTATCATCCTCCTTCATTGACTCTTGGCAAATTAGCCCAAAATGTTGAATTATTCCCTGCATATAACAATGGTGGTATTTACCATTAGCACTGCAATTTGATCATAATTCATCTAAATATTTTCTGTTCTCAGAACATAGTATTATTTGTTACAGTTACACGATTTAATTTCAGTCAAAAACAAAACTAAACACACGTCAGCGACACAAACACTTACAGCAATCGTAAACAGCACGTGCACTTCATTGATGTGCACTTCACATTTCTACTACGTCTGGGAAAGTCAAAATTACACAATGTATGAAATGAGAAGCAATCATTTCCAACCTGTTACCACAGACTGTATCAACAGAAACAACTGAGAAAAAATGTCCAGAGAGAGCAGGAGAGGGGGAGAGAGCATTCTGCGTGGGAGGATGTCATGGAGATACATTGTGGCAAGGACAAAAAAGAATTAAAAGAATGAGAAAAATCATTTCTGAATCCAGTGTCAGGCTTAAAACCATCTGTCACCCCATTCTATTGACACACTGTGACAGATGCTCTCTAAATGCAATACTCAGTGCAACAGACAGACATACCGCAAAGCAAACAAATCATTACACCATCAGAGCCGCACAGTAAAATAATAGAAATCTTGCCGGTCTTCGGCATTGGAAACAATAAAAAATCACTGTCGATGTGGTTGAATTGGGGTCAGCCTGCCAGAACATTACTGTTCTTCTTTCAAATATAATCTGAACTGATGAGAAATTGCCTCAGTGCATAAGCATGGAGGCGTACTGACTCACTCCATCCTGCAGCTTATTCATCACAAATTTCAGAGGACATTATACAACCTCATTTGCTAACCCTTACTTAGACAGTGTCCATTAAACTCTGTGCAACCTTTCTAATTGAGTGCAGCAAATGCCTACTGTCTCCTCTGTTGGTCTTTTATTCCCAGCTGTGTCCTAACAGAGACTGGTGCTTTAATTCAGTCTACTGTGTACTGCAAATAAATTTCAATAAGGTTTCTTCCCATTATAACTCACTACTCATTGTGTCCACTGCCCCCGACCTAGGTTACATGTCTCTGCCCACCGGGTAAATACAGAGCAGAATGATGAGTCAAAAATGCCTCATGTCTCTTCACTGCTCGCACTCTGAATAGAGGACATCACCAGACAAAGCAAGAGATTGAACCTCAGAACAAGCTGGACATGACAGGAGCAGAGAAGAAAAAGTACAACAGGCCTCTCCAGTCCTTCCTCCATAAATGAGTGACCATAAATCTGCCGGACAGAAATGTTGTGGCAGCACTCAGCTAATGGTTTTCTCTGTCTATGTACCTCTCACAAAAGGGCCCTGCCGAACAGGTGTCTTTTCACTGCACTACCACTTGAAAATGAGCATGAAATGTTCTCACCATATGATACAGCATGATGCCAAATGAAAGCTGTGAGAGCTTAATAGCTCTCTCATGTGACTCAACCTTAGGGACACACACTCACTCTCCCACACTCCTGTCCTATTCCTGCTTTCTGTTCACACTCACCAGATTGTCCCCTAATGGGGTTAAGCACCATTTAGCAGAAGGAAGAAAAAACTCAATCATAGTGTCCTTACAGAAGTTCTCTGCAGGCAGGAAACAAAGCACACCATGCCCTCTTAACACTTTCTAACAATCTGCTGGAGCAGCTATGTGTAATTCTTCTGCAGCCTGACAGGATGATAACTATGGCCCCTCCATCTGCCTGTCAGACATTTTCTGTGTTAACACTGGGGTTTCTGAGTGCACAGCAAACTAACACTTTTGGAGGCCTCTTGCTCAGGCTGCTTTTTTTTGTCCCCTCCTTGGTTTGATCTGATTTTCTCAGTGGCACCTCAACTATGCAAAACTGTAGGGGAGAAAAGGAGGGAAATGTTTAGCAGCAGCCAGAGCTGTCGTCAGCTTGATGTGGTGACCTTGGAGATATCTTCTGTATCTTGAAAGCATCACAGCCTCTCCACTCTGGCTGCAACGGACACACCTGAAGCCAATAGAAACACTTTTTCTCTCAGTAGCCAAGGACCTTTTACACTCAACCTGACACACTAAATCCATACTTTTTTTGTAAGAACAAGAGAAATTTACCAAGAGGCGTTCTTGTCTTAAAGGTTAGGTTTGTCAGGTCTATTTTAGAGCAATACTCACATGGGCACTGAAACAGGCTTTGGTTGCTGTAATATCCTACATCCCTTCTTATTAAAGTATGGGAATAAGTTGAAATTCCTCATTCTATGCAAAAAGTCCAGCTGTAGCTAATGAAAGGATTCAGCAGTGTGAACTGGACAGTGCGAAGTCAAATGGCTTCTCTTTCTTTTAATTCTTCTCAAGACTTTTTATTACAAAATCCCCTTTTTGTCTTTCCACAGTGGAGGAATAGTAATAGTAATAGTCTTCATTTTAGAAAAGGAAAACCATTTAATCTCCACTTTTGGTTTTGGCTGAATGTTTTCTCACCCCATCACTTACATTGAAAATACAAAAATGAATCTTTTTAGTATGACAAGGAGGAACAATTACAGCAACCAGTAAAACTTTTAAGATGAGAAGAAAAAGATGCAATGTAGCCTCAGATAATTCCTCAATATCCCAGATTATTAGCATAGTTTGCAAAAGTAATTCCAAATCTTTGGAGCTACAGTGCATTTGTTTTGGGTTTTTTTGGGGTTTTTTTTGCAATGACCCTGCAATCAGATGTGTCTCCAACTAATGAGGTGTGGCATATGACCTGTGGCCATGAATAAAAGGGCAGTCTGTCTGTTCTATTTTTAACCTGGGAGTTCAACCAGGTGCTGTGGCAAATGCCTGCAGCACAACCCTGCCATTACTTTCTGTGCATGTGAGCCAATTTCAGCACAACCGCCAGCAGCAGCTCAGTGGAATCAACTCGCCTAAATGTATTTGACACTGCTCTTAGTTATGAGTCTGTAGAAGACGTGGTATGACCAGCAAAGATTATGCAAGCTGGCATTCCCCCTTTCCACATGAGGGGGTGGGAGGGAGGGAGAGAGAGTCAGAGAGGTCTCCATAGCAACTACTAGACTAGATACATCTGATAGTGATAGAAGAATAAATAAAATTGGTGGGTCTGTCTTTGAGGAATGCCACTGGCTGCAGAGATTCAATAAATGAGAGGTGGATTCAGGCAATGGAGAATGGGCCACCAAAGCTGCTGTAAATCCTCCTCTGACGAAGTTAAACCGTTTGGAAGATGGTTAGTTTATTTAAGTCCTGAGACAGAGACATGGTACCTGGCTGGAGCTGGATGGAAAGGAGGAGATTGGCGGGACATCCAAAATCTTCAGCTCATACATGTTCCCGTTGAGTATGACGGAGGGTCTGTACACATATCTGGTCCTGGTCGGCGTGTACACCTCCGAGAAATCGTTATAGATGAACTGGCGGATTATAGAAGTTTTCCCCACTCCGGGAGCACCGATGACTGCGATACTCAGCGTCTCCACCATTCCTGGAGCACGAGTTCAGCACCATGGACAGCGACGACTACGACGACAGATGTGACCGTCCAGAAAGCACAGCTGGCCGCCGCTGTCTCACTGCTGCTGCTCTGAAGGAATTCAACCCGCCGCTGCCCCCTTTTACCCAGCAGCCTCTAAAGCCACCTCCACTGGCTTCAACTGTGCGCAGTTAAACCGATCAATGGCCGAATAAATCATCCAGCCGTCGAGCAGAGAGAAGAAACTTTATCTGCAGGCTGGGGGGGAGAAAGAAGCCACGCAGCTTGGAGATTGTCAAGAATAAAGCTCAACCATGATCAGGCAGATGGAGGGGATTTCGCTGCCTCTGCAATCCAACACACAGGGAGAAACTCTTGGTTTTCAGGGGACACCCCGAGGCGACCTCGTCCTCCCCCGAGAGGAAGCGTAAAAGTCCGTCCTTGTTGTTTCCACATGGACATAATCTCATCCAGGCTAGACTCTGACCTTGTCCAAACGCGCAGGAGCCCTCGGTGTCCTCATCGATTATCTCCTCTGCACCTCTCAACACATTTCCACCGATGCACCAGCACCAACACAGCGCTCCTCCATCACACGGAGGGCGAGCGAGCAGCCGCCAGCCTCGCCAACAAGCGCTTCACCACGTGTTCAGAAATTTGATACAACCTCATAATCTTCTTTTGGTCGATGGCAGAAAGATCAGTTTACCGTGCGGCTCCAGAGAGAGAAGCCAATCCACAGAGCCAGCAGACGTGCGTTTTCTGTAAAGGCATCTGGAGCCTATTAACGAGCATTGTGTGTCTGCTGGTGAAGACGACTACTCTCTCTCTCTCTCTGCCTCTCCCTCTCTCATCACTTCCAATATCCCCTGCCCTGCTCATCCAATAGGATCATATCTTGCGCAAGGCGTGTGAGAGCTCTGAGCTTTTATACGCCGCAAATAAATGGCAGAGGAACAGGCCACACACCGCACATCACCCATACATCATCTCAGTGTGAGGGTCATGGAGAAGCGGCGCAAGGCTGAACATCATATCTCGGAGGGACGCGGCTTATTATAGGTGAGGTGCTCGGCAGGGCAGGGACGAAGTATCCCATCAATCATTGGTGCATGGCAGCAGCACACAATGGCCACAAATCCACTTTAGTTACAAGCTGGGGAATAAACATGCAGGCAATTTATGCTGCCTTAGAATAACTGGAGATGAGCGTGTGGCCTCGGGTCCAGTCCAGTGGGAGTTCACCTTAACTGCCGGCTTCATTGATATCTTAGTAATTTATAAACTAATGCTTCATGAGAACAGTCGTTTTGTTTGTTTAACCAGGTCCTGGACTCACACAGCCACAGATTCACTCGCTGCTATCCACTGCAGTTGTCTGGTCAGTTGTGTAGCAGAGCCAATAAATCGACAATCTGCTGTTTTTGGGCACAAGATGAACGTTATAATGTGTCAAAACAAGACAAATATTATTGATCATTTTTGTTGTCAACTGTGACCTGAATTGACGAGGAGTGACTCTCAGATCGGTGCATGTGATGAACTTGGTCTATAAATACATTCAGCTCTAAAGCTCCCACATTGAAGAGTGTGGCGCATCACATATATCATATAAAGTAGATTATCTTCTTCATTAATGACTTCAGTCCTGAGTTACCTTCAGGACCACAGAGGACTGAACATGTTCTTGGTGACACTTCTGACCTTTGAATTATTGCAGCTGCTCTTCATGTTGAGAAGTGTATGTGTGTGTGTGTGTGTATATATATATATATATATATATATATATATATATATACACACACACACACA
>CM076654.1:13377111-13398481 GCA_038496675.1 Rachycentron canadum
TATATATATATATATATATATATATACACACACACACACACACACTGGAGTAACTGAATCAACTATGTTTCTGCCCAGATTTTCTCCGACTCGTGTCTGTCTCTGTAACACTGTTAGATAGATTTACAAATAGTGATTACCTCTCTGGTGGTAGTGGTTTTCAAATCAATAACGCTTCCTTTACGCAAACTGAGCCTTTACCAAAATGCAATGCAGTGGTGCCCCCTGTTGGAATATATCCATTACACAGCAACAACTTTATGGATCATTCATTAGTGCAGGAGTCGGGAACTTGTAACAGCTTTGCATCACTGACTCCACCCTGATCAGTGAACCTGCATCTTTGAACACAGCAGACATTTGTCATTCGCAGTTGAACTGATCCAAGATGAGGGGCGTTTGTTTTCCCCACTGCAGTCAAAATCCCAGTTAAGCTTTTTCAAGCAGCTTGGACTTTGAAAAAAAAACAAAAACAAAAAACTTTGTCACATTTTGTGAACATTGAAGGAAAAACCTTAATATGTGAATTTATCAAGACTTTTAATAGTTTGTTTTCAAATGGTGTACACACAATGAACAAAGTCATGTCAATCAAAAACATCTGATTTAACACTTTTTTTTTTTTTTTTTTTTTTTTAAAACAGCATTTGATATGAATCAGTCGTCACCACACAAAAAGACACACTGGGAATACAAAGCTTTCTTGTAATCAGCAAAAGGTGTTTGCGTAGGTGCATACATCCTGCAGGGCTGATATAAAGGGCTTCAGTGTTATGACTCAGTAAAGGAATCCAATTAATCTGCAGGTAAAACAGGGACACTGGATGTTGTTCTTGCCTTGTTTCAGCTAAGACAGTGAGCTACCTACATATATACTTATTACTCACAATTGTTACAAGCTATGAGATCAGAAGTTTAGAGTTATCTCACCTGAGCCTTCATCTCAGATGGTCACGGTTCTCAAAGCTGCGATGAAAATGAAGCGAGAACAAAGTGGCAGAGAGAGCCCGACTGTCACTGCTGCAGGGGGAAGTAGCAAATACAAAAACCTCAACACCTGAGGCTCTCTCCCAGTTTGCCACATGTACACTAATAAGACTATAGACACAAATTAAACCATGGAATGACTAAGTAAGAGAGCAGTCGGTGGAAGACTGCTGCTAGTCTATAAAATGTCCAGATATTGATGTAAAATGTAAAAGAAGCACACGCCAAAAAATAGTTTCCATGCACACAACCCCAGACATTCTGCTTTAAGGGACAGCAGAGGATCTGACCCCACTGCTAACCACAGATGCTAAAGAAAACTCAATAAAATGACAATGACAACAATAATGTAGTTTTTAAGTATTTATGTGTCTCTTCTAAGGCCCAGCAGCCACTTTTCTCTTCACACAGGCAGAGGGGTTCGGAGAGTTAAAGCCTTTTTCTGCTCCATTTGAATTGAAAGTCCCCACAATAAATATGCCCCACAGTGATGATTAACCTGCTGATTGCAGACACTAAAAATAGACTGAATGTGCAGAGAAGTGGGGCTAAATAATGATTAAAAAGGAAATAGTCATGGGAATACAAGTCATACAACCGGCTGTCCCCGAAAGAACAAAGGTGTTCACAGGATGGCTCAGGTCGGGAGGAGTGGAGGACCCGCTCAGTCTCCAGCTGCTCATATCACGAGATAATGTCCCGAAACTGAAACTTATTGTGTAGCCAAGAAAGTGATCCAGACATCTCTGCAGTCTTAGAAAAAATAAAATAAAACATGGTTCAGAATGAGACAGTAGATCATTAACCATCCTGATTAAACAGCTGGATGACATATAGAGCAAAGTCTCCAGGCCCAACACAGCAGGAAGTGGCTCCTGCACTGTGTGAGGTTGCAACATGGTCCGTGGGACAGGTGAGGGAGAGCGAGAGGAGACGCCAGGAGTTTGTGAGGGCAGCGGCCGGGGGTTGACGTGGGGGGGGGGTTTCAGTTCTTCAGCACCGCTTCGTAGCTCTGGAACACACATTGGGAAACCTCTGGAGCTCTGCACTTCAGAGAGACCTGGAGAGAGAAAGAGTCGAGTAGGGTTGAATATGGTTTATAGGCTGTCAAAAAAAAAGTTAATAAATACCTCCTGTGGGACATACAGGACACAAGTTACCACAGGCAACGAGGCACAAAACAGGACACAGAAGAAACCAAAATATTGATGGCTGGCACAGAGGAACAGAAAAAGGATAAGCCTTAACAATGAATTCTTCATGTGTCAAAAAAAAAATAAAATAAATAATAATAATAATAATTCTGCCCTCCTGATCTGAGCATTGTTCATAGACATTATGAATATTTCTTCATTTTCAGGAGCTAATGGGTCTAAATGAGATCATGGTAAAAACTCACAACAACTTCATTGTCACTTTAAAAGTCTTTTTTTCCAGGAGACAAAGTTCATTATTTTTCAGACGGGAAGCAGAAAAAGCTTTTGATTCAAACTCTTAATTATCAGACACAGATGTATAGAAATGTACAAATATACATACATAAATTTACTTCAGAAAACAGAGGCAGCCTCCTCAGTGCTTGATAAAAGTCTCAACTGGGAATAGGTTTATGATTTGATACAACCACAAAGTGACTCCCTGCCGCTGCCACCATCACCTCACTGCAATCATATTGCAGATGTCATTTCCTCAGATATAGAAACACACTCCTCACAGGTGACAAGGCAGCAGGAGCTCTGCAGTAACTGCATCAGGACAGATACTGTCATGACGTAGCATTAAACACAAAACATTGATTTCAGTGATTCTGAATAAGTCAAAATGATTCACTAATGAATAATGAATTCACTAATGAATGCCTGCACAATCTGCTTTGCTTTCTCCTAAAACAAATTGAAGCCATAATAATCCACATCTATGTGACGGTGAAAAGAAAAGTTAGTTTACTAAAGGTAACAAGTACAGACCCTACATGACTGGGTTTCACTGACAAATACAAACATAACAATACTACAGTCTGGAAGGAAACTGTTTGAATACCTTAAGCATTAGATCTGTACTTTTGAGTAATTCAATCTTTTTCTTGACTTTCTAAGTACTTTGGGAATTTTCTGCCAATTATTAGACAGCAGACAGAAGATAGCTGACAGGAAGAGAGAGATGGAAATGACATTACAGAAAGCCTCATCAATACCTTAACCTGTGTCACCAGCACGGCGTGTTTTCTTTGTTCAATTCACTCAGTTCCTGAATTTGTGCTTTCTTTGTTTTCACTTAAACACGATT
Organism: Rachycentron canadum; assembly: GCA_038496675.1. Taxonomy (NCBI): domain Eukaryota; kingdom Metazoa; phylum Chordata; class Actinopteri; order Carangiformes; family Rachycentridae; genus Rachycentron; species Rachycentron canadum. The sequence goes on from CM076654.1 coordinate 13,380,385, forward strand.
ATCTAGTACTGTTCTTCTGCACTGCCAAGTGCAATGTACCGTTTCATTCTTGTCTGTTTAAAGCCATGAAGCATCTCTGTTGTTTGAAGCAGTGAAAATGTCTTCACTGTGGTACAGAAAATGGAATATCAATATTTTTCAACATACAGTGTTTAGGTTTGATATTCTTGGTTCGACTATGTTTTCTCTTTCAGACAGACACAGTGTTGTATTATTATATCAGAGTGATCATTAATTCAGCTGAGATTTGTTGTGTCACTGATGTGACTTTCACACCAGGCCCCTCCTCAGCTCATTGAATGTTGAGACCCAGTAAAGGTGATGGAGGGTGCTGTGGTGAATACCACGGAGCCGCAGTGGAATAAAGCAGCAATATAACACAGCTCTTTAAGTGTTGCCGCTGTACACTCAGAGCTCTTTACTAATGTATGCTGCTGCTGGCAACATTTAGAAAGCCACGCTCCTGTCAGCATGGGGTAAGATGTGAGGAAATGCAGATGCTCCAGCCGCTATGTGCAACCTGCTATTAAGAGAGATAGAAACTGCGGCATTCAAAGGAGGAAGAAGGGGCTACAGAAATGATGGAAGAGAAGGATGAGATCATCCGTAGGTGTGTATTTAGTGTGGACAGAGATAAAAATCTACTTATATTAAGCTTTATTCCTTTCAACTGTTAGTTACAAAAACAGCAGTGTGTGATGCAGTCTTCAGTGAGACACTGACACATGGATTCATGTAACTCATCACACAAGTAATTAACCAGCCGGAAAACTCTGCAGGAGTCTGAACCTGCAATAACGGTGACCTACAGTCGCTGCAGTTCTCTGATCAGCAATGCAGCACTGCAACAGGGAACTGCGAAGAAAGATGACTCTTTGATACACAATCATATATTTGATAAAGTCACGTATATCTTAATCCTAAATCTGATATACTTAATATTTATCAAGGCAAGATTGAGTCTGATAATTTAGACGTCATCCTAAGTCATTAGTTGTATCCTTTAGTGTGTCAACTCTGTGTGTTAACTAGGGGTAGGTAGGACAGTGCGTGTGTCTGTCTGTGTAGGTTGGTATTGTGGAGTTCATTTCTGTGCTGAAACCCACTTTTACCAAAATCCTCAGATTTACCAGCTCAAGATGTGGGAGGAGAAAATCAGCCAACATCACTGGACACATAGTTGCCATGGGGACAGGAGATGGCAGATGAGCACACCATGCTTCATATCAAAATGATTACAGCTTTCCACTGTAAATACTATAACATACATGTGAGCTCAGTGGACAGCAAACTGTTGTTTGCTCTCCTGAAGATTTCAAATGTACAAACCTTAAGCTGGTCAATACTTAAAAATACTAAAATGTGACACTGTGAAATGCATCACTTGTTGAATCCTCACACAAATCTCAGCTTCCTCAACCTCTCAGCTTCGTGAAGCTTTAGAGTGAGTTTCAGCTCGTTTAATTCATCCTGCGACATTACCAACAGAGTTCAACACATCAACAGCTGCAGCCGCTCGGTGAGAAAGCTCACACTGTACACTACCTTCTCAGCACCTAACTGCAGACACACGCAGTTAGTGACTAGGTGGAGAACAGAGTGACTCATTTAGCAGCTGAAGAGTCAGATGTTTCAGGCGTTGGTAGAGACCAAAGATAGAGCTTAGAGAGAACACAAATGAAGGTCAGGCCAATGTTGTCTTCACATATCTGGCCCCAAACAGCCAATATTGCAGGTTTAAGGACAATGCAGAATGTTTTTTCTCTTCTTCAAAAAAAAAAAAAAAAAAAAAAAAAAAAGGTGTGATAGTTAATTTTCTTAAGCTCTGAATGAATTGTCTCACTTCTGTCCACCACAATTTTCCAAACAAGAGCTCTTCCACTTCTGTTGTAAATTGGCAAATTAAATATGCACAGCAAAGCCTTTCAATCAACATAGTCAAATGCAGCTAAAAGCAGTATGGAGTGTGGAATTGGGGCACAGCCATAAGACTCAAGTAGAAGTAGTGAGGTGTCATGGGAGAGTTGAAGCCAATCCAGTTTTGCAATATCAGGAAAATAGGCCACACCACATTTAAACCTTAAAACAGCATGGGTAAGCAGCAGCAAAAATCAAACATCATGCGTCACTGCTCATGGCAATGAACAATCATTGTTTTTTTGTCTTCTGAAACAAATTAAAATGCATAAAACATGCGATGGCAAGGCTTTACTTCTTCAAATCTAAAAATAGCTGCTGACAAAAGGCTTTGGCAGCTTGGCTTTAATGTGCCGTGCCAAGAGAGCGCAGGGATCATGCAGCAGCCAGTAGCTCAAAGCGACAAGCATCAGAGTACACACTGTACACGCAGCATGGTTAACTTTAAAGTCTAGTCTTCTCATCACAACAATTAACAATTTATGACCCATCTGCAAAAAAAAGCAACAGAGCCCTTCCAGCCACAGTGAAGAACAATTTGGACTTGAATGTGAAATTAAAACGACAGACGGAGTACAGAACAAAAACAGCTTAAAGTGGATGAGCACAACCTCTTGAATGAATGATGTGACATCATAAAATGACACATGGAGGAAAAATAAGCAAAACACATCAAGGGTGAGAATGGGGAAAATGTACACCACCTCCAGTAGAGAAAAAAGACCCATAATACAAATATTTGGTAAAAATCAGCTTTCACTTCACCCAAATCATTTTCTCTTAGATCTCCTGAGCCTGGTCAGGCTGCACAATGACTAAAGTAACTTGAGAGAAAGGTGTGAAACCAATTTAAAATTCTGAGGATTTAATGAGTGTGAGCAGGGTGTCTGACAAAATGATAGTCTAGACAGGAAAAAACAAAAAGCCCATCAATACCACCATATAAAAAAGAAACATGATCTGAAAGCAGACTGAGTGATGCGCAGGGAGGAGAGTCACACCAAGGTCATTGTTCTGGACTAGTCATGCAGAATTTCTAAGCCAAATACAATCCATCAAGAGCAGAGACATGTAACAACACAAAGGAGGAAGCAAACAAATACATGTGCACACTAACACACACACACTAACACACACACACACACTCACTCACTCACTCTCACACACACACACACAAGTCACCAATCCTGGCAACGCACTCCAGTCCCTACACAATGAACCAACCTCTCGCCTTTAGCGCGCTCACCACTCATTACTTCACATTTAATTTTTGTCATGTCTCTGCTTGTTCAAATCAGCTACTGCTCCGTCATGCATCTCTATCCATGACGTGCAGAGATGACAGAATTTTGTTAGCGCCATCAAACTGACTTAATTCAACAAGCAGCACTGTGATTAGTGCTGAAGTATCTAAATGTGTCTGGGAACGTGAAACAGACCAATCTGGAGGCGGAGTGGCTGGTTTGAGTCAGTGAGACCTTTGATTCATGGTTATTATGGGATAAATCTCCAATACCAAACAAAATGTGCTAAAATCTGTTATTATGGTAGGTATGATTAAAGCTTATAAAAATAGCTCAAGCTTTGGATTTAAAAGATTTCCTCTGACCATGTGTGTAATATTATGTATTACACAAACACAAACAAAACAAAACAAGCCTTATTATTTTTGGTTTGTATTATAAAGGCCTGGGAATTCCTAAATGTTAATTTATGCAAATAAAGTAAAGAGGATAAACACTGGTTAAAAACCTTCAATAATAAAACATTTGTCTTCCCATCACCTTAAAATGCTGATGAATTTAAGAGGTTAAAAAAAGTTGTTTCTGATTATGTGGCAGGTACAATGTTGTCAACAATAATATCAAACTGTACATACATGCATACAAAACATATACATACAACATATGTTGCCATATAAAATCTCCTCATCCGTAGGCAAACTTGACTCAATTTCATCCTGACAGTAGTTGGCATTACAAACTGCTCTAGAAGTATTTAAATCACATCATTAATGGTGTCATTATTTCTCACCAGCTTTTTGTTTTGACCGTATTAATTAATACACTAAAACAATCAAGACTTCAACTCATGAATTCAGCTAATATAACTAGCTCAGTACTCACCGTGTAGTTTGGGTTTCCTGCCTGCACCCTCAGTTCAGCCAGCACCCAGATGCCATTGGAGAGTTTCATGGACTGATATAGCATGTCCTGACCCTCCACTGTACGCTTGGCTATGGTGAAGATGTTGCTACCCTGCAGTTTGTTTGAGGCTGCATCTGTTGTAGGAGCATTAAAAAAGTCACAATACAGTCAACATTTCAACCCTTGAACTGAACTTGTAGTGTCTTATCTGAACTAGCTAATGTTAATTTTTAGCATTCAGTTTCACACTGTTATTCAGTGCCACTCACTGACTCCTGCCATGCTCTATGGTTGTCTGTTGAAACAGTCATTAAATGTATCAGACCATGGAGGATTTCTTTTTCCACTTATGATCCTCTAAAATTTCACTGCAGGCTGCGTGTGCAGCAAAGATACGGTCACTAATTTGGAATGATCTTTTCTCCTCAGCCTCTGTCTTACTGCTGCGCCCCAGTAGGATTTGAAACCCTTGTTCTGTGTTCATGAAGAAGAAATTCAATCTGTGGGGGGAAATCTCCATTAAACTGTCATTATGAATTCTTCTCTCTTCTTCAGCTGCACTCACACTTGTGTAAAACTAAATTATCAAACGTAAATAGGGACTGCGGCTGATGAGTTCTCATCAAATACAATTTACTTCATTAGCCAGGATCTGAATTTGAGATCGCCACTGCTCTGCTGGGCTGTCTTCACATAAAAACAAGCTGCAGGCTACAGCTGCACAATAATTCATTCTTCAGCTAGTGCACTCTCTGTTCCTACTTCTCACCAGAGTTGAGATGGCAGTCTTTGATCTGAAACTGGGACTCATTGTCATTAGGAATGTCTTTCCATGTAGCGAGGAACACCTGTCGCTCTGTAGAGGAAGAGACACAATCACTGCATGGGTCCAAAGACAGAGCACAAACTTAAATGTACACAGCACAGGGATAACAATAGGATTTGTGGTAAAGATAAATGTAAACACACTGTAAGTACACACAAAGGTTCTGGCTGCGGCAGAGGCTCTGGTGCATTAGCTCACAGCCTTTGGCAGAAGTCCTGCTGTGAGACCCATTATGAGACTGGGTGAAATGTCAACATGTTTTCACAAAATAAATCAAACCACAACATGAAAACAAAAGGAATAGAAGACCAAAAATGATACTAGTGTACAATCTAGGAGCAGCTCAGAACAGTTACAATAATGTACCCTCATTTCAGAATTGACATATGTTAAATGTGTTTGACGTCAGCTGGGTTGTGAGTGAAGAGATTTATCCAAGACCCACTCACCCATCTTCCCGTCCTCTGCAAACAACATGCTGATGGGGTACTGGCAGCTGAAGTAGAAGACGTCAATGTTGTTCTTAACAGCCACCTGTGAGAGTGATTACATCCAAGGAGGGGGGTAGAAGAGGACGACAGGAGGAGAAACAAGAAGCAGTACATGGGTAATTACTTTTCAAGTGCCATTCGAGGATGGGCTTGGCTGGTTTATGTGTGCTGTATACTGAACAAGAGGGCCACACTCGCACATAGGCAATACTACATTTTACAATATACTCTTTACTGCTTTCCTATAACATTGCCTCTTACAGTAAGTATGAGGTTTCTATTTGCTAAAGAGTATTAGCAAATATTACTTGTAAGCTAAATATAATCAAAAAACAAGTATTTCTATAAAGAGCCTTTAGAAAGCACAAGAGGATGTCAAAGTTCAGGGGGATAAGCAGTGCAGACTGGTTAAGAGTAAAACAAAAGATTACACAAACACAACTGACATGTAAGAGGAAACAAAAATAGCACTTAACATTTAAAAAAAACAAAAAAACAACAACAACAACAAAAAAAAACATGTTGTTAGCATTAGCTCCTGATGCTGGAGTCTATGGACCCTGATACACAGGTGTAGAATAATGGGAACACCTGAAGTAACAGTTGCCAAACAGTGATATTGATCAGGCTGCCCAACAAAGATGTACCGAGAGAAGGACAGTGAGTTCAGCCAAAGAATAACTAAAGAATGACTCATGAATAATTCAACAGGGCATCTTATTCCTGGGTGCAATGCAGGACTACACAAAGCTCCATTCTGAATGCTTGTAAACTAAAAGACCTCTATTACACAAGGGTCAGATGGCCGAGAAAAAGCAGTCAGACACCAAATTCAACTGGGGGAAAAAAAACAAAAACATAACTGCAATATAACATTTCTGACATTTTATTACAGGTCTGCTATTCTGACATGAGTTGATCTGCCAGACCACTGATTCCCAACTCTCTAAGGTCCCCCTTTTGAACAGAAGAGTATTTCCTTGGCAGCTGTTAAAGCATGTCACTTCTGTAGTACTGTCGGCATTAAGCTTGGCAAAAACTGACTAAATGATTTTGCGACATTTGGTAATTTTTGTAATTTCTTAAAGCAGCAATGCCAAAAAAATTTTCATCAAATGTCCAAAGCTGTTAATGTCATCTTTTCACTAAATTGATGAATAGGCTGATTCATTGATCAATCAAATTTAATAACACCAAATTTATCACTTACTAGTATACTTAATATTCTTGGAAAAAAATGTTTTGGCTGTGGTACTAGAACTGAAGGATATGCAAAAAATAAGTCAGATTACAATTATTCTTGCAGATATTGCATCTTTGATATGAATCACGATTTCAGTTGGAGTGGCTATTTTTGCATTTCATTTTCAAAGACAATAAATATCAAGATGCAATGATTTTTTGTGGGTCTTGTACCAAACAAATATATTGTTTCAGGTCTGGAGAATAAGATTTGTAGGCCAGGAGATCTCTGTAGCACCACAATTCATTCATGCATGTTATGTTGTGACACATTTAACCTTTACCTTAAAATATTGCAACCCCTGTGGTTTGGATACTGAGATTTTGATAATATTTTGATTTATTGTTCAACCCTGTGTCGTACCAAAGCATTTAGCCTCCATCGGTTTGGGAATTTAGGAGCCACTGTACCAGGCTGTTTTTTAGATTTCATAACAATTGAATAAATATATTGTACATGTCAATTTCTGTGCCCACTTTGACATGATTGAAATAATTCACTTTCCAGGAGGCCTTTAGTTGGTAGCTGGGAAACTTGCAACCAGCTTTACTAAAGCCTATCCCCTAAATCCGTTGATGTGTGAAATAATTTCAGTGACTGTGTCATTGTACAGGTGACAAAAAACTGAAATCACACATCAATAGTTGAGAGTACTTGATGATATTCTGGGATCTTCCATCAGGACAAAAATAACGCAAAACCTCTCAAAAGAAAATATCTGAGAATATGAAGCAGCCTGCCACACCTATCAAAGCCGACCTAGAAGCAGCGGAGTAGAAAGGTTAGCAGGACTGCTGAGGCCAGGAAAAACAAAGGAGTCATGTGATGTGAGACCACTAATGACCACCCCTACCCCCATCATCCCCCTTTACGCTCTTATCTACTCTCTCCAGCTGCACACAAAACCCAACCACCATTCTGCTCAGTTAAAAGAACCACCCTGATCAAAAACAAGTCTGCCACTGCCGCTCATTATTTACAGCTTATCAAAACCGCTCTGATGGCTGTTTTATGTTTTAATTCTATTTAATTTGCAGCATGGGAATTCAGGAGTATAGGTGAATGACCGCGAGGATGCATTACTAATCGGTTGAGACATGGTCATATTTTCACGAACAGACTTAATGTCCCAAGAGATACAGTCAAGAATATTTCAATCATGAAATATGTTGATGTCTTACTTTTGTAAAATAAATATACAAAAACAAATGATTAAGAAGTTACAACACCTCTAACATGAACTTGTAATTTCACGTATTGAGAAATGTTTTTATTTAAATATCAATTAGATTAACTGGCTCACTGTTGCATATCTCCGAGTTAGAGCATTGAATAATAGCCAAAACAGTTTCAGCGGAATATTATGACATAACAGCCCATTTGGATCTAAAATGCCATCACTTCATTTAATCCTTAGAGGCATTTAAGTTAAATTGTCATAATCAGTCTATGAATTTGTGAGTTATGGCTAATCACGTCTTTTGTGCTGTCACTGTGACCTTTGACCATCAAAATCTAATCAGTTCATCCTTGGGCACCACTGTGCCAAAAGGCTTTATCATTAATATCCTGTTCATGAGAATGGGATGGATGGACAACCCGAAAACATAATGCCTCCATCCCTGGCCATTGCCAGTGTGGAGGCATAAAAACATAACACACAGCCATATCTACCCACCCTGTTGACATGAAGGTACATCTAACAGAGTGCCATCATGTTTGAGGCCCTGGGCTCAGTTAGAACAGTAGAGGTCATTTAGGACAATAAACTTGAGGCATCAATATTCTGATTAGGCCAGTGTAAAAAAAAATGATAAAAACAGTCAGCATACATAACATTCTGCTTCTGGTCTATGTCTTGCATCTGACAACCCTCTTGTTTGTAATTTACATCACTGTCTATCTCAGTTGGGAACCAGGATTCATGGTAAACAGAAGCAGAAGCAGCTTAAGCAAGTTACTGTTATATATCACATATTATTATATTAATATTATACTATATTAAGGGAAATGAAACATTGTGTTACCTGAAGGTTATTGAGAGGGTCCATCTTCATCACAGGTCCCACAGTATTGAGGGGAAGTGTCACTTCAATACTCTGGTTTGGGCTGAGAGGAGTGAGAACCTGGAGTGGACCAGCTGGAGCAAGACCAAAGCTACAGAGAAACATAGAAAGTACAGGTGAGGTTGAGTGTCACAAGCTGTGTACATTTACAGAAATCTCAGCATCTAATCTAATCTTACCTGTTTCTGTTAAACTGGATGGCAAAATCAGTCATGACACTCATAGCTTTATTAGTGAGGGTCATCTCCATTTGGACAACCCCTGAGCGACGTGCAAAAGTGCCTGATATCTCCAGACCCTTGGCCTTCATGGCAGGCAGCCAAACCTTAAAGAGAGACAAGATCAATTATTTTATTGGTGATCCACCACCAGTGTTACATCACTGTTGTATGTCCCATCTTATCAAGACTCACTGTTTTTGGGGGGCTGTAGGCTCCCATAGGCATTCCAACTCCACCACCAAGATCAAACAAGTCATCCAGACCACCGCTGACAGGGGCACTGAAAGAGGCTGGCATTGCAGCTGGAGCAGCACCAAAACCTGCCCCCATCTGTGGATCACAAAGTAACACGTTAGCTTAACACAATCAGTGTCAACGTATATGGAGCAAAAAAAAAACAAAAAACCTCACAAGACAAAATTACTTACAGCAGGACTTCCTCCAAGATCTCCACCAAGCTGGGTAGGGGGAAGAAGCACAAACAAGTCAGGTTGTCTGTTGATGCAGTATTAAATAATACTGTGGGAAGTTTGAAGAGGATGGACGGAGGGTGTGAGGGTCTAAAATGTTGTTCAGTGAATGACAGCTATGGGGTTTACACTACCAACGTGTAAAAGCAAGGTGACACAAGTACAGGAACATTTTCCCTTTTATGTAACTGTTCTTTTACTGTCCTCACAAGGCCAAATCAGTGTTTATTGAAATCCAATAGTTTTTGTTCAAATGCTACTCACTAGATGCAGCTATTGTGGTAATGAAAAGGGGGGTACAGTGAGGTGGTGGGAAAAAAAAAATTGTGATTCCACACAGCTACATAGCTAAACTATTGTGCAAACTATTCCCCCAAAAACAAAAGAACACAGTGGTAAGATTAACTAAAATCTCACCTAAAGGGGGCAGGAAATAAACAATGTAATATAAAGTGCAAACAGGCACAGTTCAAATGGTGGGAAGGACTACTCAGAGGACACAGTGGTACAACAGGGGACAAGGCGGGGTTCTATGCTGTGCTGGCCTTTACTGGTCCAGTGTGGTCCCCTGGACCAACCTCAGTGGGACTGTAATCGGGGGGCGATGGGGACTGATGTGGGAGCTGAGGTGACTGAGGAGTGTCCGTCCGCAGGGGAATGGGTGGCTGATTGAAAGACCAAACACAATTGCAGAGCCCAGAGATAAGAGAAGAGATGGACTCAAGGACACCATGCTTACTGTACACGTCACAATAATAACTGATGATAAATGATGAATGAAAATGTCAGACCAGTGCATGAGAACTACAGTAAAACAGCAGTGGTTAAAATCAGTCCTCTAAAATAGCCTGAACATGGTTTATTATACATGTTGTCCCCTCTCCCTCTGTGTAGTTACCGGCTCAGACTCATCCCCCATCTGCAGGTGCAGCGTTGAACAAAGAAAGGAAAACACAGAAGGATCAAAAAAAAAAAAAAAGCACCAGAAGATAGAAAAAGACAAAACACAAAGATACATTACCGTCACTAGTTCCCACTGACATTAAGCCTATTACTTAAGTCAAACAGGATGTGTTATACCTCTCAGAACATGACAGCTTCTCTCAAACTGTGTGTTGACCTACCAGGCTGTCCAGTCCTCCGCCAAGAAGGTCCATAGCACCCATTTGCATGCCAGATGAGGGGGGTGGTGGTCCTGTTGTGGTAGGAGGTGTCAGGTCCAGATTAAGCAGATCTCCAAGGAGATCTCCCTGCGATGGGATGACAGCAGGGGGTGCCTCAGAAACTCCAGCAGCAGAACCTGCATCTGGGCTCTCAACACTCTCCCCACTATAAATAAAACAACACATGAAAAAAGAAAATACCATCAATTTAGATTATAATGGTGATATTTATTTGATTACTGTTCTGCAAACTACATATTCCTAATGATTTCCATATACACTGTAAACCTTATGTCATTTAACACCATCTAGTCGACTGAGAACAATGATTACTAGATGAGATGCGTTGCATTTGAAGGCAGGAGGAGCTGCACAGCTTGACACTGGTGGAAAGCGTGTTACTCAGCAGATTTGAAGGAAGCCATAGCAGCAGAGTCAAGAAGCTAGGTCCACATGAGTAAACAATCCCCTTTTCCTGCAGTGTGGGGAAAAAAAAAAAAAAAAAATGCATGACTCACGATCCAGCACTGCCAGGCAGTCTCTTGTGCTGAACACCACGGCTTCCCTCAACAAAGGCACTCGGTGGCTTGTGGTAGACAGAGGCCAGAGTACCAATGTGGCAGATGAGCTCCTCCAGCAGCGTGGGCTCAATCAGATCTGTCTCTTCAGAAATCAGGGGCTTCTCAGCCAGAACCACCTCCTTGGCAGCCACAGGGTCTGTGGAAAGCAGACGCCAGTAGATGTAGCCACGGTCCCTGAGGTCTGGGTTATCAGAATCCTGTGGACGGAGGTGGAGGCATGAGAAAGAGGGATTACTATTTATGGAGCATGTTTAATAAATACTTAATGTTAGACTCTTTCCTATCTTGGCCCCAATATGTGAGACTGAGCAGTGACTCAAAGATATTGAAAACAAAGTCAGCATTAGGGTAGAGCTAGGATTTGGATTATGTATGAGGCAACACTTACACTGCACATATTAGTATCTTTATCTGTGCAGTAATTTTCAAGTAAGAATTTGAGTTTAGTGAGTAAATATCTTGTAATAAGACTAAAGGTATGAGACATATCCGCTCCCCTCTCCTGCTTTCTCCCTGCGTTTGTTCTATCTAAGGTTCTTGCACGGATACAGTTTCCAGTTAATGTAGTTTCATCTATACACTGTAACACTAATTAATCCAATACTGCAGATAAGCCCTGTAATGGATGATGTGACGCTTATGATACTTGAAGACATTCTGTCAGAGACCTTGGCTCAACTACAGTCATTTTTGAAATGAAACAACAGTTGTTGGTGTTGTTTCTTATTGTCTGTCATTCTCTGTACATAAATAGGCCAAAAAAAAAAAAAAAGGACAAAAGCGCCTAAACTTTTGAATATGTATGATCATCATAAAACATCAACAATGATCATGCTAGGTTAATTCAAAGCTGTACACCTTTCCCTTGACTATGTTGTGTGATGAGTAGATTAAACCATGTAATGTATTCTAGATGGTGTGCTGAACTACATTTAAAATTAAACATTTTGTTAAATAGATTTTATAGCTATTTTATGTCATTTACCTATTGAAGATTTTTTAAATTAATTCATTACTTTAAACTATTAAAATGCAATTATTGTTAACTGCAGAATAAGCTCAAACCACTAAAGTCATTAGTATGGTAAGTGAAAGGTTTGGATCCATAATGCTATTACAATACTCCAGAGGCTCTGCAAAGATAAAAGTTGCGAGAAACTCTCTGGAAAAGATGCAAAAATAAGAGCTAAGAAGCCTTGTTGACAAGAACCTATTACTCAAAACTGAGGAAAAAAATATAAAGTTTAGAGAGGTAGACAGCGAAGTGAAGACTGTCAAACATCTGTAGATGGTATGGACATGAAATACATGTGACAAACTGTGTATGTGCATGTTTCCCACCTGTGTGGCCAGGCTCAGCACCTGCTGCACCAGCTCCTGGGTCTCAGTAGGCTTTTTCAGGAACAACTTGACGATTGCTGTCAGTAACTGCAACTGCACCTAAAGGGCCGAGTGAACACATACCGTACATTACAACCAGACTGTATATAAAAATGGACGTAGCCACCATTGCTGAAAAGTGAAGCCAATACTGAAGAGCCTTAAACCTGTATTCTATCTAATGACCATCAGGGTGCGACTCCGCTGATTGTAAAAGGAAGCCTGTTTTTATAGAAGTCTAAAGGAATTGCCCAAACTCTTCACTTCATTTATTACCTCTGTAAAATGTTTTCTAATGAGTTTATGCTCTTAAATTGCAAATCTTCGTCTATACAACATAATGTACAGTTTTTGAATTATGGTCCCATTTTGAGGAAAAGACAATAACGTAGTGTAAGCATTACGGCGTGGCTACCGCGTGATTGACAGACTGTACCACACACGGTGACCTGCCAGAGAAAGCACAGAGCAGGTCAGAGCCACCCATCACTCCTCCTCAACTCTACCTTCTTCTGGTTTCAAAAAAACCAACATGACAACTCTATAGTCTTCAAAATGGCAGTTCACAACTAATGGGTGATATCACATTGGGTTGCCACTTGGTTACCACAGCTCACAAACTACTCACATACTATTCACTGCTCAGAAAAGAGAACAAAGGGGATGATTGCTCCAGTCATGTGGTTCTGTACAAGCTTATGACGAAGCAATCTACATATACTCCATATAATCAGAAAAAAAACATCTCCAAGGAATTACTTTGCATCCACTCCATAGGGGGAGCTGTGTGATCAAGTACAGCTTGGTTTACCACCGCAATGGACTGTGGCAGAATGTACTTTAGAGTAAATGTTTCTCTGCAAAACATGCCTTTTTGCCAAATCCAAAAATGTAACTCAATTAGTGTAGTGTCTTGTAATTAAGCAGAAAAATCCAATATTTTATTTATTTAGGATTCTTGATTTCTCTCATGGATAGATTGTCAGTTAAGACCAGTTTTCTGCATTACTTCTGTGTTTGTGTAAGTTATGTCACCACCACTTTTATTTACAACTACAAAAACGAAAGTGTGCCGTACTGCTTGCACTGACTGCAAATTAGTGCTACCACCGTCACTTCACTTTAAACACACCTGAGTGCTTTCATCGTGGAAACCCTCTAAAAAGCTCTCCAGCAGTTCGTCAGCGTTGTCAATGCGCTCAGCGTACTCTCCAACAATCCAGATCATGGCAGCACGTGCCTCCGGCTCATCCAGGGAGTCCAAGTTTTCACACAGAGTGGCAATCACACTCTCGTACCTGAAAGCAGTCACATGAAACAACATGCGCTCAAACGTTGCAATGTATTAGGAGAGACAAGAAAATAAACAATGTGAATTACTGTAATTAACTTAAAGTTGCATTAGTATATTTTTGGCAAATAGGGACAGAAAAATCAATAGCAGCAGTCACAAAGCAACATTAACAATAACCTGGGGGTGTGTTTTCTTTCAGTCTGACAAATGTAAATCCAATACCTTTTTGGTTAAACACCAAAGTCTGCAATTGGCTCCTTTTACATTCTACAGACAAGTTTGCCTTTCTGTTTAAGAGAATGCAGGCAACTGCAGGGAGCAACATCATCACATGCAGTTACAGAGCTCACACAGTTGCAGATTCATGTATTCTCGGCTGAAGGTAAAGTTATGGTGTCTCTGTTTTAACAGCACTGTCTCCGTTTAGCATGTTCACATCACTGCCAGTCTGAGCCAGAGCTAATAAATACCTGTGGCTATTGCAGAGTCATTTGACCTGGGACTGAATGCCAATTATACCCCTTCAAAGATTAAAAATAATAAACAGGTCTTTGTGAGTTTAATCAGTGTAAAAGGGGCTTAATATTCACTCACTGTATAGATCTGGTTTGGTGTTTGGGTCCTTCATTTGCTAGATTTTCAACCAGCTTCTGTTTTCTCCTGTACCTAATGAAATGTTTCTTATCTGAAATCTGATTTCTGCATTATAACCAAATCTAGTTACATATTACTTACAAGATATGCGGAGGTAGAAAGATTTAGTTGGTGTCTACCTAATTTTCATTAGGTAGTGACTCATACAGCTAAAGGCTTGAACCATGCCAAGGGGTAAGATTTGCAAAGCCACTTCCATGGAGCCTCGCAACCCCAGGGTGACAGTCTACTGCTGTGTGGCACCTGAATCCCCTTTGTTGGAACCACAGCAGAAGTCACGCTCCAGCCAAATGTATCTGACCTTTGACCAGGTGCAATCCAGGACAGGTTGTAGAGGGCTGTGTGCTACAAACACACACTCTGTGCTACTGCTAATTTCCTTCTTTAAAACCTCTTCTCCATTTAACACTTTTTGCCTATGTAAAGACCAAGACAATTTAAACTCTGTCAGTGGACCGTTCGGGGTATAGCAGCTTGTGAATAACTTATTTACTATAACTGACATGTAAATATCAAATAGCAATGCAAAGCATGTAGTAGGTCATAAAATGTCATATCTAACAATGTTGTGGTGCGATGCCTATAAATACAAGTGACTTTGCTTCAGGTGCATGATAAATGTTAGATTTGTATGAAGAATTAAACAGCAATTGCAAACTAAACTAAAGGTGCACAACTCCCGTTTCCATAATAAAGTAAGCACTTTAGATTCATAATTTTGTGGAATCATTAAGACTTCAAACCTTACTAAATACATCAAGTGTTAAAAAAATGACCACTCTGCAGTATTAGAGGGGACCTACTTGTTGGGGTACTTGCGGAAAATGTCCTTGATGACCACAATGGCCTCCTGCACCACATAGTTGACCTTAGTCTGGATGAGGTCTAAAAGGGTACTGACACAACGCTCTGCAGATTGCTAATGAATGGAGAAAAAAATAATTTTAAATTATAGGCCTTCACATTATACAATAGGAACAGACACTGTTTCTCTCTCTCTCACACACACACACACACACACACACACACACACACACACACAGCATTGATTTGTCTATTGTTTTTCAAACGAGGCTTTTTGAAAATTAAATCCAATTGAAGCAAAAATAAAAAAGCAATTTTTATGTTTTAACCCTAAGTTAAATCATTAAAGCCTTGGGTTCAATAGTAAACAACTGTGTGGTACTTATGAGGACAAACATATATATCATGTTGAATAACTTCAGTGTATTTTGGCAGAAATCCAGAGCACTGACATTGATCTGACTCTAAAAACCAGTAAACAGTTTTATAAAATGCCCCTTTATCCTTGAACCACATAGTTACACAGTATTACAACATCTCCACCCACCTCTACTTTGATGGCACAGCGGCCAATGGCTCTGACCGCTTTACGAACAAAGTCCACATCCACCTCAGTGGCATACTCCTTCAGCTCAGCCAGCACCTACAGAAAGACAGATGAATGTCCATGTCGCTCAGATTATCTTGTTGACAATATGTTTTCTTTCTTAAGCACACACTGAGACAACAGTGTATTATAGCTGTGGGTGTGATACCTGGGCGATGTTGGCTTGAGATGCAAGGCGAATCATGATGTCCAGCTTCTCCAGTTTGACATAGATTGGATCATTGTACTTTACAAAGAACACCTTCATCTCATGTTTCAGGATCTCTGGGCTAAAAAGGGACAACAGACAACAAAGCAAAAACAATCTTAATGAATTGTACTGCACTACAGTTCAACAACTTTTATTAGGGGCTGATAATTGTACAGAAAAAAGTTTGTCCCCAGGTCACCACCGCAGACCTACCGTCTCTGTACAATGAGATTGATGTTTCTAAGTGCCACATATTGCAACTCAGGTTCAGCAGAGAGCAGAGTGACCAATGGAGGAGCGAGCTTCTTCAGCAGGGTGCCATAGTAGTCCAAGTCTTTGGGCAGCATCTCCATGAACTTCATTAAAACTTTAACAGCTGACAACACCACTGCAGAGTTGGCATGGGAGAGCCGAGGGGTCACACGCTCACAGATGCTAACAGATTTTAATGATATCAGGAGGAAAACAGGGAGGAAAATTAAACTGAGTTTACCATGACTCTGTGCTAAATGACATGCAGTGTTAATAAAGGCTTTTACCTTTGGGACTCACGATCATCGCGAGGTGTGTAATTAGCCAGGCAGTCAAGAATGAATATCTGTCCCCACTCTGTGCACTCATTTAAAGCTGTCAGCAACTTGTTGATGGTCTGGGGGTTTAGGTCCAGTAGATTACTGTTAGGATGGGACTCAGCTATCTCAGACAGCGCTGCCACTGCATTTGCTACAACCTAAAGAGAACAGATAAATACAAACAGAAAATGTAGGACCCAACAGTCATGTTAGGATGTAAAAGAGAGGGCATTTTACTAACACCATTGTGTTATTATGTTGAGAATTTGTATTTTACGTCTTATCAGTGAAAGGCAGAGCTGGGGTGTGTAGCCAGTGTGTCACCCTGAGTCAGGCTCAACGGCCAGCTTGAAGTCATACCATGGGGTTGGAGTCGGAGATGAGATCTTTGAGGGTGTCCAGGAAGCCTTGGTCCTCTACCAACTGGGCATTGATATCATGGAGCTTTGCTACACACACAGCAGCTGTCTTCCTTACATAAGGGTCTTCATCCTTCAGACATTTCCTCAGTGGCTCACAAAGGTATTCAGTGATCTTATCCACACGAATGCAACCCATTGTGCGAACAGCAAGAGCCCGGATGAGAGGGTTGGGGTCTTCACAATCCTGGGGGGGTGGATCAGAGAGATTATTTTTATCTCTATCATCCTACCTTATTTGCGAGACATTTTGATTTTATCTAACATTTATTTGTATTAGCATTCTGGAATAAAATGATCATATACAGATGTGACACCACTGTTGTAGGATGATGAGAGGAAATAAATGAAAAAGCACCTTCAAAGACTATGGGTGGCTCTATCTAACCTAAACTGATACCTTCAGGTAATTGTAATTATCTCACTGATGGAACAGGTTCAAGAGCTGCCCAAAACAGCATGCATGGGTGGATTCAAATTAGCAAGGACACTAACACTTTAATGAGATTTACCTTCACAAACGTGTTAACAGCCATAATAGCCATGTCTGGCTGACTCTTGGCATAGTTCATCAGGTAGAGGTAGACCAGCTTTTTCAGTTCTAGGTTGTCTGTCTGCATGCAGTTCACAACATCTGGGAACAGAGCGCTGGAGGAGGCAGAGAATGATATGTGATTACTGACTAAAAATGGAAGGTAATGAGTTACAGTGCATCATTAAAATGTGGGGTGTTTCTGATTTTCCTTCCACTTGCTCACCTGACATCCTTGCCAACTGTCATAGACGCAATGACCTTCTTTACAGCCTCTTTCTTCTTCTCTTTCTTATCACTGTTCAGCTCTGCCTTGAGCTCAAAGATCTCCCCTGCACACACAACAGGAAAGAGGGCATCATTCATCATGGAGGTAATGGAGGGGGTCAAGGAATATTGAGCAGCACCCCAGTAGTCTCTTATACTGTTGGATGGTATTGGTTATCTGGGCTTTAAGTGTGTTTATTTATATATATACACACATACACACACATATATATATATATATATATATATATAT
>CM076654.1:13398545-13456817 GCA_038496675.1 Rachycentron canadum
AGTTACGTCTTGATATTGATAAGAATATTTTTCTGGTATTGGTTATATGAAGATCCACAAAATTTCATGTAATCAAATTGATATACGTTGAGTTTTGCTCCACTCTCGCACTACATCTGTCAAAGCACACATAAATCAAGAATCCCAATGCAAAGCTTTATTTTGAGAGTTCACTAAAGCTTTTATTGAATAATCACCCAGCCCCACACATTAACAGTCGGGGAACATGAGTTCAGCAACTAATAATGTGAACATTTTCTGCTGTGACCTCCAGAAGGCTCATGCAAGTGTCCCCTTTGTCACTAAAGTCGGTGATGTCAGTGACTAAAAACATATATATATATATATATATATATATATATATATATATATATATATGTTTTTAGTCACTGACATCACCGACTTTAGTGACAAAGGGGACACTTGCATGAGCCTTCTGGAGGTCACAGCAGAAAATGTTCACATTATTAGTTGCTGAACTCATGTTCCCCGACTGTTAATGTGTGGGGCTGGGTGATTATTCAATAAAAGCTTTAGTGAACTCTCAAAATAAAGCTTTGCATTGGGATTCTTGATTTATGTGTGCTTTGACAGATGTAGTGCGAGAGTGGAGCAAAACTCAACGTATATCAATTTGATTACATGAAATTTTGTGGATCTTCATATAACCAATACCAGAAAAATATTCTTATCAATATCAAGAC
Source organism: Rachycentron canadum (assembly GCA_038496675.1). NCBI lineage: Eukaryota > Metazoa > Chordata > Actinopteri > Carangiformes > Rachycentridae > Rachycentron > Rachycentron canadum. The sequence goes on from CM076654.1 coordinate 13,399,250, forward strand.
GTAACTACACACCACCTAGGAGGACTTTGTTGAGCAGATGTTAAAAGATAAGAGAGTGTGCAGGATCAACAGCAGTGAGTGAAGGATGGTATAGGAGTTATGTTTATTTATCCATTTGTGTTGTTTTGTACAAAACTTAAAGAGATGTGTCTATGTTCAGTTCACATCCCAGGACCGTGTTATTATGATCCCTACGTACACATACACAGCCAATTTTGGGATTGAATTTGAATCTACCTGTTTAGTTTCCCAGACATTGTAAACCGTTAATCACCCCCAATCTCCTTCAAGATGTTAGCAACAGACTTCACACAGAAGCATTAAAATCCACAGAAAAAAAAACAGATACTGAAAGAAATATGCTCCCACAGTATGTCTCAACAAATCCTAAACAAACACAAGGACGCTACACAATATCACTCATAAGTATGTTTGCATTTTCTAAACCCTGTATGTGGGAACAGGCACAGTTCTGGGATGTGTGAGAGGAGCCACAAGAATACAACAAAGAAAACAACAGGAGGCACAACAAGACAGTTAAATCTCTAAGAGCTAAGACTCAATACATCTAATCTGCTTTACAATAACCAGAGCTGTGGTGCTCTTGGCAACAATGTTGTTACCAGGCAGGGTGATAACCTCCTTAGTTAAATGTTATTCAAGTCAGTTGTTAGATTCAACAAGTTTATGAAAATATGTATTATTTGTAACCTATCAATCTTAAACTGAGTAAGAATCTTTGGCTTCATTGACTGAATGATCATGTCACTGGGAACAAAATTAACAACTGGCTAGCAATTAGTAAGGAATCAGACCTTTCTTGGTGGTGGTGAAGTACTTTGAGTCCGTCATCTTGGATCCAAATTGTCGATTTTCCTGCAAAAACAAAGAGAGAGTGAAAAAGATGATTGTGAAATCTTTTCCTGAATAGAAGGTTGGGAACACCACGAGAGCAAGAGGAAACACTAGAAGTGCAAACACAGGGAAACAAGAGGAATTCCTGTCATCTCCTGAACAAATGGCAGCGATCTATCAAAAAGAAAAACAATGGATTCTGGTGAGAAAACAGACACCAATATCTCCTCTTTCTTGGTCAGCAATGTCTCTGTTGCTGAACAGCATGAAAGGACAAGTATTTCCTGTTGTTGATTTCCAATTGATCCAGGACCTCTCTCCAACTTATCATAATTCTTGCTATGAGATTTGAGCAATAGAAATTCTGAGTAAATAGTGAGGCATTCTCCTGCTACAGGGAAAGCTGGATTTCTGACTGACATTTTTAACTGAAGTGAAGAAGCATGTGTCTTGGCTTGTAAATCATATTCTATATTTATGTTTTATGTTACACATTACCTTTGACTCCTTTACTGTTACTAGTGTTACTGCAGTGAATACACAGCATTTCTGGTTACAGTGTTATTGCAAAACATACTTTTTACTGAGGGCCATCATGTGTTATAAATATACACTTGGTTGTCAACTTGTTAGGTACACCTAACTACTCGTACAACAGTTCTGCAATAAATCCTCTTTCATGAAGGTTATGATGTTCAGGTTAGCTTCAAACCATTTTAGAGAGGTCTTGATTCAACTCTGTGAAACACTACCAGCAAATCATTAATAATAGAGTGTTATTAATGATCTCTGCCTTTATCAGTCCAGATATATGTTAATGTTACAGCCATTAACTTTAATTATAGTGAGAATTAAATGTAAAGAATGAACTTCCAGGAACAATGATGAGTGATGTTAATTGTTATGTGTTTAGTATTAACAAGTGTTTAGAGGTTTAACTTTATGGCTGAGCCTCTGCAGCTGAAAAACATCAGACAGGTCCTTACACTCAACTTAACCAGCTAACACATGTTACATTAAGCTGAAGTTTAATTTCCAATTTGGAGATAACCCTAACTTCTCTGTACTCTGCACCTCCTGATTTGAAAGTTTGAAACTGGAGTCAAAGTCTTAATGTTGTTGTTTCAAACCTATACTAAGATTTGTCAGATGTTGACTTTAACACTTTTATTCTGTTAAAACACACACACACACACAGACACACACACAGACACACACACACACACCGATTCCACCGTTTTCTTCACATTTAGAGCACTGGTCTATGTATAGATCTGTGCCGGTCTCTGGTGGTCTACAAGTGTAAAAAAAAAAAAAAAAAGAAGAAGCTATTTTTCTTTTTTTTTTCGTTTCTTCTTCTTTTTTTTTTTTTAAAGAAAAAAAAGATAATGGTTTGACTAATAACTGTAAAGCGCCCAGTCTGGTATAAGATGTAGACCTGGACCAATGTGGTGTGAATGTGAAAGCAGTTGTGAAATCTCTCCATTTCTGCACAGTTTAAAGTGGGTTTCAAATACCGATAAGGCTTTATCCACACTGTCTCACAGCAGTAAGGTGCAACCCTTAGGTCAACAATTTAATTTAAATCGTGTTTCCCTTAGTCTCCCCCTTCACTAACGACTAGGGAGCTAACTTCAGCGTCGTCTAGCGACACGAAATCCCTGATAACAGCAGGTTTGTACGATAATTCACGCTGTTACCACGACCCACCGACACTGAACTAATAGTAGTAGTAGTAGTTTAATATACAGATATAGAGAGAGAGATTCACACCGGCCGACTTTAGCGCAAATCGCTAACTTAGCCACAAAGTGCAGGAACGGCTCGCTAACGGGCTAGCATCAGGCTACGATGACGTTAACGTTAGCATAGCTGGAGGTAAACTACAACATATGTATCGGCAACGTGAAGTTAGGTCAGTTAGTGCCGATACTTCAGTAATTAACGACGCTGCTCGATATCAATTACTCACGCATAGCTGATTGGCCCATTCCTGCATGTTTGCGGCAGTCGGGGCTTGATGAATGAAACTGGTGCTAGCGGCTAACTGTCAGTGTCAGCTAGCGCCCGGCCACTTCTCCAGCTAGCGCAGCTGAGGCATGACCTTCTAAGTAGAGGCTTAAGGAAGCCTTTGCCGGGATAGTTAAGCTCTTAATCTATCGGCCCGGTTTAAACCTTACCCAACGAATTAGCGTACCTTCTGGAGTTAAAATTAGACCCGCCACACAATGAATTTGGAGAGGAAATCTCCACAAACATCTTACCGTGACAGGCGTAGCAGTAGCTGTGATGGCCTTCGTCCCCTCCCACTCGAGTTACTTCCGTCTTTCCACTAAATATCGTTTGCAAACAGACGAGCAGCATCAGCTTTTACATCAGGTTGTTCATGACACTGGGAGCTGAAGTGGCTCAACAGCTCCGTCAGCAATATGTCCCCTCCAGCTCTGTCCACGAAATTGTGTCTCTGGGTGCAGAAGGCTATATAACATATCCACTGACGCTAGTAGTCTTGTAAATACAACATACTCACTTGGTTTAGTTAATAGCTAAGCAGTCTAATCCCTGCAATTGAACTAATATATTTAGAGGTGTTTCTATTATTTTGTCCATGCCTCCTATATCAATTCACACTGTTACAATTAGCGATGTTTTTTTTTTTTCAATGTCTCCTCCATCTTTTTAAATCAAAGACAGCGGGTCAAATCATAAAAACATGTCTAAAATGACCACAAAGTTCAAGATAACAAATGTAAGATTTATAATAGGGTTGTTATATTAGATCTGGTTATTTTACCAAATAAACTGGTGTGCAAAAGTGTTCCCAAAAATCTTCCCAACACATGTGCAGATGGGAATTGTTATGAGAAACCATGTATTTCTGCCCTCACATACTCAAAGAAAGGCCAAGCCTTAAGGTATCGTGTTTTGTTTTTTTTTTAACATGTCCAGAGCAAAAGACTTTAAAATCTGCACAGAGATCATCAGATATCAGCTTAATACACAAATTGGGTGGTTACACAAGCAACAAAAGTGAGTAAACCACATGGTGCACAAAACATAATATTGTCAGTATCCACATTTACATTTTGGCTGATAATGCAGAAATTCCCCCAAATCCACACACAGTCTGTTCTCCACACTGCTGTGGACAAAGCCCCTCATGAGAAAATGATCAGAGCTCATTCATGAACCTCAGAGGAAAATATTTATTACAAGAACAACTTGACAGCATTTTCAACTTCAGAAAACAGTGAAGTATTGCAGTATTGCTATTCCATACATACAAATTTCACAATGTCAAGCAATCTGTACATTTAACTGAAGTTTTAGTGAAAATAACATCAGCAAACAAGAACTCATTTGATTATGAACATTCAGTTTTAACTGAGTGGGGGGAGAGTGTTTCATGGAATTTGTGTGCAAGAGTAAACCATTTTTGTGATTTATTACCAAATTAAATGTTTGTATGGAGTCACAGTTCACATAACTTGTAGATTTTAAAAACCAGTTGATCAAAACACAAATATCCTCAAATAAACAAAACTTTTTTTAAAAACAATTTCACATAAATATCTCGTTAAACAGGTGAGACTGATAACCAGGTACATATTGGACCAGTGTATCTCAAACAATACTGATACTGATCATACATTATTTGTAGGAATGAGGAGTCAGCATTAAATCAAATTGTTGTATCTCTGAATAAATGAATAAATTGTGTTTACAGTTTAATGTAGAAAAAAACTGAAAAAGTTTTAAATGCCCCACCTCTTTGGATTTCCCTAAACACTTGTTCACTTACAGTACTTGGGACACAGGTGTCATTTGAGATTTGATTTCATAAATAAATAAATTAGACCAATAACACTCACATCTTTACTCCAACTCTGTACATATTCTCATACAGTATGTACACAAAGATATGCACATGCTTTAGTTTTGACCCATTCACTGTCAGTGTCCCACAAAAAGATTTTTACTGTTTTTTTTCTTTCTTACTGCCATTACTGCCTTACTGCCATTTCTTACTGCCTACATAATCTCTATGACAAATATTTACCCTCTGTAAAACTTCAAAAACAAATGGCTGCCAAGTGTTCTTAATTGACAAAAAGATGTTTTTTGGGGTTTCTGAAGGGCACTGACAAACACTATATCCTACTATCCCACTTTCAAATATTTTACAAAGTTAACACCATTTTAAACACCATAAAAGAGAAGTACTGTTGCTGGAGTCTGGCCTCTCATATTGATAACAACTGTGCAGGAGTTTCAGGGGAGAACCTTGATATCCAGTTACAATATCTATTATTCATCCATTGTTGCACGCTTGCAGTCATTATAGTCAAAATCATTCTTCATCCATCAAACTTCACCTTATCATCCAATTGTTACTGGTTCTATGGGCTCTAATCCAGAAGATGTCATTCTAAAAGTACGGAAGAGTTGGTTTATGTGTTAAGAAAATAATTTTTCTTTTTCTTTTTTACTGTGAATAAAACATATTGTTCTTTAGCCACTAGATGTCACCATACATTGTGTCATGTCTTTGAAATCATCATTTTATTATCTGGCTTCTGGTGTTTCAAAACAACTAGTAGAATTCAGAGGCAATAAATTATATATATTTATCATGAATTTTACACCTAAATCAAGCATAATTTATAATAATAATTGGCAATGTTCCTCACTTTACCCCACATTCACACTCAATCTCTCCAATTTCCATTGTCAGAAACAGTTAATGATGGCAATGTAGTGTTACTGAACAGAGCTTACCGATGTTGAGCAAAAACATTCAAAAACTAACCTGGGAATAAATTTTAAGGCAAAGGTAATTGTCAAGGCATTTCCAACACCAATATTGCATAGCTAAGGCAGCATAAAACTTAATACAGTGAATATGTACATTAAACTGTATTTTCAATGCCTTTTTATGTACAGAATAGCCACATCGCTCAGTGACCTCATCAACATGTATTTACACATTCATTCTCCTTAGCGTTTGACTTCTGCACATATATGTATATTTAGCTTTGTATTCCAGAGTACTGTTTGGTCGGATGAAGAACTCTCAACATATCTGTTTCAGTGACAATGACACAAAGTAATATAACCCTCACTGTCCCTCAAGTGTTTGCACTTAATCCATTTCAAAGAAGAAATTAAAATGTTTTACTGCATTAAACATAATCTTCAAAATGTGTTTTAGAAACATATTACCTATCTCAACTATATCAACTGATTGTGAAAAGACATCATACAGTTATAACAACATCAGACAACTGTACAGATATTGGTAGTGCATGTAATGTTCATAAAGTCACAAGAATGATGGGGGTACCTTTGTCTATGTCACCTATTAGTATATTGTAAATATGTGTAATATTGAGTCATATGTGAAGAGACTGAAAGTATCAGTCATCAAACCAGTTGTTTGACTATCAAGGCAAGCAGAGATACTATGGGAAACCACAAGAGGGAGCTAATTGACCTGACTAAAGGTTTAGGGTTTACACTGGATATTGAGTTGCAGCTTTAAATCTCTGGCACTTCACCATGCGCCTTGGTGGAGCACATGGCAGCACATATGTTCTCTCTACCTTTCTGTCAACCATGAGAATTTCAGAAGTGTCTTGCAAAAAACAAAAAAAAAACACCTGATTGGCAAAAGCATCCCCATGCATACATAAAAATGACAGTAAAAGTAGTATTAAAGACCATTCCTTTGGTAATAAATAATTTGGCTTGAGTGCAACATAAAAGCAATGTGAGCCCCCTTGAAGTTACTCAGGGGAGAAACTAAGTGAAAAAGAAGGAGTCTTTGACATGCAATAAAAACAGTCAATAGCCCAGTCTTATGTCTGTTTTTTTATACAGTAGTCAAAGTTCATGACAACAACCCGCTGTGTCATACCCATCAGCTTTGTGCTACATCCAAGCTTCAGTGTCCAGGCTTCCTGACTGTCCAGGGTAGGAGCAATCTTTGTTGCCCATGGCTGGGGAACATGGCTGAGTATGGATCATATCTGCAAAGGCCTGGTGCAGGCTCTTGCACGTTGCTGGACGACCAGTAGAGCGGGAGCTCTGAGGGGACAGCGGTGGGGTGTGGCAGGGGGAAAGAGTGGTGTGAGCCTGCAGATCTCTGTAGCTGAGTGGGGTAGGGATACGTGAGGGGCTATTTTCTGGCCTGTTGTCAATGCGAGGCCTGATTCTGGTTTTCAGCTTGTGCTTTGAGATAGGGGCTACCCTATCTGCCTTGTTCTGTCCTTTCTTAGTCTGTAGCACTTCTCCATCCATCTCTCCGTTGGCCAGGGGTGAGGATGGTGGGGGGGACTCAGAGCGGGATTCACTCAAGCTGAAGCACATGGAAGAGTTTTCACTTGAGGAATCCTGGAAGGAGCAGTCTTCAGAGGGGGGAAGGGGCACAGGTGATGGGCAAGCCTCTGGTGGTGGGAGGTCATCACTTCCATCACCATTTTCTAGGTCATAAGGTAAGTTTGGCTGGTGATTCTCCAGAGGAATATCTCCCTCAGGCTCTGTGCCCCAGCCATGATGACCCTGCTGACCTGTTAGCCCCCCAGTAGGAGGATAACCCCCATGGTCTCCATTCATATTCCTACAGGGGGAAGCAGGTTGTGAGGGGACCTGATTCATTAAACTGTCTCCGAGGTCTGTGTCTGTGTCTCCAAGGCCAGGCAGGGAAGATGGGAGTTCCCTCTCCTCTATGGAGCTAGAGATAGCTGGCAGCTTCTTGAGACCCATTCCACGCTCCCCCCAGTGTTCAGGCTCACCTTGGCTAAAGTTGTGTGGTCCTCCTAAATTGTGTCCATAAAGTAAGTGTAAGGGGTCCTCGAGTGGGAAGTGACGGGGATTATTTCTCTTGGATTCCCTGAGGTCAGGCAGAGTCCCTATCTTTGCCCCCACATTCAGGGAGGAGGAGGAGGAGTTAGAAGAGGAATAGGCAGAGTCAGTGACATTAGGATCAGTGAGTGTTGGCACTGAATGTGTCCCAGCTCCCTGCAGACTTGCACCTCCTGGGGTTTTACTAGACCCTCCTCTAGCCTGCTGTGTATTGGCCAGAAACTCAGCCTCAAAGCTACGATATAGATCCTGCTCCCGCTGGGGGTCTAGTGTTGGCAGCATCTGGAAGCTAAACCCTAGTCCTTCCTCCTCAGGCTCCTGGTGCTCCAGACCAGGCCAGTTCCTCTGGTGGCCACGCCCAGCAGAGCGCGGGCCCTGTGATGTCCGAGGGGAGCGAGCAGCGTGATGATGAGAATTGCGGGGAGATGAATGTGGTGACCGTCGACCTCCTGAGGTTACTGGTGGTAGTAGTCTGCCTTTTCCTATGGAAGGTGAGCGTGGGGCAGGAGGTCTCGGAGTAGTGATAGTCTTTTTGCTAGGGCCAATATTGTTACTCTGGACACCTTTAACAGGTGAGTTGGAGCATGAGGATGACTGCCTCTTCGTTAAGCCACCACCTATTCTAGGAGAGGATGGGGGCACTTGTTTGGCCCGCAAGTCTTCTCGTCTGTCTGAAGGTGGGGCCTGAGGGTCTCTGTAGCAGGAAGCAGGACTCGGGCTGGCATCAGTGGACCGAGTGCGGTTAGGTAACTTATTCTGGCTGTGGGAACGTGGAGCATGGAGCCTCCTCGGGCCCTCATTTCCGAGGGAGCGCCCCCTCTCTGTGCGAGACGTCCGTGTTCCATCGGCAGATCCTTGTGGAGGGTTCGGTTTGAGTATCGGAGCAAGTGCAGTACGATCCCGGGATTGACTGCGTGCGCGGGGCAGTGAGGGACGCAGGGAGGGGGTCTGACTTCCTGTTCCAGACCTGTCAATCATATGCTTCCCCTCCTTGCGATTGACGAGCAAGACTACCTCTTCACCAGAGCGACGTGAGGCACCACCAAGAGAGTACCGCCCCCCTCCACCTCCTCCTCCTCCTCCCTTAGATGATGCTGTAGAAGAGTCACTATCTCCTGATAGGCGTCTTGTCACTGGCAGCATTGTCTCCTTATTCCTATAATGTAAGGAAGAGACAAAGAGCAAATTATATCGATAATGATATTAGCACATACTAAGAAACAGTCCAGAATTAGTCTCTCTCAGTTTGTACTCCTTCCTTATATTACTACACATTTACACACAGGAGCAAAATATTGCCTCTGAATCTGCTCCAACAGATTAATGATAAATATTATATGATTCATGCCTAGAGGTCACATGTAATGTGCAATGTTAAGGATTTGTGAATATTTCCCAACCTGCCACTGCCACACATAGACAGTGTTTCTGACCTAAGTCGTGATGTTGCTTGGAACAGTGGGCAGTGACAGCCAAGGGGATTACAGGGAAAATAAGAACAAGTGGGGGCAGGATTAGAAGTCTTGAAGATTTTCTAACCCAACACACAGCACTGCCCTTTCTCAAGCAGACACCACTCCACTGTCACGCACCAGCAACTGTATAATCAGCTCATAGTTCACTTACAGGAAGAACAAAACTGAGATAGGTTTGATGAGCACAGTCCAATACAGTGTGTATTGGAAATTGGACATTTAAAGGCTCAACTGAGGCAATGTTATTTGTCTGACTATGAAAATTTCTGGTGTGGTCGAACATATACTTTAACTTATAGGTAATAGATTAGATTATTATCTGCTTCTCAGCTATTTTTGTCAGAGCATATTGACCTGTTCTACTCCAAGGTTTATAAATATTTCTGATGTAACTAAAACTTTTGGAGAAAGTATAGAGTATAGACTATATAGAGTATAGAGTATAGAGTATATAGTAGAGTATAGAGTATAGACTATATAGAGTAAATTATATTAAGTTGTGTGGAATACATGTATTAAAATAACTGCCAGTCAATTAAGGAATGACAGCAATTTATTTTAAATTGAATGTTGGTGACGTTAAAGTTTTGTCTACATTTAGATCACAGATTGTGCCTTTAATTAGTCTTTTCATTATGACAGACCTCTAAGCTTATCCTCAGAAATTTGATTTGTATATATTCAGACATGGTCATTTGCCTGCATGGAGCCCACCTGTTGACCTACTTCCCCAGTTAGCTGTGAACAGTTGTCTCGGGATAGTTGTCAGATTAGTCTTTATCTAGTCTGGCACACTTGAAAAGCAATGCCCCACCCACACAGGGTTAATTCAGATGAGCTGTTGCCTTGACGTCTGGTCTGGGACATCACTCAATGTAGAAATGAGCCACACATTGGCTGGAAGCCAAAGTAAACCAACAGTCGGCTCCTAATTGTGTTGAACAATGGTGCCTTCACACTCTGACATAGAGGATGTGAGCAACTAAACCTTTTGCCAGTTTCATGTAGAGCATAAGCATATCTTTTTGTCTTTAAATCCCATAGAAACAGTTATCTGTGAGATGCCACTAGTCTGGCTCTCATTCAATCAGCCTGCCCACTACCCAATCACTCATCTGCCACTCCAGAAGCACATGGGAGAAGACTGATGTGTGGTTTCATTCGTCACTGGCTTCACACTGATTCAGACCATCTGTTTTCCATGGAAAGAGATGAAAGGCTTGAGCAACACAGAATCCCAGCCATTATAGACAGTCAATAGTCTAATAAACAGATTGAAAGTAGATGAGAGGAGTGTGGAGAAAGAGCATCAGGGTCAACATGTTTGGTGTCTCCCCTGTAGCCACTGGGAGGTGCTGTAGTTTGGCTGTGTGAGATGGATTTATCAGGGCAATGTCACCTGAGATTAGATAAATCTGCTCTGGTCTAATCTGTGTTTGTTGCGTGTGTGTTTGTTGTGTATATGCTCTGGCCTTTTTAAGTGTGTGTGTGTGTGTGAGCCCTGTCTGGGCAGGAAAGAACAAGTGGCAAAAACCAAGAGTGCCCTGCCAGGCTACTTGTGAGAGATTAATTTCTTATCATGGTATCACACTTATCCACACACTTATCCAACACATTTGCGTAGACATGCACACTCACCTGAGAGGATTAAAGTGGCGGGGTTCTGAGCGGTCTCGTGGTGGCCGTGGGAGTAAAGTTCGAGCTGTGCCGGAGTCCAGCTCGGTGTGGACGGAAGTGTTCTGAGATCTGCCTGGCCGTGTGGAGGAGGAAGGGGCACATGGAGCAGATGGGGGCTCCGCGGAGCGCCGGTCTGGGGGTTTGTAAGGTGCTATGCCATCATTTCGCCAGTGTGGACCTGGGCTAGTGGAGCGGGAGGAATGGGCACTTGAGGACTTGCTCTGGCCACCCTGACCTTGGCCACTGGCTTTAGCCTGGTGGTAGCGGTGTGCTGTGGAGACAGGTTGATAACAAGCGCTTCAGAAAGACTTCAAAGTAGCAATGTCAGACCGCCTGTACAATCACCAGGGATAAAAGTCATTTAGAGGTCTTGAAATACATCATAGCTAACCACATCAATGCCATTCAGCTCTTAAGATAGCAGCAGTAGATAAAATACATTTGATGCTTTTCTGAGCCAGAGAGATGAACCTATGTTTGTGAAACAAGCCAATCAGAGAAATGCAGATAATCCAACCATTTAGAGAGAACATTTATAGAAAACAAAAGGCATATTTCCATAATCACTTAATACAGCATGACATGGCCTCTCGTGGTTAGAAATCCAACTCCAATTATGATATCAGATGGTTTCAGCTGTCCAGGCCAGACGGTCGGCCCCTGACATCATCACTTCAGCAGCAGTTTGGAGAAGGAGAGACTGTCTCACCCAGCATAGTTATGCACATGTATCACTGTGCTGCTCATCAAAGTAAATATTGACGGGTGAGCCGTCCTGTTTAAAGGCAAAAAATGGGTCTTTGTGTGGAGGTGAGCTGCTTCACAGATGTGTGTTGGGATCAGGCAGCAGTAGAGGAATTAGAATCAGAGAGACCACACTCTGTCCATTACCAGCTTATATCAGTTTCTGGACCTAACTTTGTTGGCTGGTTGTGATATTGGTAAGGGTTTCAGTGTGATATAGACCGATTATTGTTTGGGGATATAACAATAATAAAACAGTCATCTGCCAAAAAAAAGGTCAAAGTGTCTGCTCCATGCCTCAACATAGTACATAAGACATAAATCATTTGTTTATGATATTAAATGTGCTATGAATTATGCAACACTGAGGAGACTCAACAGTGATGTTACTTTGTAAAGGCCTCAGAGGGAATAGGAAGTGACCTCACCAAAAGCAGCACAGCGGCACGGGTCATGTTTGTCCAAATAGTGCTCTAATGTGTCCCAGCCCCCTCCAACACGCACCATCACATGAGTACGAAGGACCTGAGGCAGAAAAAGAGACGCAGGGCTTTAGTAGATAACAGAAAGTAACATACACATTCATGCTCAAATGTGTACAATAATTTGGCTGATATACGAAATTTGATTGATATACCATACAACCACACACACTGCACAAGTCGACAACAGATATGCCAATCCAAAAAGTGGGGTAGCTTGCTGAAGACTGGCTGGCCCTCACTGTTACATAACATCTAGATGCACCCCTGCCTGTGCCCCCTGCCTTTCCCTCCCCCACAACTCCTCTTTCTCCCATATCACCCCCAGCTGCTGCCATTATGAGGGCGGTTCATTGCCATGCCAACTCACCATTAATGAGTACAGTAGCATAATAAAGAGCCAAATGCTGTGAAAGACCCTTTTTTTTCTCTCATGGCTCTCAGCTGGCTTCCCTGTGTTTTCAGAGTGTAGCAGGGTAAATTAGCATGGTAACAACTACTCACCCCTGCTGTCCTCTCTGCTCCTCCACTCCGTTCAGACCTCAGTTATCCCGGAGAGAAGCAGAGAGGAGGGATGGCCTGGATAGCCATAACAGAGGGGGATTGGTGGATATGTCATTTATTACTTTCCTCTGCTCTTTCAGACACACACATCCACAAGATAAGGCCAAAGAGCCCTCTCCCTCTAGGCAGAATCTGCTGCCACTGAAGCTGCACACTTCGCTGACGCTTGATGTGTCAGTTCTGTGTATGCATCCCCTGCCTTGGGTTGTGTAATAGGGTCTGCCGGACACATGTTTTAAAGGTTGTACCCGTGTCTGTGAGGGCTGGGCTGGCAAGGCAAGGCCATAATGTTACATCTGCAAGGGCTGGCACTGAGTTTATTTCCACCAAATCACACGTGGCATGGCATCTCATCTCTGGGTCCCTGACCAGAGAGTGATCAGAGTCAGGCCACTGACACGACATGCACACCAAAGTCTGACCCCACCTTCTCTCTTATACAATCCCTGCCAATCCACTACAAGTCTTTTCATCGGCCTTGCTCCACTACTACACCAAATCCATCAAAACAGCTGATCTGCTTATCTCTATCAGACCTGAGAGTATAAACTGCTTACTCTCCACTGCACTGGCCTTATGTCAGTAACTGGTTTGCATGTGCAATGCTGCATGACCATCATGAGCCAGCAGTGAAAATCAGGGATACATGAGTTTCATATCATATTTTTTGTATTGCTTTGATACGAGTTTCCACAACAGAAAGATCACAAAGATCTGCTAACAAAGAGCCACATATTGTAGAGGTATAAACTGGCAATTAGATCTGCTCATTATTGACTCTCATTGTGATTACTTAATTTAGCTTTTTCACAGTGTACAGTAAACTATGATAGAGGTGTTTTGACATATGTCTTAACATAATGACTTTATTGGAGCAGTAGCTGCCATGATGCTAACAGCCACTAGGAATCCAGATTAAATAACTTAATAAGTTTTATTGCAGTGCGATGATTGCATGACTATAAAGAGAATTATCAAGGGTCATAAAAAGCTACTTGCACAGTACTAATTTCCGGACTGTCAGCTTATTCAGTTCATTTTCATCATCAAACAACAGACACTCTTTGTTCCCTATTTTGTGTGATATGAGATACTAAAACACAAAATCAGCAACAGAGACAGAGGCTGTAGAAAACAACACAAGCATTAAACATTGTTTACAAAGGTGACAAAAAGACAATAGCAGATGTATATAATGATGTAATGATCAATCAAAATTACAGTGTAAACACACTATGATAAAACCTTTGTTTTGTTGCATACTGCATCAGATTTCCAACAAGCTTATTAAGCATTTCATATTTTATGCATAAAGCTGCAGCAGCCCTGAGGAGTCTGCTGAGGCTCAGTAGATGTTTTGGGACCATGTTTCACTTTAGAGCTGTGGCTAAGCAGACAGATTTCCCAACCACTCAAGGGGTATCGCAGTCTTCACCAGAGTAGAGAGACCCGATCCCTGTTTCTATGGCAACAGTGAACAGGGAGACTTTTTGTCATCATTGCGGGGGTGGGTCGAACCAATTTCTCCTTATATCTTGCTAGCGAGTTCAAAAATTAAGCTCATGGTTCATTTCAGCTATTGTCCCCCCATGACCAAAAGCATCTCCTCTTAGGGAGCAGCATCCCAAGGGACAAAGAACAAACCCACCCCCGTTCATATGGCCTATTTGCCCATTTACTTTCTCCCGTTCATCCTGAGATCCTTGTTACAGCTTTGGCAACTGAATAGGGGTTTGTTGGCTTTCAAAGGAGCTGCCTGCTTCCTGCTCTCAGAAGAATAAGGGAAGTGTGTTGGGTGCACTTGTAGCTGCTTGGGCATATGCATAAACACTACCATCCCCAGTGAGGAATCAGGAGAGGGCGGGGACAGTATGAAGGGAGGTAATCTGACAAGTCAAAGGCTCCCAGACATGCACACGCACGCGCGCACACACACACACACACACACACACACACACACACACACACACACACAGTCCATCTCCATACACACACATTTAAATATGACTGTCACATTAAAATGGTTGCAAGCTGCGACAGGCAAATATGTGCTTCACACTGAATCTTAGGGACGGTATAAAAATTATAAGGGGTGAAGTAGAAGTCAGACAAAGTGTATTTTTTATTTCTGCAGAAGGGAGGAGACATAAAAGGTTTTTATATTTTATTTATAATTTAGTTCAGCCTTGCAGGATAAATTTTTCAAAAAGTAAAACTAAAAAAAGGAAAAAATTGTCACAAATGATCATTTTCTGTGGGCAGTGGTTCATAAAGTTGTCATATGCAGAGGGCAACAATCCTGTCTCTGTCTCAGGACTTAATTTTCCTGATCACAGTCAACCTAACAAGACCAATATGAATCAATATAATCAATATATAAACACTGAATGCATGTAGTGCTTAATAGTGATAATATGTTATAGCTATTCATACTACTTGCATCTTTCAATTTGGTTTGCAGTTAAATGTGTCTTATGAAGTTTGCCTGTGTTATAATTCAGATTTATTTTATAGAGAATGAATAGAAAATGAATAACCTGGCTATATTTGCCAGGTTATTGAAGTCTTTATGCTTTTGGTGTAGATTGTACCAATTTAGTATACTATTGTACATTTGTAATGTTAAAGTCCCTTACATTTAGTCCTACTGAATTCAATGCAACATTTTCTTGAATAATTGTACGGCTCACTTTGTAGAAAATGGAGAAAGGGAATATGCCAAACATTTTTGCATGTTGAATGTATCATGTCTCACTGTCTGGATAAAGTGTTACCACTAAAAGAGAGATATTGATGTTACTGGCAGTTAGGCTGCCTGATCCTGTGAATGCAGTCAAGTTGGAAAGGCACCCACAGAGTCCATTAATCTGTCTGTGGCACATTTTAGGTAAGCGAGACCAAATCGATCCCTGGTATCAACCAAACTCCCTGCACAGTCCTCTGAGGCCTGATGTGGGCACAGTGGCAGCTCTTATGCTGAAACTGAGACGAACAGTCCAGCAGAAACAGGCTAGAGCCAAGATAAGGACCAACTCAGGAAATGATCTAAAACTCTATTTGTGTCTCAGTGGAAAAAAGGCCAGTCCTGGGAGTGGGCCAGATGAAGGCGGTGTGTAAACACTCAAATAATACAGAGAATCACATGCTGTTACATACACTGTGCAATTCACTTGGCTTTGGCACAGCCAAGCAGGTGAGTAGTTTATCTGTTGCTACTGCACATAACCTTACTCTTCTTGAAACAACACATGATGTCATATGCCTGCACTGTATGGTTCCATGCAAATACTGCAGCCCTCACTGTCCTCTGTGCCATTGGGCAGTGGCCAATGTATATATCCAGGTGAACATGTTGTGTAAAATTGACAAAAATAAAGAACAATTCAGGTTAGTTAGAACTAATATTATATTTTTATATGTTTGACCATATTTATTTATGGGTTATGACCTTATTGACCATATTGATTTCTAAGATCTGACAACATGGCAACTTCACTACATAGTCAGATATATCACTTTATATGGAGTTGAAATTGATAGTGAGAACACTAGAAATGTTGTTAACAATAGCATAAAATAGCACAATTATGGAAGATTGGATCGACCATTTTTCGCAGGTGCTGGGTAATAATTATTTGCAAAGATAAAAAACTACCCACACTACGCCATCACATTCCCAATTCTTTTTTTAAGTGAAATGAAAAGGACAACATTACGACCACAAATGTTCTCCTTAAGATGTCCCTGAAGAATTTAGAGCGAGATACCTTTTTTTTTTTTTTTTTTGTCAAAGCTGGTCTAGAAAGTCAATCTGCAACTGACATAGATGTTTGAAATAAACAGTTTAGATTATAATTGTACCATTCATTTTTTTTTCCCTTTCACACAACTTGGGCAGTTTTGTGTAAAAGCTGTGCAAATGATGTGTGAGCTTGTTGTTATGATGTTGCCAAATCTCAGCAAGCGAGTACGGACCTGACAGAGTGTCAGACTCTTTATTTTTGTATTTTGTATAGTCATGCAGAGAGTAAGATCAGACACCTAATCTGACACTTAGTTAATGAAAGTAAAACGCGAAGGTCCACCTGTGTCTGACAGTCAAATCTGCAATGATACAAAATTTAATTTAACATTTTCACTGAGAAAATAATGTGCAGTTATTATATTATGATGGATCTTAGTCAATATAAATAAAAAGTAGAGCATACCCAGACATGCAACATACTGAAAGATAAATGTACTTGATAGTAAGGTTAGTGGTGTTGAAGGCTCACCCTAATGAAGATCAGAGCACTAGAATCTCCTACTTTGTACTTCCCCTCCGACACCTTGATCATAGGAAACTGAGCTGGACAGGAACATTGGCCCAGAATCTCACGCACCTGAGGAGAACAAAAACAGGACACTTAGTCAGTCAGGGCACATAAGCATGACACACACATCTGAGAGGAACCTAGCAAAGATCCCTTCCTGCTCTTGAGGTCAGTGCCCCCATATGAGATCATGCTTAGGCACATATCTGTAACAAAGCACGGCTGGTCCTGGGCGCTGTGTGTCAGCAACTTAATGACTCTGTTTTATGGTGTGAGAAATAAGTAGTCTTGGCTGCCTCAGTGTGTGAGTGCGTCATCTTCCTGTCAATTTTGCAGTCCAAGCACCTACGGATGAAATGCCCCACCCCACTCTCTTACCACATTAAAAGCCCTGCCCCATCTCATCTCTCCAGAACATTTTGGTAATTTGGTTCACCACAGTGTCACAAAAGCACAAAAATACATGTTAATGAATGATCTCCCTCTGCAGTTCTCTAGGCCTGTTACATGACAATGCTTCTGCTCGTGATATCACAAACTGAGGAAAGGAAGAGCTCAGAAACCAGGCCGGTGGTGATGATGATGTCAGCAGGGCTGCGCTGCCAGCTGGGGTTTGAATCGAGAGCCGGTGCCCTTACTGTGGATTGGGGGTGCTTATTAGGCAGCCGGAGTCAGACACAACTGTAGGGTGGGGCAAGATCCGCCCATGGTGCACAGGCCCGAGTTCTCCTAGCACTGGACAACTTTGATGTTTTTCTTGGCGTCTCTCTCAGACAAAAGCGTGTGTGTACTTGTCAAGCAGGAGGGAGAGAAAGTCAAGCAGCAAAGTGGGAGAGGAAAGCACGGGAGGAGAGGAAAAATAGCTGCTCCATGATTGTGTGCAAGGGTAGCCATTACAAAGGGCAGTAGATTATTTTGTTGATCAAATGTTAGACAGGTAAATTTCAGGCTGTTTGGAGAACCTTTCATGCTGTACACATGGCACAAGGGATATAGTTTGCTTGTGGTGTGTGTGCACTTAGCCTACAACACTTACATTATGGTGAACTCAGAAGATTAAGGAGGCACCTTGTTATTCTCTTAAAATAGCACCCTTCTTTCTCTCCCATGCAAATCAAAGAGGGAGGAATCAATTTTAAGCCTTCGACATTTCACCTGTCGCTCTCTTCCCCCTCTCACCTGCCTCTGCCGAGCCTTCTTCCCCTCTTTTTCTCTCTCATCTGCTTTGTTGTCTTTCAGGCTTTATTTTTAGTCTGTGCTCTAGCTGTCCAGACCTATATTTGTCTGTCTTTGTTTTGCTTACATTTCCACATCTGCCCGTTCGCCCTCTTTTCTCTCCACTCTGTCACTCTGTCTTTTCGTTCTGTGTCAGTAGATGGACGAGGCCTGTTTGGAAAAACCCCAGCCAGTGAGTTAATGGAAAGATTGCTATGGCAACAGAAACACACAGAGCCTTACCCTTCCCTTTTTAACTGTACAGTTTGCCTTCTTTTTTTCATTCTTGCTATAGTAAAGCCTTTCTCTCGCCCCAAAACACCTCCCCTCCAAGAGCTGTTCAGCTGAGGTAATAAGTTTTCCTCCAGAAGAAGGTGTAGGACTCACAGTTTCATATGAAACACTGAGCAGGATAAATAGAAGAACCATGAGCTGTTTTACTAACCTAATCAATAGCAGCATTGACATTTGAAGTGTTTACTTCGTAGAACCTTTGACATAAAATGTGTGCACTTCCCATGTCTTCACTGTGTAAACAATGGTAACACTCAGGCTTACACACTGCAACCAAAACACACGCAATCACACACAGAAAGAGAAAGAGATAGACGGGGAGGAGCGAGACAAGGTCACGTAGGAAACACGCGGAAGTGGCGCTGGAACACTGAGAAAAACTGAGAGGGATGAATTATGGATGCTGGCTGGTCACACAAGAGACACTTTCAGCAGGAGCTGCAGATGTTTGAGAAGGAAAAGAGAGCAAAAGGAACAGCGACTGAACAATCCACAGCACGCCCCTATACTGGGAATCTGCTACGTCTATCTTAAGATAGGAATGCGGAGATGTTTGTGCAAGAACAGGGAGAGAAACATTTTTATTATTACAAACTGCTGTAACATTCCCATTGAATTGGGCAGGAACATACACAGTCCATATTCCTTTAATGATCCCACTGCTCAGATAATGTTGCATCTGGTGAGTGTGAGTCAACACTCTCTTCATTCCTTTCCTTCCTGACCTGCTAACATCTGAAAGAACATTCATGGAAGAGATAGGCTGAGACTGAGGGCTGAGCAAACCCTGGGGATGAAGAGAGGAAATGGGAGGGGGAGAGATAAAGACATTGAGGTTTTATTCCCCATTTTCTTTACTGATTTGTAATGTGGACTAACATCCTGGCCTAAAATAATGGTATCATAACAAGGGGGTGTGCAATGTTGCCAGTATTGTACTGAATGCTTAGTATATTTACTGTGGTATGATTATAAATTATTGGTTTTTATCATGTGAACACACAAAATGTAGTTCTGGTTTCTGGTTTTGGATTTAGGTTTTATAAATGTACTCTAAGAAGCCACACATCCCTTTGAATATTTGTCTGTTCTGATGACTCAACAAGCTGTGTACATCTCCAGTTTGCTCGAGTGCTTTCATCAAATATAGGTGTGCTGGCCTGCTGTGACTGGTTCCTTTTATGATTGCTGTGTAAAACTCAAACAATAAAAACTGATCATTACAACAACTCACTCCAAGGGAATTTACATGAGGGTGTTTCCAGGATTTAACTTCTGTGAGAAAAATTAGAGTGGAAGAAATTTATGAGAGGATACATAGCAGTTTGATAACTCAAGAAAATTGAGAGGAATAAAAGATTATATGGTGCAGCACATACAGTACAATCAGGGTTTAGATTTTTTTTTTTTTTTTAATGACAGAACAAAGTGACTCTTCCTCTGTCGGGACTGCAAACCTCCCAAGACGTAGCAACCTCGCCATCAGATAAGCACAGAGGCAAGGAAACTAGGCCACAGGGGGCGCCTGCTTGGCAGGAGGGAGGTTTTTGGAACTTGAGGGATTATTGCTCCACCACCCACATGTAAGCATTCCTCGAGACTGTGAACGAACACTGAAAACAACCACATATCAGAGTCTGTCCTTCTATTAAACTGCTGGCCTGACAGCCTGTATTAATGGCTCCTCTGTGGACAACCATGCTACTTCTCACACACACAGAACAGCCTCCTTTGCACAAATTATCTCCACAAACAACCTGTGGGGTGAAGCAAGGTTATGAGTGACTCAATGAATGATAATTATGTATTCTAATTATGCTGAACCTGTGGCCTAGGGGAATTAACTGGAGAGTTTGTAGAAATATAAGTATTTAGAGGCTGCTAGCAGCTGGTCCAACAGGACAGACTAGCTGAGACAAGACGGAAAAACACGTTGTATATTGGCCTCAGGGGCAGCTACACCAGTTAGTTCTGGTAACATGGGGGAGAACATGGGTGAGACAGAATACTTTAGTCTTTAATACACATGAAGAATGCAGAAATGCATATATGACAGGTTTAATGTTTATTTTTGTTCTTTTGCAGTTAGATCAGAAGACAAATACCATTGTCTCATCTGTTATGTCAATATAAGGCTACTACCAGTAGCAGATTAATTTAATTTAGTTCAAACACTGGAAACAGGAGGAAACAGCTCACCTGACTCTATCCAAAGATATTGAAAAATCCTCCTTAAAGCATCTCTAAATCTCACTAATTAACAGGTTGTATCTTGTTTGTTTCAATTCATTAAAAACCTGTGTGAAAATGACAGTTTGCCTTTTTACAGGTGGTTAAGTCCTGGACTATTTCTTGGCTGGGAGCAGCAACTTATATGGCAATGTGAAAAGTGATTTATTGTTTCTTACAAACATGATGCAGTTTGCTAATTAGTGAGCTTTAGATGTGCTGGTAGATGGCTTTTGTCATCTACCAGCACTGAGCAAGCTGTTTTGTTTCTTGTTTTCAGTCTTTGTGCTAAACTAAACTAGTTAAAGCAGTAAGATGTCTGATGAAAAGATGTGGTGGTTTAGATTTTCTCATCTAACTCAGCGATAATAATTAAATAAATGTATTTTTCCAAAAACTGTTTCCGTAATAATGCTTTTAATAATCCATGTTTTATGTTTGATCAGAGTGAAAAACATAATCATATATTGCTCCAGTGCAGACATCATCCACTGCATCAGGAAAACATCTTCTCTGAAAATCAATGCCCATCTTCTGGCCACATGACAAACAGCCCATTTGGGGCTGGGAGGTTATAAGAATCGAATGGACGTCAAGAGCTGTGAGTTGAATAACTCCATTATTCATCTGTTTCAGTCATGCAGCAATGTAATCATTCTGAGCAAGGAGCTAAATATCAAGCCAGTGTGTAACTCACCCGGCTCAATAACTCTCAGTACTTTCTTTGTGACAAACAAGGTTAGAAGGATTGATGTCCTTGTGATGACTCCCCTTCTGACAGCATCTACCTGAGACCAGTATGAAGAGGCTTGCAGGCAGGGGCAGAAAATAACCACACTACTCACAAGGACACACACCAAATTAAATGAGAATCATGCAAAGGATCAGCTGATAGCATCAAGCGCCTCAATAAAGACATAAAGTGGGCAATATGCAAAGTGTGGAGTCAGCGGTTTCCACATGCACCCTGCTGTATGGAAAATAGTGGAGTGAGATCTGGTCTGTCCTGTTACTATGCAAAGCCAAGAGGAAAAATAACCTTTAAGATACTAAACCCCTAAATAAATGAGTGCATGTGATGGAAGAGGGAGAAACACCAAAGGATGCCGCACTCTCTCGGCAAAGCATACAAGTGTGACCCAATGCAAAACATGATGACCTACTTTTCCCTATCACTCTCTCGACTGTAGCTCTTCCTCCCAGAGCAACATCCATTGCAGTCAAGTTTAACAGAGTATACAGTAAAGTCACTCTAGGCACATTCATGCCCTCTACTCCTCTTTTATTTCCTGAATGCATGAATTGAACCATAAGGTTAATGGAAGAGAGTGGCCATACATTCATAATACACACATTTTCTGTCTTTATCACCCCTCCCCTCTGCCTTGCTGGTGTTTCCATCCAAAGATTGAGATGTCAGCCTTTGATTGCCTCACTGCTAACAGTGGCAGTCTATTTGTTTCCTCTCTTCCATGCCACCAACAAGACATATTGTTCTGCTCTTTGCTTTTATCATTTCCAGCAGACACAGAAGTGGGGGATGGGAATAATGGCTCACACATATATGAACTAAACAAGGGATGAATGTTGAAGCCTGAGGGTGAGAAGAGATATGAACCAGTTTATAAGATTGAGCAGGAAGAGTGAAAAATTACAAATAAAAGAAGCGGACAAGGATTGTGAGATTCTTATGATCTGTTGTTTATAACCACAAATGTTGTTCAGTATAGATGTCCATGCATGGAGTAAATGTTAACAATTGGAATATGCATTAAGGGGTCAGCAGGTCAACACTGCATGTGTTGTTAAAACTAAGCCCAGGGCCTAAGTGCAAAACCTAGAAAATATACAAAAAGGTTATTTGTTTAGGTAGCTGAACACGTTCCTTTGCCTAAGGCTCACTGCAGCATATAGGAAAATACTGATTCAATCGAAGTCACTGACATAATCCCTCTCTAGTGGTAATATAACATAAAATCCTATAATGCTAAGGATAAACTTTATGTTTATGTGGACACACAATATATACTGATATGAACCAGCTGCTGTCTGCACCACTTGTGCGACCCAGTGACTACAGGAATTGGAAAAAGAAGCTTTTCAGACTCATAAACATCACTGACTCATACTACGGTGAAGGAAATGAGATGCCAGCTACTTCCTCAACTGTAAAGTGGAAAGCCGTCCCACGGTGAGATGAGTAAGAACGTACGTAGTGGCAGATCAGTAGGAGACTCAGTGGTGGTGAGTATTTACATGACAGTGTGTTGTAACCAGGAGAGCAAACTGAATACACAACAACTACACTTAAGATGAAATACCTATTGTATCCCGCAGCTAGAAATGATATATGAAAACAATCATAATGAGTCATGTTACTGTTACATAAGTCAAGTATTCAGGGTGAAATTGTAACTACTACGTACTGATGACACATATTTACGGTGACTGTTGAATAGCCAGATGCCCTAAGAAGGACAAGGACTTTGAGTGATGACTGTTTGTTAATATACTAATTAGAATAAAGACATGTAATCCTATTATCACTGCATTTGTATTGTCTAAACAAGAAGATTAGTTTGATCATCCACCTACCAAACAATGTAGAGAATACAGAGTAGCTAAATGTACAAATCTCATTAAGATGTTAGGAACAGCACAAGAAACAAATCCCAAACTTTTCAAAACAGAACAACAGAATTTAAAGTTGCTCATAATATTGGAGTCTAAATGTAATAAATATAAATACATACAATCCTATATACTAAAATTCCCTATCTACTACTAGCTAATGGACTGCAACACAAAATACTTTATGCATAAATGTATGACAGTGTCCTGGATTCTCTATATTCTATAAACAGTGATCCTTCACCATTTGTATAATAACTATAAATGGGAGCTTAACATTTGTAGAATCTCAGTTTGCACAAGCATCTGAAGCTCCTGCGCACATCTCCGTGGGAGGTAATGGCCTGGTAATTAATTGATGACATTTCATCAATAATGTTATTGGATATGAATAGGCAGGCAGTTCATGAACAGATTGATAAATTGTGTTTTTCAAAGCTGATTCAAGTCACCATGAATGGCATATATAGCATGTATATATTGATATATCTATTAATATATTTTTTGACAAAATCAGTTAATACAAGAATAAAAATCAAACAAACAACAGTATTTTTTCAAAAGAGTGAAAGCATCAAGTGATGCACAGTCCATGTTGAATGATGCAGCAAAGTCGCCTTTGCCTGCAGGAAAATGGTCACAGACATTCTGTGACACAGCTTTGGACCAATGACACTATTCCTCTCTCTCACTGCCAGATACTCATGTCTACTAGCAACAAGGCTTCCTGTAATTACAAGACACTAATCTCTTGCAAGGCCACCACATTAGTCAGAAATACAAAGACAAGTGCACAAGCATTCTGCAGGATAAATTTGTGACTGTTGTTATGGAGGACAGGCCTGATGTTTTGCAGTTAAATCTGATATATTGCTGATATATAAAGAAAGATGAATTCATTTTGATTTTTTAGGAAATATAAACCAGTCTGGGAAGTTGAGGGGCATTCAGTGGAAGTATGTCTCACACAAAGTCTAGGCCACAAAATGAGAACTGGACTAGCACTGACGTCCTTAGACAAGATATGTAGACACTGTAAAATATCCTCAATAATACTCATAATAACATCATCTTTTTACCTCTATGGTTTCTAGTTTGAAGCGCCTCATATTGCTGATGTGGACTGTTGTGCACATGCAAGCAATTTTCTAAGGGTTGACAGGGAGGATGGAGGAGATTTTATTCACCAGACACATGATGACTGGGAATGCCACATCCTAAATCAGTCAAAGGCTGGGAGTATCCAACAGATGCCACTGTGTACAACATGTGTGTACGTGTTCTGAGGAATGTGTTAGTGTCAATGACAGAAAGGGAAGGACAGGGACATAAGCTCTGTCTCTTTCCTGTGATTTTTTTTGTCCCAAAATGTAGTCGGCTTGTATAATCCTCAGCACTCAGTCATAGTGAGAGTGTGCGGACTCAGACAGTCTGGATATGAACAGCACACATCCTCCTCCACATGGTCTCCTATTTCTGTCTGCAGAGGTCACACTGGAAGCGCTCTGCTCTGCTGCCTGGCTAACATGAGTGTGACTGGCAACTGTCTCCCTCTCTGCTGTCCCTTATATCTTTAGTGTCAAAGACAGACATTGTTCTTCTCATCAGCATGAAAATCTTAACTCACAATGTGCATGTGCATGTGTTCCACTGGTCTGTCTGTCTGTCCGCTCATTAGCTTTAGCCTAATGAGATCTTTGTCGACCTCCTGTGCTCATGTTCGACAGGGCCCGGAAAAGGTCAACCAGTTCAGCTGGACAAATGACGAGTGTTGATGTTTTGTGCTCCACATAAACAGGAACTTTACTCAAACCAAAGTGTCAGAAGATAGATTTTTAGTAGTGTGAATAAAGGAGCTGCTGAAGTAGCACATAATGATTAATTTTCTTGATACTGTATTGAATATTCTGGACAACCTAAGTAAAAGAGGCAGAATTCAACAGTGAAGAAACCATTTCAGTCTCAGGTAACCTCTCCCACAGCGACAGAGCTGACATTTGCACAAGAATGCATTAGAAATGTCCCCATGTTGACCTGTGACTTCTCAAAGATGTGCCTCAACAAGAATTTAGGTGTCAAAAACAAACTGACCCTATAGGTAAGAAGGCATTTAATAGCAGTCTGAGACCATGTTTTAATCTGCATGCACACACCCATCTCACAGGGAGTCTATAAGGTGCCCGATCCTTTCAGTGCGGGTGCTTCACTTTTGCCACATCTCTTTACTGTTGGAGGGTTTGACCTCAATCAACTGCTTCATGTGTTTAGCACCAGACACAACACACTGGATATTTCTCTCAGACCAAGGCCACAGACTGAGAAGCCTGTGGGGAAATCTACACTATTTCACACTTCTGTTGTGTGTATAGATGATTACACCGTGTGGAAACTGAGTTGGAACTAGTCTAGGATGAGCTGTGTGAATCATAGTGTAGCTGTGAAACATTTGGGGTTTTTATGTAATCAACTTGGGTTATTAAGAGCAGTTCAGTCATAATAGTAATAAACAGTCTCTTAGCATTTGATCTTTTCACGGACTACTCACCAACTCATCCAAATTTCGCATGTCACATAAAACTCTCTTCTGCTGCCAGATGAACGGCTCTGGGTCAGGTTCAATTTCATCCTCCACACTGTGGTTGCTCTCCTTCCGGCTGAAACACCTGCTGGGCGGGCTCTGCTCGGCTGGCTCCCTTGGATCGATCCGGTGGCTCTCCTGGTCCCGGATCTCCTCTTCGATCTCCTCCTCCAGTTGGATCAACATGGGGGCCAACATGCCAAACTTGGACCCACGTCGCGCCACCTCAAGGAGGCACAGAACAAAATTCTTCTCGTTGCATCTCTCCACCAGGTCGTTGGTCTCAAACATGAGGACGTCCTTGATCCAGAGCTCTTGCCTGCACCAAGTGATGAAATTGGACACGTTATCCCGCGCCACGAAGGAGCCGGCCACAACATTGCGCGACTGAAAGACAACATCTTTGGATGGCACTTTCATGGACTGTGCAGCCTCCGGATGCTCCATCTGGAAGTCCTGCGCGGCGCGGTTCACGTTGTTGGCGTGCCGACAGAGGGCACAGCCCGTCTCCAGCCCGTCCATGAAGGTGTCCGCAGTGATATCTAAGTCATACAGCGTGTTCAGCCATTCAGCCAAATCCTCCTTCATGGCATACAGGTATTCTTCACTGGATTTAAAGGGCCGGATACTCTTTGAGGCGGCGGACTGGATGTTGCTCTGATCAGCCATATTGTCGGATTATGTATCAATAAAGTCTACTTGATAATTCCCGATTGTCTCATTGCACAACTGCGCTCCAAAGCCTCATCCGCAAAATACAGCGAAATAACCGTGTTGACGCACCCATGCCGCTTTGCATGTGCGGTTTCTTATCGGCGCTCCTTGAAGTCAGGCTTTGTGTTGTCAGAAGCATTTCTGGATGCGGACTGGCCCTGGCGCATGGATGCGTTTTCCGGATGTCTCAGCGAAACCCGTTTCCTTTATAGACCGCATCGCCGGGTCCCGGTCAACGAAATCGGCGTCACGCACCCGCGCGTCGACGGGTTAGTCCACCCGGTGACCGGTGGGTCCTCTTATCCGCAGAAATCCACGTGTCACCATGTCTGTGTCTCTGAAGCGGCCAGTCCAGTCAGATCATCGTCGGTGAAATCACGACCACTGTGCAGCTCTGAATCCACGGCTCATCTTCCCTGCAAATAGGCTCAGCCCATGTTGCGCCGCCTCTAGTACTGAATATGTTGACCCGCTGTAGCTTAGACCAGCAGAGCGACTCGGTGGCACATCCCATTATGTGGGATAAACGCCCGGCAGAGGAGGAAAACTTAACCCCATCTTCACCATCTCAGCAGACTCCTACTAACCTGACATGGTTGTGATTTTTTTATTTTAAACTGGAGTCTAAACTCAGTATAATATAAAATATACTCTTAATGATACTGGTAGCCCAATGACAGCAAAATGTTATTACCATCAGCAAAACATAATTTCACTAACAAAGGTAAAAGTGCTCAAAATGCAGAATGGCATTATGTTAGTGGACAACTGTTGTATTAATGTGTAATTGTAGCCCGGGCCAGGTGATAATATATGTTTCATGATAATATGAAAAAGTTATAGGATAAAAAAAGTACACACTTTTCACCAATAAAGTACACAACTCAAAGTTGTACTTGCAGCAAATACCCATAGAGACCTATAGATGTTTCATACATTATCATGCAGACCATTCAACAGTATGGTATTTTGAGTTCATGGTAATGTTGGATTGACTGTATTGTGTACTCGTGCTGTTTGTTCATCATAAAAATATGTTACAGAGTAACTGTAACAAATTGAATGAATTTTTATTAGGGTCAACACATAAGATGGCTTCTTAGTCTCTCAATAAGTACGTCTTTGTATGGCCTCTTTTCTAAATAGCCTAAAGTGACAAAGGTCTTAAAGTCTGCATCTTGGTATCATGAGACAGTTACTGTGCTTAGCGCAAGACGTTTACTTCCCACTGTATAATCTTACCAATGATTAAAAAATATGATGAACAGGACAGTTAAGCTTTAACAGCTTTGTCTCAAACTCGTGCAGGTTTTGTAATGACTGTGATTGTTGGTTTGTAAGGGGCATCGCACAAATCAAAGATCTCACAGAGCCTGTAAACCCTGAAACAGCAGGAGATTGGGGATTAGAAGGGGAGATAGTGAGATATGCTGTAGATGGACAGTGTTATCCAGTGTAGTCATAGAGGCTGTAAAAACAGCACAAGACAAGACAGAGCAGCCAATTCAAGAGCACATGACCTAATGTGTGCATGATAGGAAATTTGTTTGTCACATACAGCAAAACAGGACTAGTTGTCCGACTAGTGCAGGACAGCAGACAACCTTTAAGGAAAACTTAGAGCGTAACATAGAGCCAGGAAAAAAAGTTGGATTTCTCCACTTCAATATTATGTAAAATATTGTCAAAGACCTGGATGAAACTGTAAGATCAAGATCAAGCAACAAAAGCCATTAGTGAGATTGTTCCTAATATAATGTCATCTCAACATGAGGTTTAAAACTTGGGTCAAATGTTAATGCAACAGACCTGATTTTCAGGTTTGAAGTTAGGTCAGAATTGAAAACATCAGGGAAACTTGCTGAGGGTTTTGAAGGCAGTCTTTGGGCCATTTCTAAAAAAACAACAAAATCTGAAATGAAAATTGAACATCTTTTAATATGATCTCAACTAAATCTACATTTTTAATTTTCCAATACTTTTGGAAGTTTGTGTGTAATCTTTTGATGATTATTTGTGTAAGCTTTTATTCTGAAAATAGTGTGGAAGAACAGAAAGCTTCATTTTCTCCAATTGAATGAGAATATATCTGTATTGTATTTATATGTTCAAAACAATCTGACTGTGTCTTTAAAGAAATCTTTTCCACCATCTCATTTCCTCTTTAAAATGTGGGCTCTCCTCTATTGGAGCGACGCATGTAGTCTCCTAATGTGTGATTGTTTGAATTAAAGCAAAGCCCACTGCCAAGAGGGAGGGCTTGTTTTCGTTCAAAAACAGGCATGTGTCTGTTTAAGAAAGAGAAAGAAAGGAAGGGAGGGGACGGAAGAGATAGAGTGAAAGAGACGGAGAGAGAGGGGGAAGAGGGAGATGGTGGGGGTTGGTGAGATCATTTTCTGGGCCTGGATGAATCAGCTTTTCTGTCAGTAAAGAGAGAGGGAGAGAGGAGGAGAGAGAATTCAGCACTCTATTAATCCACATGAACAACTGGCCACAGCAAATGAGAAGCACTTCAAGATTTCAGCTGTGACTGTGTTCACCCGACACCTAACAGGTCTAGAGTTAAGGAACAAAAATCAACACACACAAACACAAGCCTTGATTACTCTATCTCATCAATCAAAAGATTACAAGATGAGTGTTTCGTCAGAGAATGACCCATTGGCTTATTATTATCAAGAAAAGAGTATTTCATTCTTGTATCTCGCCCTGTGTTTGACAAGGAGGTCAGAGTACAGCAATCCTGCAGTTGGAAAAGATTTTGTGTCCTGGTCTAAAACACTTCCAGGGAGCTTGAACTTTGGTGCCCTGAAAGAAAGCCAGACGCTGGATTTACTGTGGGTTTTCCACAAAGGTATAGAAACATACAGGCCTGTTTACAGCCTGTATTTTTGCTACAGCAAAGTGGAAGCTGAAGTGGTCAACTGAAGCAATGTTTAGCAATCCTGACAGCGACATATTGATTACTGCAACGGATGCACCATACTGTATCAGGTAAAGCCCTTCAGGCAGGATTATCCAGTGGAAGCCCAATAGGTGCATAAAGAGAAAAGATCAAAGAGCTGGAAGATGGTCTTAACAGCCACATGTTTGACAGATGTTAAAAATAAAATATGCCAAGGCCAAGGATGACATCTGTGATTAATAACAGTGCTTAATGCAATGTGACTGCCTTATAGGGCAATACTGCTCAATTTAACACAGTAATTAGACCCATTCCCGAATGCAGTTAAAATGAAAAAATGCTCACAATGTAAACAGATACTTCCATTCTCCAATTCAGAGTTGATGCACCCCAAGTTTTAGTCAACCCTGCACCACCTATTGGCAGAAAAAAAAACAAAGCAACTGTTTAGAGCTTCATTTGTGCTCCAGACAACATGAGAAAAAAAAATGGCTGATTGCTAGGAAATGCTCTCTGGCAATAAGAACAGAAATAATTTGTAGTCAAGTTACACAAGCTTTGTTTTAATTAGACACTTGGGCCTCTAAGTGAAGAAGTGATGACACTTCTGAAAGTCCCCACAGATCAGAGAGGAATAAGGTTTTCTCAGTCATTATCTGTAATAGAACAAGTATCCAACAAGCCATGTCATGTGACTGTGACTAATAGGTGTTTTCACCATCTTTCCAAATATAACTGTATGCAAGTGCTCAGCAATAAACATGTTAACATCATTGGGCTGTTTTGTTGTTCCAACACAAACTCAGGAGCTTCATGCTGCTTTATCATGAAAAAAATAATTTCTTTGAATTCTGACCTCTGATTGCAATATCCAAAATTTAGTTTGTTTTCACTTTGGGATTATCAGTTGTAGCTGTAATGACAGTAATTCCTTGACAAGAACAACTTCCAAAATATTTAGCAGCAACAATATCATATGTTGCCATTGGATGCAGCTATTGTCATCACAAAACACAGTATTCAAAAAGAGATTGTATTGATCCATTTGTTCTGGCTTTTCTTGCAACTTTCATTTTGTTAAATTGAGCACACATCTCAAATACATCAAATCGGTAAAATTTTATTTCCCAAATTTGTCATCATACAGTTGTCAGTTATGGGAAAAGTGAGGCAAGTATGTTAATGAATGAAAAAATATTGCATTTTACAATACAATGTCCAAACCTAATCTGCATATTTATAAAAAGCAACAACAAAAAAACATGCACAATACAAGATGCAGCATAAACATGGGTAAACTAAGATTTTAAAAAAGAAAAATAAACAAATGGAAACATGAGTAGAATCAAACTGCACACGATGTTTGACAGCAGTTCTGCAACCATGAAAATACGGAATCATAAATTAAAAATTCTTAAAACTCAAATTCCACAAGAGGAACAGTCATGAAGTTTTCCTTCAGTAGGGTCGGTCTCTGCGCTCCTGACGATGGTCCCTTTAAAACAGAAAAGCCATCAAAGAATGATCCTTATATTTGCATGCCTGGTTTTCACTATCCGAATATATATATATATATATATATATATAAAAATTCTTTAATATTTGACTGCTGAAAGAAACCTACCTCATATCCATCTTGCCACCTGGTGGGCCCATTCCTCTTCCTCCTCTGCCACCCATTCGATCCATGGGAGGTCCTCCCCGCCCAGCCCCACGAAATCCTCCCCTATCCATTCCACCACGCCCCCTGAAGCCACCACGGTCACCTCCCCAGCCTCCACGGAAACCTCCTGGGCCACCTGGGCCTCCTACTCCTGCAGGCCCACCACGGTCCATACCTCTGCCTCCACGCATTCCCATTCCACCTCTGCCTCGGTCACCTCCAGGGGGGAATGGAGGCCCCCCGCCCAACCCTTCTGGTTTGGGAGCTTTGCACTGGTTACACTCCATTCTCCAGGCAAAGTTCTGGTTGCCACAACCCCTGGCAACAATGACCATGAAATTAGAAACTTATCTTTAATACAAAAAAGGCATCCAGACAAACGTTACTACTACAAAATACATACGGGTTCGGACATTCCCAGTCTCCAGCTCTTTGCTGCATGTTTCCACCTGTAGGTCCACCTCTGCCCATACCACGTGGCCCACCTCGTGGACCAAATCCACCACGGTCTCCTCCACGGCCCATCATACCTAATAGAAGAGGAAATTACATCACTTTAATCATGTGGCTGTACTCACACGATTTTCAAATTGCCCTACAACTAGAATGAAGTCCATGGAGACCATCTTTGTGTGCCACAGGGTTAAATTGTTTTGTCTCACATCAAAAGCAGAAGAGCAGCCGAAATGTTACACTTTCTTTTATGAAGTCAAAACCCAGGTCATTTCTGGAGACCAGGGGATAGGTGGGCAGGTTGGTCACTGAAGCACCTGACAGTGTGAAGAATGAACATTCCCATAAGTAATCTACACTAACAAATACAACTGACATTTACCTCCACGACCCATCATGCCATCTCGCATGGGCATGCCACCTCTCATTCCACCCATCATAGGCTTTCGGCGTGCCATCGATACCTTAAGCCGTCGGCCTTGGAACTCCTTGCCTAAAATAAACAGATTATAAAGAAATGTAAACGATTCATAAATAATATTAGTTGGATGTGTTTCAACAGTTGCTTTCAGATTTCTGCATTTCCTCTACATCACGTTTGTGTCAATAAAACATAACATGCCATCAAAGTGCTCCACAGCTGCTTTGGCACAGATTGGCTCCTCATAGGACAGAGTGGCATCTCCCTTGGGCTTTCCTGTGTCCTTGTCTGTGTATATGTTAATGGCTGGCTGTCCAAGTCTGCGGTTAATCTTAAACACACAATGAGAAATGTTTAGCTCCACATTAGTGCTTATATATTATTACACCATGATTCAGAGTGAAGGTCCAGTCTTACCCTAATTGGGCCAACGTGCTTAAAGAATTCAGCCATTTCCTCCAGGTTAGCTTTCTCAGTCAATCCTGTGATGTAGATGGTGCTGTTCTCAGAGTCATCCTGCTCTTCAGGGCGTCCTAAAACAAAACAAAAATACTAAATATGCAACAAGCAGGCAACTTTTCCTACTACTACTACCTCAAATAATAGAAGAGTAGATAGAGTAAATATGGATCTAATGACTACTCACCCATATCACGGTCATCGCTGTTCATAGGTCCTGTTGTCCATCAGTTAAGAGGAAGAGAAACAGATTGAGAAAAGTCAGTGTGTGCAACTGAAGTTGAGTGTAAAATACCTGAGGAGTACTACAACCAATAATCCAGACACTCTTAGACAGTCGGGCATATTGGGAAGTTGAAAAATGGCACCTTATGGTACACCACAATTCCCACAGATGATATTGAATTGAAAAAAATAGAACACCTCAGACCCTTTGGCAAATAATTCTGTGTCATTTGAAAAGCCTCTAAGACCAGTAAGAAATCCTCAAAACAAAAACCCCAGCAATTCAGCTCATGAGATTTGTTAAAGCAGTAACACACGTTTGAATGAGAATTTGTCATTAACCTGTTAAAAACTCATTGTCAAAACATAAGCAGTGACTGAATTATACCAAGTACCCCTGCGAAAATGGTCTCAGGCATTGAAAAAAAAAATTCCCCAATATTTTCAGATATGTTCATGTAAATAAATTTTGAATACCACAATGTAAGACACATCAATACTCGAAGCATATTTGCTCAAAAAGTTTAAGGATTTTAAAGGACTAACCAGTGTAATACTCGTTAACTTACCACCAGGCTTACTGAAGCCACCTCTGTCTCCAGCGCCGCTATGGGGGAATAAATGGAGATATGAAGGCGTTTTCCCTTACAGCCACTTCCATGGCTCGAGCAAAGTGGCTTGATTGAGGAGTAATCAAAACATTCTAACTAGTTGAACAGCATCTAAAAGCTCCCCAATATTATAAATACACAATCTAATTGTGGGGATAAGTGTATTAACTATGTGCCATACCTTAGCTAGCTGAGTACAATCTCAGTGACAGTTTTCAGTAGTGATACATTTGTGCAAAAATATTAATAACTAACATTTTTTCTGCCTTTG
This sequence comes from Rachycentron canadum, assembly GCA_038496675.1. NCBI lineage: Eukaryota > Metazoa > Chordata > Actinopteri > Carangiformes > Rachycentridae > Rachycentron > Rachycentron canadum. The sequence continues at coordinate 13,432,893 of CM076654.1, forward strand.
AAAAGGTGACAAAACCCAAACATTTGTACACAGGTAGAAAGATTTCAGATGCATCGATGGCATACATGTTACCCAGACACAAGCCAACGCGCTGTTAACATTAGTTCTAGCAAAGGTTACAGCTGAATCAGATATATACAAATGTTAAAATACAATGCATCCGAAATTTCACAAGATAATCTGGTGATCACATTCACCAGCTAATAAAATAAAATGAATTAAAAAAAAAAAATACAATTATAAAATGTTCAAGACAAGTCACACGAATTTTTTTTTTTTTTTTTTTTTTTACAGTTTTTACCAAGGTTGTTAAATTAAAAAACAAAGACTTGGTCAATCAATATACCCATCATGCTTATAAAACCACCATCCTCAGTTCTTGAAAAAAGGCAGACCCCGAATCTTTGTTTAAGCTCCCTCCTGCTGCTTAAGCTGGCGGCTCTGTACTGAGAACAGATACTTTTTAGAGAATAGATGGTTTTAAATGGCTCTCACTGTTACCTGTACGGTATAAATGTGACAAAGCATGTTAAAAAGTGCTCAAAAGAATGTGATCAAACATTTGTATTCCAAACCACAAAAACAATTTTTACAATTCAAAATGACATAATATGCCCCCCAGCACCTCCCCCAGAAAACACAGATACCTGTGCAAAGCTAAAATAAAAACCTATATCAATGCTACATCTGATTTTTAAGAGTTTTTAGGGTTGTATTCCTATTTATACAATTTATTTTTATGCATTTTATTCAGAGCTACTCTGGTAGGACTGAAGATTTATTTGGTTAGTCTTGTATAAAATTCACTGCATTTCTATGTGTGTTTTCCCTGTACCTATAACCATATCAAGTCATGAAGAACTCGAACATGAATTAAAAAAAAATTACACTGTTGGATCAGAAATGTTGAAACTCAGAAAAAATATTCCTTAAAAAGAACACCTAAAATGAGAACTGATGATTCACGTGCCCTTTCTGACCCAGATCTCAAATCAAGGATTTGAAAAAACAAACTTTCCCAAAACCAAATCATATAAATGAACACTTATGTAATCAAGATTTATATTGATGGGTGCCTCTATAAATGCTAATTCAGAGCGTTTCAGCTTTTAGTTTTATAACAAAGCTAAACCAAAGCAAATGCACAGTACAACTTTGACCACCTTAATACCCCTGTTGTTTTGAGTAACATTACAGTTCCTTTTCACAGGGGTTGATTAGCGGTTGGGTCAAACCATTTCCAGCTGGAGTGAACCATAGACAATATGAACAAACTGACCAAATGCCTAATCTGCATCAAGACTTATCACTTTGATTTGCATCTCAATAAGGATACTGGGGTAAATGTGTCAAGAATCAGCTCAAATGAGCTCCAATTTCTATGTAAGCCATACAATACAAAAAAAAAAAAAAGAAGGTATAATACACCCAAATGCCAGTTTTAGTAGCAAGGCTGAGATTAGACTAGATCATACTACACTGAAATCCATGAAGTGAAGGTATGTGCACTAATCCCTAGAGCCCTCCTAAAATACTGTTACACTATACAAATAATGCGTCTTTGTACAGTCTTAAGTCTGGCATTTTCCTCCACTTTTATGATCACTAGATCGGTTTTTGTTTTCTTACAACAAAAGTGTGACACCACAAAACACTGCCAGCACATGGTTGACAAAAAAAGACAGTGGATGTGTTGTAAAACAAGCGTGATTTACATCAAATTCCCTTTCAATGTTTTGACCTTAATGCAAGTTTACAGTTTCCACTGATTTATTTTAACTTCACTGGGTATTGAAATGTTGACCCCAAACACCAATTTGAGATTTCTTCATCTTTTAATGAAAGAGAAAGTGATTACTTCTGAACCAATGTTCTAACTACAAGCAGAAAATTTACTAAAAATATTGAGAAAACAGTTCCTCATCGTCATTGTCTCCCTGTGGTTGATGCAATGCATTACTGAGATCTTATAGTACCATTAGCACATCTGATTCCACTGTATATATATTTTTTAAATGGTGCCCCATTTCCATTTTGGTTTTACTTCCCTTACGCCAGAGAATTGAGGACAAACACTACTGACGACAGTCTTGCAAAAACCAACCATAAAGTAAAAAACACAGGTGAATGCGTTTAAATAAGGAAAAACCTTCTCAGGGAAGAATATTTTGACCCAAATATTGCACTCAAGTGAGCACAAATATGTATGTAATATAAAATCGACTGCACTTCATGAAGCCAGTGTCTATATATAACTCCTTTAAGTAACGCTGTGTTGTAGGTTTTGCAGGATAAACTAATGTCCATCACCACAATAATTGGGAAGAGAAGAAAAAAAAAAAAAAAATTCTTCTTATACCAATTGAAGGTGTGAGATGATGCACCATATTGAGAAACTGATTAAAAGGATATTGTTAAGAAAGTTTGCCTTAAGGAAACCCATCATGATTTTGCTTATGTGACGATATGGTAGCAATACAATTATATCACATTCCCTGACCAATCATGAATTATGCAACTTCTCAGTTACCCTAAAACTTTTTAATATTGGCTCAAATGAATCAAATTATGTTTTGGATATAAGTTGTTCAACCTAAATGTTTATGCACAGGTCTCTGACCAAAATCAACTTAGAATAAAATGGGACATACCTTTTTCTTACCTTTAGCCAAATGAGGTAGGGCTGAGAGAAACTGTATGATATTATCTTAAACTGTTGTCAATATTGGCATGTAGTACTCCTTCAATCACAGTCCTCAGACATTACTGTAAAAGCCCATAACTTAACAGCACTGACTGCTGATAAATCATGGCCTTCCTATTTTTAGGTTCGATGAATTGTTGATAGATTTTGCATTATTCCAACTGTTTTTCTTGGAGACTTTCTCAGCCCTGCTTCAAGTGGCCACTGCACCTGTAGAGTCAAAATACACAAGGTTAAGTGCTAAAGAAAGACACTTACCCCATGCCACGGCTCATGCTGCCACGCCCACGATGCATCATTCCACCCCGATCAAAGCCATCCCTGCCAGGGCCCCTGCTCTCTCCTGCCCCTGGGTACCTTGAGGGCTCAGAGCCAGAGTAACCTGAACCGCCACTCTGGCCATCTTGTCTGTAATTATCTAAAGGAGGCAAATATATTGAAAAAAAAGTCATTTTATGTTTACTATGTACATAAGAAAACAGTTCAGCAAGGCTGAAAACCGAATCTTACTGTAATGGTTGGACTGGTTGTAACTGGGTGGTCCACCTTGTTGGCCATACTGGTTGGCTGGAGGCTGTCCGTAGGAACCAGCAGCCTGAGGAGGGTAAGCAGGGGGGGCCTGTTGCTGCTGTTGAGTCTGTTGCTGGTACCCCTGCTGCTGGCCGTAGCTTGCCTGCTGGGCCTGGTAACCAGGCTGTTGCTGGCCATAGCCTGCTGGTTGGGTGTAGCTGCTTTGGTTGTAACTAGCTGGCTGGCTGTTAGCATTGTAACTGAGAGACAACACAAGACAGAGAATAAGATAAAGATAAGTATGTTTTTGGGGAATTCAGTTGTTATTGGTTCCAAACTGATGAGTACATACCTCTGTGGTGCAGTGGGAGCAGCCTGTTGGCCATAACCAGGGTAAGCAGACTGGGCAGTATATCCTGGCTGAGAGCCATAAGACTGGGAAGCAGCTGGAGCAGCAGCAGCTGGAGTACTGTCATAACCACTGGCTCCATAACCCTGGGCTGACTGTGAGTAGCTATGAGTGGTAGACTGGGCAGCAGGATAACCAGCTGTGTGGGGGGGGACAAACAAACAAAAAAAACCATCAGTGGCAAAAATGGAGGGTGGGTATGACAACTATTATACGCCTATTAATTAAGGGCATTGAAACAATGATAATCAGTTAGATTTCAGGGGTAAATATTTTAAACAAATAATGTCTAGATTGCAGGCAAACCTAATGGTGAATTATGATTCAATGATCATGTTTCTTAGTGGACAGGTCAGATTGATATGCATGAACACAAACAAGCACTGTACAGTTAAGCAACATGCTTTATGTATGAAATGTTTGAAATCTTGGGTAACCAGACGGAAAGATATCTGACACCTGATTTTAAAAAGTCAAAATGTCCCTACTTTAATAACTGACCTGAAGCTGGTTGGCCATATGAGGATCCATACTGTTGCTGCTGCTGAGGGTAGCCTCCAGCAGCAGGTGTTGTTTGAGTATAACTGCTATCAGCAGCAGCAGGTTGAGCATATGATCCATAATTTTGCTGACCATAGCTCTGCTGTAAGATAAGAGCATACTTTAGCTGCCAGGAAGAATTAACAACTTAAAAACCAGGTAGTTTTTTTGCTGAATAACACACCACACTTAAATATTGTACAAATTTATGATATATATATATACACATACACACACACATATACATATATATATATATATATATATATATATATATATATATATACACACACACACACACACACACACACACACACACACACACACGCGCACTATATCACAATCATTAAAAAAGTAATGAACAAAAATTGACTATAGTGAAACATGTTAAATCTCACCTGTGCAGACTGTCCATAACTTTGCGAGGGCTGGGCAGCATATGAAGCATACCTATAAAAATAATGACAGAATTTTGTTTCAGAAAATGCAGTTGTCATTTTACCTGACATGTTACTCTTTTAACAGTGACAATAGTAGTGTGGCTAAACACTCATCTGCAGTGGTTAAGAAACCCTTAAGTACCAACACAGCATAGTATAAATATTCTAGAGGTTAAAATGGTGCACTTAAACACCAACTAGTAAAAGTAGGAAAGTTTAATTAAAGAATTCTGACATAGCAGATTGTTAATGGTAATCTATCAAAGTGTAGGCAGCATTTCACTGATATTGCTTGGGGTGGATTTAGTTACAAATACTTTAAATACAGCTAGTGTGCTGCATATCATGATCGCTAAAGAAATCTTTAACAATTTATTAATAGGAAAGGAAAGAAGAAAAAAAACTACAGATATACAAATCTGTTTTTAAATTTAGACTTACCCTGCTTGTATAATATTGCTCACAAGTCAAATCTTTCCTTTGTAAAATTTTAATCTAAATACTAGGAAATATGGCAGAATTTAGATGATTAAATATATTTCACTTCGAAATGTTGACGCAGCATAAATGGAAATATTTAAGGGCCGACTTGAGGAAAAATTCACAAGTTACATCCCACCATCACTGATCCGATGCTTACAAAAAAGAGTCCCCCAAGAAATATAGAAAACTCTATAATCCTCCATATATAGTGAGGTGAATTGAGCGGTCTTACCCCTGCTGGGCGCTGGTCTGGTTGTAAGAGCTGTAATCTGTTTAACAACAGGAAGAATCGTCGTTAGAAAAACCACTCAACATTCAAACAAAGCTTTTAGCGCGCGAGCTGCACGTTGCGTAGACCGGTTGTTAGGTCGCCATTCAACCACGGCACGGAAACGCTCACTGAACCGCCCATTAAACAACACGGTGCTTCACAGCTGACTACCACTTACCAGCACATGAATTTTTAAAAAAATATATACTTTGCTAAAATAGATGATCCGACGTCCACGATCAACCTTGTATGTAGAAATGATCCGACACAATATACCGCAACGGCCCGAGCTAACACGACCAGGCCTTGAGCGTTAGCGTTAGCAAAGCTTCTTCAATGTTCCACTAATTATATAAACAGAAAACACGGTTCGTGGAAACATAAACTCTTTCAAAACAAACCCACACAAATTAAGCTTAGGTTAGAAACATAACCGCTTTAAACGCTGCATAAAACATCGCAATTTTTTTTCACTCACCCTGAGCCGACGCCATTTCAGTGTTCCTGCACAAGACGACTGGACAGAGCTTGTTGCCCGAGAAGAGGTCTTCTCTGTGCAAGGGCTGCAAAATATCGCGAGATTTACGAGTAGCCGCTCGAACAGTGACACAACAATCACGTCCACGTTTCTGTCCTGAATAAATTAAAGATTTTAAAATGTTTTATGTTTCATATCAATATTATATGTCACTATAGACAAAGGCATGTAAATGCAGATTAGAGTGCGTCTTAACCCCATAGGTGTAGAAAATTAACTGTACAGGAGTTTTCAATGATCAAGTATCACTGAAATTAGCAAAATACGACACCCCCCTCCCTAATAATTATTAATTACATTGGTGGAAAGCATAGGCCATACATTCAAGTGCAATTTTAAGTTTTGAATTTTGACTCCACCTTTCTGATTTGACAACTCGATTAACATTTCAGTTCAAAGTTTACATATAAAAAATATTTAATTTATTTTATTTACTTATCTTAATGCAATCGTATTGTTCAATTTATATAATTCTTTTCTCTGAACACTAGAAAGTCGTGAAAAATACTAAAAATATGGCTAAATATAATAATAATAATAATAATAATAATAATAATAATATGGTTTATTAACTAATAAATGGTTTCGACACGTACGGTCTGGTGTGTCCAGTGTGTGACTAGTGTGTCCTGTTGGTGGCGGTAATGCGCCTTTATGGGAAATTTGCCAACTACAAATAAACACGAAGAAGAAGAGCACACAACGTACGTGACGTAGTAGGGAAGTGAGCACCTACTGAGCCTTGTAAACATATTCAAACTGGGATTTTTCTTACTTAAAACATTTAGGACTCGTGTTTTGAGGATGTCATTATTTTAAAACATCTGGCAAACTCGTAGGCTCCTTGCACGAGTTGAGTGTTGTTGGCAGAGACGATGTAACAGGACAAATCGTGGAGGACTTTGCAGCCAGCGGTAGATTTATGCTGTTGGTAACGAGTAGCTCTCTATGTCTGCAGATATCTTATCAATACCTACTGTTGACCGTATCTGTAACTACTACGCTGTGCTTGTAATGAGCAGCAACAGATGTTTGATTACCAGAACTGTGCCGCAAAAGGACAAGTGAGTGGAGGAACCCCAGCTGATTTGAGATCATGGTGGGTCGTATGTTGTCAGTATGGTTTTGGTTTGGATCAGATCGCCCTGGATTCTGCCTGGGCACGTCTTCGCTGATAACACTCGTGCTGCTGATTTATGCCGGGGGCATCCAGGCAAATCTCAGTTTAGGCCCAGGTGGAGACTTTCCAAGGTTCAGAGGTAACTGTTCAGTGTGGTTTTACGTCCAATTCAGATATTTCATTGTTACTGAAATGAAATAATATAACACCCTGACCACTCCTCAGATCTGTTCCTGTATGCTCTCAGTCACGATGATCTGCACTCTCTGATGGTCAGTGTTGCTCTCCTGTTGCTGTTTGGACCATGTCAAGAGCGTCGATGGGGGACAGTTGCCTTCCTCACCCTTTCCATCTTGACGATGACCATACTACCTATTCTTTACAATCTGGTCCTCTTCATCGGGAGTGGCGAGGCGAGTCGGATCTGTGGTTACTCTGCTGTCCAGCTAGCTCTGTTTACAGCACAGTGTCGTCAGGTGACGCAGAAGAGACTGCTGAGGTGTTTGCCTGTGTGGTTTCTTCCTTGGATTTTTCTGCTGATTTGTCTGTTCCTGCTTCCAGGGACACCTGCTCTGCTTCACTTCTGTGCAATATGTATCGGACATAATTGTATCCTTTCCTTTAGTTAATCTTTAAAGCACATATGGTATCTTATTGCTTACCTTGATGGATGTATTAAATTCTCTACACACTCCAGGTATAAGCACACTGGTGTTTTCACTTACTTTGTTTGATTAGACCTCTTCTGAGAGTTTTGTGACTGCCTCACTTTCCTGTTGGTATAGAAATGGAGGACATCCTGTAATTTTCTCCAGTTCCTCTAAACATCAACCAGAGGTCTTATCAGCCACATTGATTAAAAACACTTGAGTGGGTGTGCAGGGTCCTTGAGGTATTTGGTTTAAATGTTTCATATTTTCTTTAAGTTGCCCTTGTGAGAATTTTTTTTTTTTTTTGGTTTGTTTTTACTGTATTGAGCTATGACTAAAAAATTCTAATTCCTTTTCTGCTATCTTCTGCAATGAAATTATGAAAAATCATTATATTCATTTACATTTAAAATATAATCATCCAGATAATTTGTATTATAGGCGTGTTAAGTTTTACAAAAGAGTTGAGCCAAAATCCACCAAATCCACAATGAAGTCTACTTCGATATAATTAATACAATGGCTGCAGCTCTCAAATTTTTTTAATAATACTCAATACACCTCTCAGATCGTCAGCCCTTCCTTGGGACGTTGCAGGAGCTGGAGGAGGCCAGGATCTTCACTTTCATTCCTCATTGGGCACATGTTCCCACGACGAGGTTAAGATTGCCCACCCACACTACCTCACAGAGGTGGGATTCATCTCATTCAAAACAAGCTTTATTAAATGTCCACAGTGGCAAATTTTTTTAAAATTTCAACCTCATCTGTTGTTACAGATCTAGATCACTTTCTGAGATGATGCCTGTAGATCAGGCAGCTGCTCCCCCTACAAGGGATCACTTTGTCCTGAACCACCACCCATTGATGGAGCCATCGCCTGCCTGGATAACAGAGGAGTCCGCTGCACTGTCTGAGGCAGATGTGTTGGAGGAGCAGATGCTAAGAGCAGGGATACTAGCGTCATTACAGGACTCTCTAGATGACCCTAATGCAAAAGTGGAAGTTCATAAATCATCAGTTTCCTCATTGCGGTTAGTAATAATATCACCATGTTGCATTTTTTGTGAATGAGTGGTGTGTTTTTTTTGTCTTTCTTTAACTTAAAACTGCTGGTTTCATATGTTATTTCAAAAGTAATCATTCACTGTTTTCTCTCTGCTCTCAGCCTGCAGCAGCTGGAGAAGATGGGCTTCCCCACAGAGAAAGCTGTGGTGGCACTAGCAGCCTCAAAACAGCTAGATGGCGCCATCTCTCTTCTTATTGATGACAACGTTGGTGAGCAAGCTGTGGTGGTTTCAAAGGGAAGGAGCCTTCAGCCATCACAAAGCACCTAAATGACTTCAGTCCTCGACTGAGTCTGTAACAGTATTTGCTGTAAACTTAAATAATGCTTGGGTTCTGCTGAGCTTCAATATTGTAGATTTTCCCTGTGGGGTTGTTGTTGGAGTATTTTCATGATAAAAATTCTCTTCTGTGTCTGCACATAAAACGTTGGAGAGAGTGGATGTATTTATATTGTGATATATGAATTTGTTTTACCACAAATGAAGACAAGTGACATGTTAAAAAAAACAACGGACATTATTTAATTACACCAATCATCTAGACAGGATTATTTTAACACAATAACACACTTGCAAGAAAAAATGTTCAAAATATGTAATGGTTACATGACAGCATACAAAATAAACTACACTTAATCATTTTAAATAGTTTCACAATAAGTTTGATATAAGATGAAAAAACAATCATCAAGTCTTTTCATCAGGACAGTTTAAGCAGTCTTAAGTTTACCAACACAGCAGTGGTAAAAAATACGTTCAAGTTCTGTTAACAGTTTTGTTATTCCTCTGTGTGCGTGTGTGTTTGTCTTAAAGATCATGAAATGAACAGCCAAGTTTTATTTCAACACATTTTGATTTCAGAATGCAACATGTTTCCACTGATATGCAGCCAAAAACAAGTGCAAAAGTTTCTGCATTTTCTTGCACAGATTACATGTAAATATACGATTGTATGTTAAATCACTTTATCAGTGTGTACTTTAAGGGGGAAAAACACTCACCAGAAAACTACAAATCACTGTTAGCAACACATATCTCACTTAGAGTAGAGATGACTTCAATTTTTAGTGCACTACATAACATTGAGTTAAACAATATGATAGAAGTATAACAAAATTAATACTAGAAGAAGAGGTTTGTTTGTGTAATTGTGTCCTGCAGACTGCACATGCTCAATATACTTAAATAATGGAATCTCTTCATATTGCAGTTACATTGTGAAAGCAATACAAACTCAAATCCAGTCTCTATTCTCACATCTGATTTCTCCTTCAATTGAATACTCTAAAAGATCCTTATTGTCCAGAACTGTTTGTAGCTCGAGGAGCCCAACAGATTTTCAGATTTTTTTTTTTTAATTATGTGTAGACAAGTGTTTGGTTATGGCGATGGGTGGGGGGTCAAACTAGTTCTCACGTTCCCAATGGAGGAAGAGCATTTTGGAGTATCAGTCGAGTTTCCCTGAGGTGTCCCCCATCCTAAATCTGACGATAAAGCCCAGAGAAGGTATCAGATAAGGTCTAAATCTGTTGAGTGCTGATGAGACCTATAGGAAGGGGGAGTCAACCCAGCCTGTGATCCTCAGGGTGAGCACGGGGGGCTACTTCCCTCGAACCTTGGTGTCGGAGGACAGAGGAGAAGCAAGTCGATATGGAAGAACACCTGCTCGCTTATCTCTGTAGAAACTAGGGGAGGCTGTGCCAAACGGTCCATCCCCAGACCCTAGATCAGGCTCTGTTGAAAAAAGACAGCAGTTGGAACGGGGCCTCCCTGTCCATCAGTGAGTGTGGACATCTGCACTGCGTGCTCCTTATCCAAGTCTACTATGATGTAGCTATGTCATAAGTGGAATCCATTTAATCCAGTTGATACATTTTTTAAATTAAAATGATTGATCAGCTGACAAGTGTGAATGTTTGGGGGTCGTCAAATTGACTGTTGTGTCCAACCAAAACCAAAGGCAATCAAAAAGTAAAAAATGGCAAATCCCAGCAATTTCTGCTCAATAAATGACTTCAACAATTAATTGATGATCAAAATTGCAGGTGATTTATTTTCTGTGGTTTTACAAATTATTTTATTGACTAATCCCTGCAGCGACACTTACTTGAATAACATACTTTACATCCATTGGAACAAATGAATGACTATGCCAGATTAATCTTGATCTTAACATTAAAGCCACTGAAAACTTAACATTCACGACTAAATAACAAAATATCAGTTAATTTTATTGAACTTTGATTTAACTCATTTATTTAATGTTGAGTTGACTTTTTGACACTCAAAATCTTCAGCAGATGTGACAAACAAGTAAACTTTCATCTGATTTTGATTTAGTATTTTCTAAATACTAATTTGGTGCTAGGAAGAGTGTGACATCTGATTTATCCCAACTGAGACAAATCCACTTTTAACTGGTGAGAAGAGCACAGAAAAATGCACAATATAGAAATAGTTCATCTGAAATAACCAACAATATTAAAATTTTGGCAGAAAGATTTTTTTTTACGTGGGAGCATACATCTCACAGTGAGATGGAGCTGAGAAAATACTAGAGGTTATCTACACTGCCATTATATTGTAGAGTCATCATAACAAAAGAGAAAAGTCATACATAAGAATATATTTCTAAAAGACAAATACTTTTCAGTGACTTGATCAACATTCAACAATTCAGTAACAAAAGGCTTTCAAAAGTCTTATGTTTGATCAACATTTTCTAAGTCTTGTAAAAAAGGTTAGTGAGGGCCAGCAGAGCTTTCAGTGGGGGTGTCTCAGCATTACCTGGCCAGATGATAGCCTCCAGCAGTGTCACCCTGCGAGCCAGAAGCTCAAGGTCTGCCTGCAAGTCGTGGAACATCTGCAAGCTAACGTCCTATCAGAAAGCAGTGACAGGGGGACTGTGTGAGGGGGTAGAAATACCAGCCCAAGTCCTGGGGCTGCTCGCAACTGTTCCCACTCCCCTGTCGCAGCAGTGAGGTACAATGGAAGTTTGAGCCCCCCCCCTCACTTTTGACCCCTGCCTAAAGCTGACCCTGCCTCAGGCCTCCTACTCACCATGAATACCGATCATAGTCTCAAGGATTAAAACCCTCTCGGCTAAGATCTTCAGCGCCTCTCTGATCTGATGTATTCCGTCCCCCTGTGAAGATAGATACAGCCGTCAAGGTAAGGAGCACAAGCCAAAGAACTGCTCGCCACGATGCAAGTCATTTTTCTCAATACAGTTCAGCAGTTAGAAGGTTAAAACAGACCACATATCTGCCCAGCACTTTCAGACATAATTTGTTCCCTGTATTTCTCTGTATCTCCCTCATTCTCTGGCCATGCTGCTGCATGAAGTCAGTCTCTGTCATGCTGGGCTGGACAGCATCAACATCAGCATCAGCATCAGCATGCACATTACAGACCAGACTCATGTTGGTGACATAACTCAGCTGAATTACACTTTCCAAATTTGATCATGCCATCTGCATTCATTTTGTTGGGTAGCACTTAAGCCAGGCAAATATTTTCAGCACCACAGAGTTCATCCTTAACGCCGTGGTCATGAAGTTACCCAACTTTATGTGACAGAATGAGCAGTACAGAATTGAAGTCTTGTTAAATGATAAGGCATTGGCTTAATGAGTCACACCTTCAAAAATAATAAAAGTAGTAGAACATGAGGAGTAAAGCAGGCAGAAGCAGCTGAAAGCATCACCATTACAAAAGACGACATGCAGAGAATAGCTGAAGCTTTTGGTGCCCAAGTGAGTGATTCCCACTATGAAATGCTCGGATTAGTAAGACAAACCAAGGATATACTTCATATTTGAAGAAAAGAAGGCAAAGTTTTACTGAGTCATACTGTAATTGATAATGTTTAAGGCTCTAGGGACGAAAATGTCTCTTTGTCAGTCCACCACTTTAGTTCAGACTGAAACATCTCATTGACTTTAGGACAGATATCCACAGGGACGGTGATGTTGCTGAGATTTAGTCATCTGATATTTTCTGTGGCACCAGCAAGAGAGCTTTTAGGAAAGTACCTAGAAAACAAGATGGATGGATTGCCATGAAACTTGTTACAGACATTCATGCTCTCCTTTTCATCTCACACATCATCAGGTTTTTCATCATCATCTTTGGTTTATTGCCAAATATCCAGAATAACCACAAAATTAATGACAATCCCTGTGGAAATTTAGAGTTACTTTGCCTTATCTCTCTTTTAAAGGTGCAGTGTTATTTTACTCATTAGACTCACTTTGTAGCTGATTTTCACAGCCAGAAAAGGAAGCTTATGAGGTGCAGTAGTTAAAAATGAAATCATGCAAGGTTGCATTGTGGGATAAAAGAGGATAGCTGTATCCACCCCACTCACATCAGAGCACAACTCCTCTAAGCCCAACAGGACCCACCACTGACACATATGGAGTGATTTGGCATATACATTTCACATCTTTTCTTTGTGGTTAATTTGGGCATTTTGAAGCCTGTAAAATCAAATGGACTGATTGGATGTGAGACAGCAGAACCCAAATCAATTAGAATGGTTATAAATTTGTCATTAAAAGATTTAACTACATTAAACTTTCAATCCGTGCCGAATGGTGCATTATGTTAAAGGATTGAGGCTGTCTGCTGTACTTTGTATATTTCTATGTATATGCCAAAGTCAGATGCTGAAAAGGTGACTGTGAAAGGTAGCCATGGGGACAGTAGCTTGCAGAGGGAGTCAGACAGCTTTAGGGTCAAGAGGACAGTGTCGTGACAGGGGACAGCAGTCCAGAGCACACCCCAAGGACCGACAAAAACAAAAACACATTAACACCAAAAGATTTCACACCAAAAATCAGACAGATCAACAGCTAAAATCATATGCTCAAAAACAAAAACAATGTATCACAGTAACAGACACTATGACTATCAACAGGTAGGAAGGTATGGACTTAAGAGAAACCATAACCTGAGATGTAGGTCATGGTTAGACTTCATTTACGTCACTGAATAGAATTCATTGGATTACAAAGTGAACACATGATGACATAAATAAAAATATCTTACATTTAGATTGCTCTTGTAAAATGAGAAAGAGGTAAAAGAAAAGTAAGGGTTAGACACGCACAGAGAGAACATTTAATACTCAGCAAAGGAATTTTTTCCCAAACTTCTTTCTTCTGTCTACCCCCTCGTCCATACCCCACATCACCATATAAACTGTGAACTACCACCAACTGCTTTCTTACCGGCAAACCCTTCTCCCCTGGCTCTCCCTTGGGACCCGGTGCTCCCTGTGAAGAGATATTAGCAAAAGAAAAAAAGAATTTTACTTCAAAACATAGTGTGGGAGTTTACTGCAACAGAAAGAGCTTATTCTCTCTGCAACTGTGTTGTCACTGGTCAGTGTGGTTTATAGTGCTGCTGGATAGTGTAGTTTACAGAGATACAACTAGCTATGACATGTGTTGATGTTTCCTTGTACACACTAATTTACTCAGGCCGTATTCTTTTAGGTGGCAGGGTGGAGGTGGCTTACCGGCTCGCCTCTGAAGCCCCTCTCCCCTGGGTAACCTAAAGGACCCTGAAAAACCAAAGGCATGTTTCAGAGAGTTTTGTTTAAGGATGCAGAGCTAAATGAGGAAAACCTACTGAATACTATATGTACTCACTCTCTCCCCACGTTCTCCCTTTGGCCCCACTGGTCCCTGTGTTCCAGGAGCTCCAGATTTCCCCTGCATTGGATCAGGGAGGAAATTGAAAATGACAAAGATGAATTTGTAAGGCCACAAATCTGACAACACCATACTCAGTGTGTGGCTGCAGTGCAATACTATAAGTGCAATACTATAAAGTGAGCGAGCTTACATTATATCCTGGAGGTCCAGGTGGTCCTACTGGGCCTTTGGGACCAGGAGGACCTGCATAGTAGATAGAAAAATTCATAACAGCATGAAGTACCTTCACCTTCAGAGAGGAGGTGGTGTAGGTCTATTACTGTGTTTTACCTGGTGATATATACACCACATACTGTATCTGTTTATGATTTCATATGATTTAAGAGTGGCATGATGAGCAATGATTTGTATTTGGTTTTGGTTTTTGGATTTAAGAAAAAACATACTTGCATACAAAATCACTAAAACTTAGAGCCTCTAACAGAGGAAGAATGAGACTTAATTAGAGACTAAATATTATTGAATTTCATTAGTTGAATGACAAACTGTGTGCTGGAAAACAAACACAACACACAGCTAGGAGTGAACATGATAAAGAGACTGATAAACACTCACCGACAGGCCCAGGGGGGCCCTGAGGTCCTGGAACAGGCACCCCTCTTGAGTCATGGAAAGTGTTGGTGAAGAAGGGGTCTTTTCCACGGGCTGGAGTTGAAACAAAATGCATGTGTTTAATGGGGTGTAGAAGCTACTGTCCTGGCAAAGGACAGTACCCTCAAACCTTTACACAATATGAGGCTGCTTCAGTGAAATAAAATCCTCATGATCCATACAAACTTTCAAATGTTATAGAAAGTATTATTGTATTACTCATGTATTATTTAATAATTCTTCTGTCAGAGAATCATTGGGATTTGATTGGGACACATGCTACACCAATCAGGTGATTTGTTTTTTCTATCTATCTATCTATCTATCTATCTATCTATCTATCTATCTATCTATCTATCTATCTATCTTAATATGAACTATGGAAGACAAAACCCTTTCGGTGTGCCATGTTTTACTTTTGTGATTGTTTCTGCATGAGCCTGCTGTCAGAAGCACATGGTAACCTTTACTTTGCAGATGCTGCCTGAGAAACTCTTCATTATTTAGACTTACCTCTACCTCTAGAGGGCAGTGTTTTCCAACAAATACAAAAAACTATGGGGAGTAAACTACACTAAAATGTATTCAAAAGCACTGCCAGTAGTGGATCAGAGTTACACATTTAAAACTAAAATTATGTAATATTACATTAAACAAAACCTATAATCCCATATCCACTGTATCGATACCAAGCAGGAAAACACAAAGTAAGTCTACATAGAAAGAACAAGAGGAAGAGGGTGGTGAATGTGTGAGCCATAGAGGAAGTGTGAGGTCATAGGGTCATTTTATACTGACAGGAAACATAGATTTAAACATGAAATGAGACTTCAGGAGATACAAAGAGGTGGAGCAGAGGTGGAGAAGGAGGCGGAGGAGAGGAGCAGGGAATGACAGCCAGAAACATCCTCCAGCTGCCAGAACACAGCACACCGCCAACAGATCAGGTCCAGAGGTAACATCCAAACTAGGACCGCTCTCTCTCTCTGTCTGTGTTTATTTCTAAACACACTCTTGTTCCCTGCTAAGTACACAATGTGATCTGTGGCTGAATGTGCTGCTGCAGGTTTAGGGACCCTCTCCTGTTCTGCAGACGGGAATTCCAGCCTCTTGCTGCGGATGTAAAAGCCAAATAATCCAGTGTTTTCCAAAGGAAGCTCAGCACAGAACCCTCCACCCTCATCCCTGCCCCCACCTCTTATGCTCCCTACTGTTACTTTGATGTGAAAGAAATGGCTCTCGGTCTCAGAAATCATCATGCCAACCTCAACGTAGCCACAGCTTTCTCCACACAGGAACCCAAAGCTTACAAACCTGTGTGCTGCATACTTTGTTTTACTACTGAATCCACATATAAAAGCCATCGATGCATTGACCTTGAATGAGCCAGTGCAGGCCCCCATCTGTCTCTTACACTCCCCTTCAGCTGTCTCAGCTGCCTACATCTGGAAGTTGTTGAGTGACATCAGTGGTGGACAGGTTCTCATCCCAGCATGTGAAGTCTGCGTCAATCTCAGACTGTCTCTGCCTCCATTTAATACTCTTTGATTCTGTTCTACTTGGCTGTCTGACAATACGGAGCAAGTAGCAGTTAAAAGATTACCGTCATCCTGTCTGTTTCTCATTCTCTTTGTTTCTTTTGTTTAGCATTAGTCCTAAAACTAGTGAGAGCTCTCACGCAGCAGGAGAGAACATGTCAGTGAAGCTGCTAAAGTCCCATGAATATTAGGAGTTTGAAGTATCAAGCTAGAAGTCACAACCTACGTCAACAAGGCTGAGAACAAAGGCTGTGATTGAATTTTTCTAAATTTACTCAGGCTGGGTTCATGGCAAGCTGATTTTGTTGAGAACCTGGGGTCATATGGTTTGGCCGAGATATAAACCCCTTTCATGCACGGAGGAGGTGGTGAAGTGGTTGTCTGACATGGATGTACTCTACATCTGGATTTTTGACCTCTGGGACAGGTCCAGTCCCATAAAGACAAAGTGTGAAAATTCATATGCTGCTCCATAGCAGTCGTCCAATTTTTATAAAGCCACAGAATGAAACAATACAGCAAATATAAGGGGAGTGCAGTGATTTTACACATCACAGACTGTTCATAGTGTATATATCTGAGTATTAATGTATATATGAAAGCATTGTATACCTATAAATATTCACTGAGGTGAGTATTAGTTGGGTCTGAAGACTAAACATTTGAAGATGGAAAGAAATCTGGTGGTGAGTTTACAAACCTCTGTAGCCTGCTCCTAATTTCTCTTTGAGGATGGTGGCTTGAGGCTACATTAGCCAGTAACACACCCAAAGCTCTGACTAAAGTAGCAGCAGTTGGGTTGCATCGTGGGTAATGTACAGTAGGTGTCAGGTTTTGATCAGGAAGAAGAATGTATGGAATTGTACTCTTTTAAAACAGGTACTTTAAACAATTTTGTGTTGAATTTGTGTCTTTATGACTGTATAAAGTCTGCTAGTTGTCCAGGGTCTTACTGTGGTCTGGTTCTGGGATGTGGGCACTGGCTGGTGCTGGAGGCCCTGGAGGCCCAGGTGGGCCTGGTAGACCCCTCTCTCCTGGGAGCCCTGGTGGACCACGGGGACCTGGGAGGGAGGGATGACAGATATGTCACTGTGGTGACAAACATAATGTATCTACTTTAGAGTTATGTCATAGCAAAATATGATCTAAGTGTCTTCTTGAGAGAAAAATCTCAGCAGCAGACTGGTGGTGATAAATGACTGTGGGTGATGTGATGATAGGAAGATAAACTATGACAAAGATCAGAGAGGAAATAGATTAGATAAAAAGCTGCATGATACATCATAATAGTGTCTGACAGGAATGAGTGTGCCTGTGTGGAGTAAAATCAGCTGCTGGACAGAGGAAGAGAAGTGTATCAACTTGCCAGCTTTTCTATGTAATTAAAAGGAGGAGGGTCTTTAATGGGCTGTTGCTGGGAACTTACTCAGGGACACAGGAAAATTCAAATAAACACCATTAAAATCTGTGAAGTGTTACTGACACTGGTTTGTAGTAAATTAAATGCTCCCTGCATACACAGCACTACGTTAGAACATGTGTGAACCAGTCTGAAGCCGGTCCATATGTGCTGAGTGAAATAGTCCCTCCTCCTCTCCCTCCTCATTTTTTTTGAAGGTGGAAAAAAAAGCACCAGCACAACTACACCTGACCTCATTGTTTGGACTCTCCTGGAGTAATGCTGCCCCTTAAACACCACCTCTTAACCTCCAACACACCCACACTCACCACCTTTCTGTTTATGTATGGATGCAACTGACAATGACAGTCAATGTTAATTACTGCTTTTCAAGGTAATGTTGTTCCAGCTTTGATTTGACATCTCTGTGGGCCGTTTTCACTTAGCCTTGGTAAGCACTGCAGTTTGACCTGCCATGTTTTGGCTGCTTTGGAGAGACTGTAAGCTACAATCTGAAGCCCAGTGGCTCAAATGGCCAGTCAAAGTGGCCCATTAGAGTCTATGTGACATATTTGGGAAAACAGTTTTCTTTCTTTTCTGCAGAATAATGGTTCCCCAGAGCAGCTGTGGGATGCCCAGTCAAAATATGAGTCATAGTTTGTAATACAACTCTCCTGTAACTTATTGGGACTCATTATAATGCACAGTGTCACTTCTCCTAACATCACAAGTTAATTTTTTTCCCATCTTTCCCATGACCCCTGGCTGTAAAACGTATTTGTCTACATTTTGTCTGATAGTGAACTCATTGCAATCCTGTGTTTATCTTTCTCTTTAAATGGATACAAGACATAGCACTGGCTTTGGATACTCATGAAGTAATGGAGATAGAAAAAACAATAACACCATAGGCATATGGAAATCATAAGGACCTGGGATTTGTGTATGTATAGCTCATGTTCATTTCAGATTGAAGTCACATGAGTGCTTCTTGGAAAGTGGGTTTCTAGTTTAACTTTTGTTCTAAAGCTCATCTTTACCCAGCAGCAGGCACAGAGCAGGGGTCATATGTTAGCTTGAGAGGAGAGGCACTCCCTTCATGATCCAGAGCATAGGAATAACAGCCTATAGCTAGAGCAGATGTTGTGACAAACTTATACTGCCATTTACTTTATTATCATTCAAGTCACAGCTGGCAGTGGATTTACTTTTTTTCCATCAGGTCATTTATTATTTGTACATAAGCAGTGAACTCTGAATACATAGAACAGATGTATGCCTCTGTTTCTGTTCTGGCTGGTGACCATGAGCAGCAGCACATGTTGGGGAGTTTATATGCAGTCTAAAAACAAATGCTTCTGCTACCCACTGATTTTAAAACCAACCAACAATGTCCAAATTCCATTAAGTAACCAGCTGGCCTCAGGCACTCCGACATTTACCACTGGGTGGGTTGACTAAGTTTTTAAGAGAAAGACAAACACTCTAGAGTCGAACATCATGTGTCAGGCCTCCGATTTTTCCACTGTTGTTTCCACAAGTCAATAGTATCCCATTTAAATAGCTGCAGACAATAGGTGAAGTTGATCAATGACAGATACACAAATAAACAACAGGCTTATTAATAAACTGTGTCAACATCTACTCAGTGTATTTCTTCCTCTCTGCTCACAGCTGTTTGCCAACAGTTGCCTGTGTGTCATTCTACTTTAAGTCCTCTCGTACCTGCTGGTCCTGTGGATCCCTTCGATCCAGGGGCTCCAGATGGGCCCCTTGTCCCGGCCTCTCCTCGAGGCCCACTGGGACCTGGCAGCCCCCGAGACCCTGGCTTCCCTAAGAGGAGGAAACAGTCATGAGTAATCATGAAGCCATAACTGCTTTACATCTTAAATGGGTTTTACACTGAGTGAAAGGCAACTATGATTACGATTTACCATCTCTGCCAGGAAGCCCATCTCTCCCCTTTTCGCCCTGAGGACCTGTAATAAGAACAGAGAGATGGCTTCATTAAAAGATGCTCTGTGAACAAAATCTGGGCTCAAACCACTTGGAGAAGAGGTAGTGTAAAACCCACTGAGGGATGTGGTGTAACTCTGAATTCTGTCCAAGTAATAGAGCAAAAAGATTTGTCATTACCATGTTTATTAGGGCTGATTTGAATTTCAGTTCTGTTAAGTATTAATTAACTTTGACTCAGCCAACAGATTTCTGAAAATGACGTCTTCTTGAATGATTTCACATGTAGCAGGCCTTAATTAGACCTTAGTGATACGTTCATCACAGACCTCTGGCTGCAGTGACGTGTTCGTTAAAGCAGAACGCCACCAATTTTTCATATTGAATTGTTTGTATTTCTTGGAGCGTACAACGGCATCATTGAAAAAAAAAAAAAAAAAAAAAAAACTTGTACAAAGCTTTTTGTAGCTGCAAAACAGCCCGTTTGAAGTTTGATAAATTGCCTTAAGTTGTGTCACTTGAGTCAGCATTGGGACTGAAGATTGAAAAATATAAAAAAATATCAAGTTGCTATGTGGGTAATGGCACTGAGAAGGAATGTGTTGAATAAAATATGTGATGTATTTTCTGCTGCATCAATTCTCATCGTTTTAGAGCCTGAAATGTCACAAGATTACATTGTGAAGTGGAACACCCCTGATTATGGGAGACTTAGAAAGTTTTCTTAGCAATCCCTTGAGGTAATGATGTCCACTACACCCCACATCTGAACAAACAGCACAATAACACTTAGCACTATTCTTAAAGTCATTTAAGAATAAAACATTTTGACAGAAAGTCAAAACATTTAGTGGTGATAGGCAAAAGGGTTAATTCCTTTGGGATCATGAATACACTCAGAGGACAACTCCACTAGTTTGAAAATTAACTCAGTTTATATAGAAATCAATAAGGATTTATTAGCTCAGGAAATGTTTTCCTAATGTTTATGGTCTCAATCATCAAGTTTAGTCTTCTTCAATACATCACAATGTACATTTATTAATGATGCTCCCATTTAGAGGAAAATAGACCATAAAGCAGGGGATGCATTAGTGGCAACTGTGTGACTGACACAGCGACCAGGATTCCAGAGTCCAGAGCAGGTCAGCTCCACCTTGTTTTCCAAATATGGTTTCTTCTGGTTTCAAAAAACCATCATGGCGAAGGCAAATTTAAAAAATCTAGCCTTCAAACAGGAGTTCATAGACCAGTGGGAACTGTCATGGTGGGTTGCCACTTGTTTGAGAGATGCTCTTTGGCCTGGGGGTGGAAAGCTTGAAGTGCCGAAAATGCAAAGGTTTCATCATCTGCATAGAATAAATGTGCCCAGAAAATTTGGCCATTTTAATTTTAGATTTCTTTTTTTTTTTTTTTCAGATTTTGGTGCAATCCAGTGTTATATAAAAAATACAATGTAGCAGACAGAAATAAGTGCCCTGCAACACAGGCTGCATCTGAATATACAGCTCTGGAAAAAATTAGGAGACCACTGCAGTATCAGTTTCTCTGGTTTTACTATTTATAGATATGTGTTTGAGTAAAATTAACATTTTTGTTTTATTCTATAAACTACTAACAACATTTCTCCCATATACAAATATTGTCATTTAGGGCCTTTCTTTGCAGAAAATGGTCAAAATAACAAAAAAGATGCAGTGTTTTCAGACCTCAAATAATACAAAGAAAATAAGTTCATAACCATTTTTGCCACTCAAATTCAAGCAGCTCAGCTTTGTTTGATGGTTTGTGACCATCCATCTTCCTCTTGATCACTTTGCAGAGGTTTTCAATGGGGTTCAGGTCTGAAGATTGGGCTGGCCACGACAGGATCTTGATCTGGTGGTCCTTCAGTCACACCTTGATTGACCCGGCTGTGTGATATGGAGCATTGTCCTGCTGGAAAAACCAATCCTCAGAGTTGGGGAACATTGTCAGAGCAGAAGGAAGCAAGCTTTTTTCCAGGATAACCTTGTACGTGGCTTGATTTATTCGTCTTTTGCAAAGACAAATCTGTCCAATTCCAGCCTTGCTGAAGCCCCAGATCATCACTGATCCTCCACCAAATTTCACAGTGGGTGTGAGACACTGTGGCTTGTAGGCCTCACCAGGTCTCTGTCTAACCATTAGACCACCGGGTGTTGGGCAAAGCTGACAATTAGACTCATCAGAGAAGATGACCTTACTCCAGTCCAATCCTTATGGTCTTTGGCAAACCTCCGCCTGGCTCTTCTTTGCTTCTCATTGATGAAGGGCTCTAGTTTTGCACGACTTCAGCCCTGCCCTTAGGAGCCTGTTTCGAACCGTTCTCACCGTGCACTTCACCCCAGCTGCCATTTGCCATTGTTTTTGTAGGTCACTCGATGTCATCCTACGGTTGTTGAGTGACATTCATATGAGTTGGCGGTCATCGGTCAGTGGAGAGTCGTTTTCACCCTCTGCCAGTCTGTCGCTTTGTTGTTCCCAGTGTCTGCTGCTTGACCTTGTTCTTATGAACCGCGGTCTTTGAAATTTTAAAAATGGAATGATCAGTACCACATTAAGTAGAATGAGTTGTGCTTGTGTTGGTATTCAACAGACACTGGGATGGAACGGCTGCCACACAAGTAGAGATGCTGATTTAAGAAAAATTTGGAGTGGTCTCTTAATTTTTTCCAAAGCTGCATATAAATATACACAATTTTTACCCTCTGTCTTGTTAAGTGTTTTATTTGTTCAAATTCTAAGTATTATATCTGATAACAATCCCACAAAGTCAATGCACTGCATTTTAAGGATGAAAAAACAACCGTTGTGTGACTGTGCACCTGTCGGTTATGAAGGTCAGTCTCTGAAATCTCAATTTACAGTGTCTGTTATATAGGAAGTAGTAATTGAGGCTTTGATTTCAGACACTATACTGCACCCACTTTCACCAAGACTATCACAATTTTCTGCTAATGAAAAGTTGAAAAGAGTAATTGTACATGGAGTGAAAGATTATATAATCACACAAAAGTCCTTCACATGGTGGCAATATTTTGATACGACCGGTACGCTTTTAAACTTCTTCTGACAGGGCAGCAGACTGTATTTTTAGCTGCAGCCAGCGCCGGGCCTGACGCCAGGAAAGGAGAGGACTTTCATGCTCTGAAGTGTTTGCTTTCCACACAGCCACAGAGCCCTGAAACTGAGCGGCACAGACAACTGGGCTCTTACTTGTGCTAAAGGAAATTAGTGTGTGTGCAGAGGAGGAAAAAGGATATGAGCAGAGGTGAGCAGGTAGGGAAAGAAAGAGTTGCTGCTAGTGGAGAAAAGCTGCATGGATTTTTGACTCAATTACCAGAACAAAAAACCATGAACTCTCTTTCTTGGAAATGTACAGTTTTTTTTTTTTTTTGTTCATTTTTTTATTCATGAATGGCAGCATGGTGTACCTACCTGCAGGTCCCTGCTCACCAGGAGCTCCCTGAGCGGGTACAGCCCCCATCAGTGATGAGGCGTCCGGTGCAGTTCCCCCTTTACCCTGAAGGTGACGATGTGATATGGAGGCTGGAGCAGTGAGTAATTGGACCTGGTAGAAGAAAACATAAAACAAGTGTGTGCAATTAAAAAAATGGTTGTTAAGGAGCCAGTGATTCAGATGCTTTGGCTGATTGAGTAATATCAGACAGTGGCTCTTACTTTCTCTTCCAGTGAGTTCAGCCTGTCGCTCAAAGCTGTGATTCGACTACAGTTGAGACAGTCTTAAATAAAAACAGAAAAATGGTTTCTTTACCTTTAGCAATAAGACACTTAAACAGGTAGTATGCCTCTGCCTTTGTGTTGTGTTGGATAGTCAAAGTAGTAACATGTTCTAACTAGAGATTGGTTCTCCTGTGCGTGCAGGTGGTCGGCGTAGCGTCGATGGTTTCCTTACTGCCTCCTGAGCCACGAGCTGGTTTCCTGATTCTGCAACAGAAGATAAA
>CM076654.1:13475356-13509870 GCA_038496675.1 Rachycentron canadum
CTCTCCTCTCCTCTCCTCTCCTCTCCTCTCCTCTCCTCTCCTCTCCTCTCCTCTGTCTGGCTGTTTGCCACATCTGTCTTTTGTCCTTTGTTCCTCCCCGTGCATTTTTCCCACAGACAGAGAAATTCCTCTAGATTCCCATCCATGCTGTGTTTCAAACGTATCTTTGACTGTTCAGCCCTCGTCCTCCCACAGTATGTGAATGGATGGCTGGATGGAAAGGGAGTTACTAAGATGTTTTTCACCAGCATCTCACCAGTGTTTTGCCCTCATCAGCCCTTGGCAGTTCACACAGCTTAACTCCCAGCTTCTTCCTCCCCACACAGTCTGCTGATGAAAGTGCACCAACTCAGTAGTGCAATCATGAAAGATGCAGACTGCACAGCGTACAGGGCGAAATGAGGGCACACACAGTAACTAGAATACAGCGTATAAGGCTTTTGACAACTTCAGAAGCTCTCTGTCAGCATTTGCATTCATTTACCGTTCAGCACGTTTTTGTTTTCCTCCAATGTTTCACTGTCTTGGCATCTCTAGGGTTGAGGAACAGATGGGCCAAAGCTGTGATTTTTCCGTCCCTTTAAGATTGTGGATTTCTTTCTTAACTCTTGGCTGTGACTATGTGCGACTGTGATAGATGGTTGATGATTTATTTAGCTTGGGCCCGGCATTCAGAGTGTGCCATGTGTGCTTAGAGACCTGATACTCACTGAGGGCCTGCTTGGTGTTTTTGCCAGTGAAACAGCACGGTGCTGGTGGGTTTCACAGTTCATAACACAAGGGCGCCTCCAGTAACAAAAAGGTGTTGACTATGAAACGTTTTAGTGTGAAAGACTGAGCGCACAGTACACCTGTGTCGCTTTATAAATAAAGCCTACATACAATTGTGCAGTAGTTCTTAAGAAAGATAAATTTTTATTCTTTAGTCTTTTACATCCCAGAAAAGACAATGATGTCATCTGGACTATGTTAATACAATAATGTTAAGGCATCAAAGGAATAAATCATCATCTCCATCCTCTCTGCAGTGGAGGAAGTATTGTTCTCGCTGCCTTGTAATTACTGTGTAATTTGTGAGTCTGTTTTAGCAAGTTATGTAGGTAATGCAGGTATTGGTTGTCAAGCCTTTTGGGAAATTGTAAACTCTGTTATGCCAACTGCTGTTATTTCATTCACTGGAGCAGCACTGGTTGGCATTTCCTCTTTGATAATTGCATAAGTGCTATGCAAAAAGAGAGGCTGGGACTGTAAAACTAACCCCTACTTTCCTCCCTGTACCCCCTGGTGACAATCTTAGCTGTTCCCAGGTGAAACCTCCTCTCAGCCTGGGAAATTCAGATGTTTATCTGTTGGGTCTGGAGGATAAGTGGTGGGGAGGAGTTGGGGATATTACCCTCTCCCCTGCTGTACCTGACCACAGCTCCTTCAATGTCTGAAATTTTCCACCGATGATTAGAGCAGTTTTTTCTGGATGGGGGAAAGTAATCATAGGGTAATCATATAGATCCAAGTTCATTTTTGTAGCCTTACGGCTGATGGATATATACATGAAGAGCCTGAATTTAAATAGCATGTGTTGCTGGTGAATTCCCTTCTCACTTTTCTCACTTTTCTTGACAAGTTGATGATTAATTCAAACTGTGTCTTACTCTTGCAGAGTTCCTTTTACTTTTTAAAATTCCCTGGAACATGTTGTCCTAGATGCAGGTATTTTTCATCTGTAACTTCTTTTGGCTGGAGAAACCACTAGCTACTGTCGTGCACAGACATTTCTCAGAGGTGCCCACTGCGAGCTGGTTCAGGTCTGTGTGCGGCCACAACAACATGTGGGGATCATTAATGGGAGCTAGTTCAGGGCTGCTTTGCATCCTCCGCCTTTGGCAGTTTCCTTTATTGTAAACTGTCTCTCACACACACACAAACATGTGGTCTCACATATTGACAAACAGACTTTGGTGGGCGCACCCTCCCACTCATGCAAACGCATTGGCAGCAGAACACACGGAGTGTAGTTTTGTGCAACGAGTCACAGAGTGTCCTTTGTGGTTTCTACACACAACCCCCTTTCTATACATCTATTGATTGTGTAAACACAGGCTATAGAAATTGCTCTCCTTGTTTCTCCTCCAGATTTCTCCATACGAAGGTAATCAGGGTATTTATTCTCCTCATTGTTAATCAAATAATTGTAACATATGGCAGCTCAAACAGCCTCAGTGTGTTTTCCACATATTAAAGCTGGGAGACGAAACTGGCCTCTTGTGCTTCTACTGGAACAGATATCTACTCACTGAGCTCTCAGAGCAGATAAAACAAACCAATTTGTTCCCAGTCTCCTGCAATGAATCACCTTTTACAT
Organism: Rachycentron canadum; assembly: GCA_038496675.1. Taxonomy (NCBI): domain Eukaryota; kingdom Metazoa; phylum Chordata; class Actinopteri; order Carangiformes; family Rachycentridae; genus Rachycentron; species Rachycentron canadum. The sequence goes on from CM076654.1 coordinate 13,477,716, forward strand.
AATTTGATTACTTTTAGCCTAATGGTTGCACATATGTACTATAACTGAGCCTCTACTCAGAGAAAATATCTATATTTGCTTCTAAATGGCCAAGAAATAATAATGCGTGGCCTGCTCTAAGTGATCATACCCTCACTATCAGATCTTAACCTCTGGCCTTTTCCTAAGCAGGTCATTTCCTTAACAGCCTCAGTGAATCCTCATAATGTCCTGCAAGGTTTCTCTGGAAAGGCAGTGAACTCATGACCCAGTATTAACCTGTGATGAAAAACTCTAAACTCCGTATGAGACCTTGTCTTCCTCTTTACTCCCTCCTGGGGGATTTTACCTCCTCTGAGAGCCAAATGCAAACGGATGTCTATTGACACAGGAGAGACAACAGTGTAAATACAGCCCACAATGCACTCCTGAAAATCTCCTGGTCGATTAAAACATGTAAACACCATAAAGAGGTTTCAAAACAAAAGGGTGGGGGAAGGGAAGGAAGAATCAAAAACCCGCAGGAAGACAACAGTGTATTGAGAGGGACTGCATGGCTAATTTACTTTAGTGAGCATGCTGTAGTGTGGGTGCACTTGTCTGTACTTGATGGTGTTTTTAAAATATACACAGTTCCTCCTTAAATTGTTTAGTTTGAAAATTGGATTTTCCTATGAGTCTAAAGATAACAAATTGAGGCGATCCTACTGTTGTTTTTATTCAAAACTCTGAATTCCTGAGTTTCTCTCACTTCATCTCTCCCTTCAGGAACTGGTGTCCTCATACCGTCACTAAGACAGTGACGTGCCAGGTGCAGAACGGGACAGTGCTCCAGCGGGTGTACCAGTCGTGCCGCTGGCCACAGGGATGTACAGGAGGCAGGTGAGAAAGTGAAGGCATGTTACCACCAACGCTGCTGATCTACCGCTTAGATGTGACTCCTGTAAAGAGAACCCACTTAAAACACACAAGAATTCCTCTGTTTTGGTATTTGGTATTTTTCACATTTTTATAACTATTTAACTATAGTAGTTAAACAGTTAATTGCAGAAAAACTCAAAGCTAATGTTTAATAGTCACTTTTCTTATTCTATAACTACTATTTGTTTTTCTTCATGTCACTGCAGTTAATGACATGTGCAAGTAATTTTGTTTAAAACATTTACAGGCAAGCAGGAAAGCAAGAAAAACCATTCACGTCAGCCTCCAACAGCTGTGTGTATGTGATTACTTTAGAGTTTGTGTGTGTTTTTCAGCTACAAGACCGTGGTCAGACCTTCCTATAAAGTGGTATACCGCACAGTGACCTCTCTGGAGTGGAAATGCTGCCCTGGATTCAGTGGTGCTGCCTGCGAAGACGGTAAGTCAAGAGAGAAGCAGGGTTTTCATGGATTCACAGTCACATGCACACAGTAGTTATACAACAGTGGATAGTAATGAACAACAGCTCGGGCTGTTGATGGGCACCAACACTGCAATCTGAGGCTGAGAAATGCTTCAGAGAAAGAAGTTCCCCCCAAAGTTTAACTATTTCTTTCACCTCTATCTCCCCCTCTTCACCTGTGTCTGCCAGCCATTAGGCTGCTTCTGTCTTCAAAATGAAATTAAGAAACTAGATCCCTCAGCCTCCTCAGGGTGAATCAGATACCTCCACTTTATTAATCAGTTCTAATGTGTTCATCCTAAGAGATGTTGTACAACAAGGGTTGATTCTTTCGTGTGGTTTTGAGTATTATGGTCCAGCTGGAACCAAGTCCTCATCCTCTTAAAGTGCCATGCTAGCACTGCTGTTTTCATTTTTCAACTACAGTAGCTGCCCACCACACACAGACACGCACGCACACATGTGCGCACACATACACTTGCAGTGTGTAATGACTTCCCCTGGCACTGGCCCCAGTGTCTCGCCGGTCTGGGGAGGAGGGTGGAGCATCTGTTTATGCCGGGACCCAGGACTTGACTGGGTGTAACATAAATTTCTGGGCTTTGTGACACAAAGGACAATAAATATTTACAGTAGTTTAAGTGGTCACCCATGTGGTACTGAAAGCAAAGGCTGATTTTCTCTTTAATGCGCCCACTCCCAGGTGAGCTTAGAACAACTCACAGGCCTCCCAGTGGGCTGTAGTCAGCTGAACTGTGGCTTCAACTGGAAAAAATGTCTCCAGATTTCCTGCTTGTTTACACATGACAGCAGACATCAAAGCTGCCTGAATATCATGCTTGTTTTAGACTATCCCCATTTTCAAAGTCAGGAAACACATTCACAGTCAGACAAACCAGACTTTACTTAACAAAAGCAGAGGGGCACACAGTCAAACAGGGAGGAAATTAGCCAATTAAGTTGTTGCTGGAGGAGATTCCCCTCCGGTTGTCATGGCAGTAGGGGGTTGTCGAGCCAACAGGGATGCTGGGATTAGCCACTTATCTGAGTGTCGTTCCGGGTGGCTCAGATCACAGGCGTCACTGAGTGGAAGTGACAGGTCCCATTCACTGGGCCTTTACTCTCCGGCACCATGGATGCTATCCAGGGCCACCGGTGCTTTGTTCTGCTCCTGCCGCGTGAGCAGAACCTCTTGCCAGCACAGAACCTGATACCCCACTGCTGTCTGCCTCATTTGCCGCTTTAAGGAGAAATAAAAGCTTGCCACACGGGCCGGCAAAGCTGGAGACCGGATTGTGCTTAAATCTGTTGCTATAGTGTTGCCAAGTGAAGTTAAATCTGCATTCGTAGTTCAGTGGGTGCAGGTTTCAAATCCAGGATCTTAATACCTGTGTGTGGCTCCATCTGTAAATCTCCACACATTTCTTTGTGGATTTCCAGACGGCTGTGAACACTTGTTTGACCTTGAGCAAGGCTGAATTAAAAAGGCTGAGTAGACGAGGCAGCTCTGTTGTATAAAAGAACAAATAGCTTGCATCCTGCTGCACTTTTTGAAGCCTACCGTCAATGTCATGCATTAATAACATTCTGCTTTTGATATCAAACATCTCATAAATAGCTAATACCGGATACATATATCTTTAAAGACCTCTTTTGGAGTTGTTGTGTTCCAGTTTTAAGTCATATACCGTTGCTCCCACCATCCCTTTTCTTCTGCTTGTCTGCTTTTCACAGACTGTGGAAAATGTGTATGATCTGCTCATTTACTCATGCTGCCCTGTTTTTACTTCCACTGCTCTCTCACCAGGCCACCTCAAAAGCCCCTGGCCATGTCTGACTTCCAAGGCCACTCTGCTTTACAGCAGATCTTAACAATATCCATACCCGCAGGACTCTGGGGCTTGTGCTGCCTTAAGGTGAAAGAGAGGAAGGGAGGTCTGTTTTAAACTGAGAGCACAGTTATTGATGGTTATAGTTTTTTCTTGTTGTACCTTTGTTGTTACCCCTCCACTGACTGTCAACATCTGAATCAGCAGGTCCAGTCTGAAATTAAATTGCAGCTATAGGAGAGAACATTATAGGAAGAGATCATGCCACGGTGTCATCCAGTCATACACAGGCTTGTGAGAATTTTTGGCCTATCATGTTCAAACTGTGGGCGTCACAAGCAAAACATTACATCACACCCCGGCCGATAAATAAACGTACTCCACCAGAGTCCAAGCAGAGTAAGATAACACGGCATAAGACAGGCACCTTTCACATTCACTCTCTTTTTTGTACTTTCTGAACCCAAACTCAAGACTTGGCTGGAATTCCAGGCCAGTGGTGTAATTACTGGGGCCTAATTGTTTTCTATGAGGTTTGGGAGATATTGTCTTTCTTCTGGACCTGGAACACAATGGTCTTTATCTCTGATTGAGCCTTAAAAAAAAAAGCTAAGTATTTGCAGATGGAGGCACTTTTATAGCCTGCCAGAAACAGGGATTTAATGTATGCCTGGTTGGCTTTGGCATTGCAAGTAAGTAAATGCTTGTTTTCAGATGGGATATCCCACCTTATGCTACATCAAACACAAATATCAAAATTATACCTAATTTAGAGGTAATTTTGTGATATGAGAATATCAAATGTAACACATTAAGGCAAGATTATTACATTAGAACTGGCTCTCAAAAATAGAAATAAAAATGTGATTGCACACTCAGCAGTCGCACACGTGTGATATTCATAGGCATTTTGGACTTTTGTCCTCAACCTTTCATTTTAAAAGAGTGAAGACGACACCGAGAGACAGCAGCTGACGTCCCTGCCCCAATTTGATTTATAGAAGGAAGCACTTAAAAGAAATATGGCTGCAGCTTATCACAGGAGGGGGCCACTGTGCAGTGAAACATATGGGGCAACGTAGACTTGAATTAGCACGGCTGTCAAAACTCTGCCACGGGGGTCCCCATCAAGCCGTATCTCACAGCCAAGCAGAGGCTGTGGTTTTTAGGTTGCAATTACGGTATGGCTTGGAGGCAGAGGCACGTCGTCTGTAATAAGCCGCAGAAATGTAATCTGTGTTTTCACAGCTCAGCGTAGCTTATCACAGGCCTACACACTAAACCCTGCGCTTTTAAACATCAGTCGGCTGCAGCTTGCCATTAGCAAAAGAGGAGTGGGAGTGCATGGAAGTTGGTATATGTCTCTGTCTGACTGCCAGAATGAATGTGTGGGTGGCAGAGCGAGGTGTTGAGTATTTGTATAGTGAGGGATGCAGCTGTTCAGTGTGATTAGCTGCTTTAATGGCAGCAGGCTTTAGTAGCTGTGAGTGGAGGGACCCCGGCCTGAGGTCAAAAGTGAGGGAAGCTGAACAAGAGCAGGTGACCTCAACTCCCACTCCACTTAGACCACACAGAGGAGCAGCATTATCAAAGTCATCACACTGACAAAACATAGTCACCTTTGCGTCCAGTGCTCCCCCATTTCTTTCACCCACATTGCTGGAATCCCATGTGTTTGCATTTGCAGGTGTTAAATATGTCAGTCTCACTTGCTCCAGTCCATTCACAAAAAACAGATTTGGTCTCAGATTTGTTGGCTGCATTTGCACACACACATCCAGAGTATTTATGCATTCATGAGACGACAAAGACATGTAAATCGCATACATACAGGGCGGCAGGCCGCAGCTAGTGTGCAGAGGACAGAGCAGCTGATATTCATGCTTATGTAAATGGCAAGCACAGCACAAGTGCTGAGCCCAAATTGGAAGCAGCTGAAGTTAAGGCAAACTGGGCTGAGGGCCCCAGATGAGATTAGACATGGGAGTGTCCAGCCCTCTCGGCCCACAATGCTCTGCTCAGGGGAATTGTCACAATAGTCATTAATTAACAACAACAACAGCACTGAAAATGCTGTCCGCCAACCTAAAATTAACCAAACCAAACAGTGGAGGGAAGGTTTTTTTTCTCTTGTTGTGTCTGCTTTTCTTTCCATACTGTCTTCATCATGCATTATGTAAGCGTGTGCTGGTATTTGAATCAGGTTTATGCAAAAGCCCCAAATTATACTTCATAGAAAGGTTCAGGTATTTAAATTGGAATATATACTAATAATTATGATAATATTGTTATGACATTATTTTGAAATGTTCCATGCAAACCACATACAGAGAGCACACATTGCACAGCTAAAACCATGCAGTCGAAGGAATAAAAATAGTAGAGCCATAAGAATTAGAATTATAACTTATTGTGCATTTATGGTTTATGTTCGTCTATAAGGCAGATGCAGTTGGTGGTAGAATATGACTTCTACTTATTAAGATTTTCCAGAGATATGATTGTAAATTTTATTTATCATATTTATGTCATACCCTGTCTTTACATAAAGAACCACATTTGTTTTCATGCTTTACGCTTCATTTTCTTGACCTGCATCTTTTGGTGTTTAGTCTGTTCTTAAATCTACAATAAGTGAACTTCAAGAAATGCAGATACACTGTTTTTTTTTTTTTTTTTTAAAGTTTCATACAAGCTTAGCCTTGAATGTGAGTTAAGTTTTATGTATCTGGCTCCTGGACTGGAAATGCCTCTTCTGCTTACTGATTTATTTATTATTTCCCAAAATTTCCCCAGAGAGAACACTGAAAACTATTTTTCCTGCAGTCAGAAAGGAATAAAGTGGGCAGCAGTCAGCAGTGCAAAAAAAGTTTTAGGGATGAAAATAGACACACGCGTGCGCATATGCCATGGCAGCTGGAGTATTCTTCTGCCCCCAATAAAGCGGCGGCATCTGCCTTCACCGGGTCGTGTAAGTGGACTTGTGGTCTGACTGAGTGACCCACAAACAGACATGCTCTTAATAGCCTGACAGATCACGCAATCAGGAACAGAGAGAAGAAAGACACTCTCCTTGTGGTCAAGATAAGGCCAAGTGAACTGGTAACAGAGTTTTTTTTTTCTGTAGAAAGAAAAGCCTTTAAAATCCTGAACTTTTTAAAACCCCCCTAAAAGAGGTGTGGTCTCAACCTCCTTTTCGCTCGTCTCTGATCCACTCAGTGACTGTCACTGTTATTAAAGCTGCATTAACCCGCCTGCCCTCCCTGCCTTTAAGCATATCACCATCTCTCAGCTCGCAGGTATAGATTGCCATTATGTAGGTACTGTGTAACACAGCACCTCTGTCTTTAGGTAGATCCTGAGAAAGTAATGAAGCATATTTGGCGTTTTGACATCAGTGCTGAGACAATAGCAGCATTGATGGAGCTCGGGGTCCATACAGCTGTGATGAATTCAACGGACCCAACGGACCCTTGACTTATTGCAAATCTCCACCTTTTGACTAATATGTCATGATCCCAGTCACCTAGCCGCCTTTTTTCCCTTTTCTGATTTAATCCTTCTCCCTCTTTATTTAGCTTCACAAAGCTTTACAGTGCATTTTTAACCAATTATTTTACTTTCTTATCCCCTTACATTGTGACGCAAAAACTGATTTTCATTAGTTTTAACCTAATAACTATTTTCTTGATTAACTAATTTAATTTATTTATATCATAAAAAAAATCTGAATAACAGGCAGTAGTTACACTTATCAAGAGTTAAAATGTCTACAATGTAAAGGCTATTTCTATTGTAGTCCTCTTACCTACAACAAGCAACACAACAAAAATACACCAACATCTTACTAAATCAGGCCTTAAGTCAATGAAAAACCATCTTATCAAGGCCACTTTGAAGATGTGCTGGGATGTACTCGGTGGAAGATTATTCTATGAATCATTTGGTCAATAAAATCCCAGAAAATAGAAAAAAAATGCTGAAGGTGATGTGATTGTGTTGATTTAAAGATTTTAAATCTTTTTTGTTAAGTTTTAACAAATAAAAATCTTAAACCAGTAGATGTAAACCATAAATCGATCATCAGGAGTTGCTGATTGAATTGGTGAAGCACAGCTTCAACTCTACTTCTACAAAAATTCTCCCATCCTTTTTTCTCATTCTTTTTTTTTTCCATCAGTCATGTGAGTTCCTGTAAAATCCAGTTATGTCTCCTTCTTTTACTGCTGTCTCATCCCCACTTTTATCCATATCCTAGACCACAAAACATAAAAATACAATGAAAACAGTTGCTTTTATATTCAATTTTCTCCTCTTTCATTGTATGAGTCTGTGGTTACTGTACACTCCCAGTAGCCCCTATGATTTAACTGCTCATTTGTCACTGTTATGGGTTCATAAACATATACAACACCACATAAGAGAGGTTCGACTGCTGTGGCTCCATGTGTGGGGATTTCATGAAGCCGACCTTCAAACCTCCTCCACTCCCATGTATACTAAACCACAAACAGACCACCACATCACAGAGATCATGCTGTGGTGACATCATTTATGACCTCTCGTATCACAGACCTCCCAAACATCTCCCCCTCCGGTTCAGTCAGACTCTCCCAGACATTAAATGCTGCACTCTTGGATGAGGTGTAGAATTTAAAAGTCTTTGCCCCTGTCTGACTTTTGAGCTCTACTTTGAGCTGGTCTTAGCTGCATATATTTCCATTTGCTCATGCAGTTGATAGGGTGCTCAGCGGGGATGAGGGGAGTGGTGCTGATGGCTGTGATTAGTTCTGGACTGAAGACGAGAGTGGAGAGTAGCTTTGGATCAGCAGTCGGTCTAATTAGAGACATGCCTGGTTTGCTCTTGGAGCTCAAACCTGACAGCGGAGCAGGCATCCCCCTCAAGGAGCCAATCGCCTTGACCAAAGAGAAATGACCTCACTTGATTGGCCAGAAAAAGAAATAGTACAGGATAATATAACTTGCCTCTAGAGCATGCTGTATTGGTCTTACAGTCGCAGACAAAACTGCAGCTGTGAGAAATCTACTACTATGGAAATGTATTTGTTTTATTAGTGTTATTTTATTAGTTTACAGCTTTGTGCTCAGGCAGGACAATGTTACTTAGACAATGCAAACTATCGTACATTCAAATCTAGACCGCAAGGCACCCAGGGCTGAGTTTGTATAAAAATCTGAGCCATGGGTCAAACTACACACTACACACTACATCCATTGATTGCAATAGGTTCCAAATACAGTCCATTGTGCAGGCTACAAGAAACATGATCTCACAAGATCTGAGCTGAAATGTGAATAACTATTGTGATTTATTGCAACTCTAGGGTCAGTTTTCTACAAAAATGATTCACATAGTTGATTTTCATTCATTCGTCATGGCAGCACTAAGGTGAGAGATCATGCAGATCAAAACTGGTTTAAAACCTTTAACTTAACCTCAAGCATTTATCATAATCCACCTTGCACTGACATCATGACCTCCGTTCTATAAATGTGGTGCAATGTCTCTTGTATTTAATGTTTTTTATTAAATTAAATTAAATTAAATTTTAATTCTTGCATTTAGAAAAATGTGATATTTATAACAAATCTACTTTGCCACATTTGTTGCACTTACAACTGTTTTCAGACACACAGAAAGTGTGTGTATTTGAAAGTGCTGTTTATCTTGCACTAATAGAGCTTGGAAGACATGCATCATTTAGGAAGGAGCTCATATCTGCTGTCCTGCATCGTCTGGGGTCATGTCTCATGGGCTGAGACACACATATGAGCCTGCAAACACACCCAGGCATGTTCTGCAGCGCTCTGCAGACCATTTCAACACATCCTTTTAATGTCGCTCTGTTCCCTTGGAAACGTACATCTTCTTGAGATCATCTCAGGGGCACAGAGTTATGTGCAGGAAATGTGGCATGCTTCAGTGGTCCTGGTCCAGTCTTTGTGGATGGCCGTGGCAGGGCTGGCGTGGCTGGTGAGGCAGTGTCGGGGGCTCAGAGCCAGAGGGGCCCAGCGAGGTGAGCTCATTAACAACAGGACGTACCCCTGAACCTCTAAACCCAGGCCTGCATTCCGTCCGCTCCAGTGCCCCCTGGGACTCATCCAGGGGGGCTTTAACAGCCCCGGTGTTTTGGTTGGACCCACGCCACAGCCAGAGCTGAGCTGTGCATGACGACTGCCTACCCCCTCCTTCCCCCCGCCTCCCCTGCCCCCTACCTCAATCTGGACCATAAATACAGTCCAGAGAGAGTGTTTGTATGTTCCTGCTTCTTCAAGTGTTTATGGCTCTCTCACTCATTCATGCTGAGCTCACAGCCAGGGCCTGGCAGCAAACAAAAATGCACACTCGCACACGTGGTCAGGGCAACAAGAGCACCTGCTCTCACAGGCACATATATCAAGCTTGAATGTACGAATAGACGTGGCTCAGACTAAAATTAAACGTACATTTTTGCACCACAGATGACTCGGGTCACACAACCACACGAAAAAAGCAGTAAGACGAACTTGCTGAGTTGCTGTAATCAATAAACTTGATATAGGGCGCAGACACACGCTCACTGTCTCGCTGTGTTCCTGTGCACATACATGCTATATATCAGTTGCATGTGTGCTTTATGACAGACAGGCTGACAAGGGCAGTAAATCACTGCTACTGTGCCAGAGTCGGAGCTCTATCTGCTCTGTCCGCTGTGATTATTGACTGCGAATGGAGGGACAGAGGATTATGTCATGGCCCTTTTATTTCTGTTGGCTGCCGTCCATTTTGTCCTCCTAAAGGGCTCCTTCTCACCTGATGGGGACCACATGTGGCCCCATGAGAACATGTCTGGACAGTTTTGACAGCCATATAGAACAATCATATCCAAACTGTTCTTGAATAGCACTAACGCCTGTGTTCATGTGAATTTACATACACTTGTATATTATTATGGCATATTGTGCTTTAGCTACATTCCCCAATGTAAATCTGTCTGTTGTAATAGGCAGATATGATCATAGCCAGACTAAGGATTGTTATAGAAATGGCCTTTCTCAGTTTATCATCGATTAGTGAGTCTTCAATCAGCTGGTATCATGTTGTCCTCATGATCAATAATCTCAACTAATCACTGAATTTTTCAAGCAAAAAATATCAAATATCCCCAGGTATTCCCAGCTCCATAACTTAAATGTATCAACTGTTTTTCTGTGTCTTATGTGGTAACTTCTGTTGACTGGATGAAACAAGCTATTTGACATCAGTTTAGGTTTTAGGAAATTGTAAAAGGCCAGGTACCAGGCAGGAAGTTGCAGCAGGTAGAGAACTGCAAACTGCAACTACTATGACTTTGGTAGTTTTGATAAAAAGAACAACTGACAGAACTAAAGAAGTAAAAGTATAGGTTTAGCATGGTTACATATTTGGAGTTCTTCTCATGTGTTTATATTTAATGAAAATACTCAAATCAATATCCATCTGAAATTAGGTAAATGCTGTTACTGATATGTCAGAAATCACAGCTGTACAGCTCAGAGGATCTGGTACTGAACCACTGCCTGCACACAAATTGGCCTCTCTAAGCCTTTTCAAAATGGTTACCCTCTTTGGTCATCCCCCCCATCATTACATCCTATTTACAAAAGACCAAAAGGATTATTCTCAGTTAATGCGTTTTATATGAACTCTTCACTTTGCCTGTGTAAACTGAGCTACTCGAGTAAACAGAGCCCTATTGAAGCAGAGTTACTAAATCTGCGGCCAGATGGGTTCTTGACCCTGAGAAAAAGTGGAGAATTACAGTTTGTCCTGAAAGTCCAAGTTCATCTCTCACTCTCGTCCTCTGGCCGTGTTCAGAGGGAGGTAATCTATTCCCTCTTGCATAGATGGAGAAAGAGATGAGTGTGTAAAACGAGAATGGCTATACTAATGAAAGGGTGGCACAGCTCCAGTGGGATGCATTTCCCCAAGCGCTGTCCGATAGAAAAGGCAGCGAGAGTGAGAATGGAAAGAGGATTGTGTTTTTTTTCCCTCTCTTGTTGTCACAAGCTGACACTTGCAAAGAAATGAGATGGCTCTGTTGTTTTTAGACAGACCAAGGAAAAATATTAACAGGGGCATGGAGCGAGGGGGAAATGGAAGGGTTTTCTTAACTGGAAAGGTCTGTTCATGTTACTGTTAAAATGACAAAGAACAGACTGAAGTAATAACCATGATGAGCATCATTCATACTTTCTCTGTGAGCCATAACCACAATGTTCCTTTGAGGTCATTTATCTTTTCATAATGTAACTGAACTTTAGAAGTAAAATTAGATTTGAGGCACCCTCGTCTTTGTACGCTCTGTCTGAGGCTCTCACAGTCCATGCACCGCTACCCCCTGGGTGTGGGTGGGTAGCCACAGGGACGCCAAAGGGGTGAAAGGGCAGGGAATTGAGGGGTGCAGGATTTGTGCTTTGCCGCAGAATAATGGCAAGTATTGTTCCTTAAGTGCCAGTGCTGTATCAAGACTATCATCGTAAATTTCTTGACATACTTATTCGGCGTCTGTCTAAAATTTCAGACACATCAGAGCTGCATGTTGTGAGCTTGTCAAGCTCAGGCAGCACAATGTGTCCCATTTAGCGCCTGAGTATCAGTAAATCAAATGAATGATCAAAGCCAAAGAGAGCTATGAACAAGTGCCTCAACGTTTACAAAGCTGATTCACTGAGATATCCAGGCATGGATGGAGCACCATTCCTATTACCTTCTTCTTTCTTTAGTGTTGTGATGTAACTGTCCTTTGTTCCACTGTTAGACTGAAAGCCGGCCAACACAGATACCTGCCAGAGACTCCAGAGGTCATTATGAGTGACAGTGAAATTTCAGCCTGGGATACTTTCACTCTAGATTTGTAATTGTGATGGAGGCCTCACACACTCCTTGATCCGCACAGGGACAGGAGAGGGCATGCTGGGAGATGAATTACAAACACTGCTCAGGATCATTCATCCATCAGAGCAGCTTTTCTTGCCAAGCTGGAATTCCTTTTCCCTGGCTGCACCTGACGTTGCAGAAACCTTAGCCTGAGCTACTGCCAGTTCACTTTTTTGTCCAAAAGTGCAGATGGAGCTTTTCGGGAGGTTTTCAGTCAAGACTAAGGCAGCTTCTGTCTGCAGCAAGCAGCCGCCCTTCTTTCTGGAAGAGATGGATCTGAGAGGCCGTGCAGCAGACGGCTGGAGCGTGGATCCTTATCAACAGACTCTACTCACTGAATTTAGATGTTGTTGTAAAGCGTAGATGTGGATTAGAGTGCAGAAGAAAAAGTAGAGCTGGGGACTATTGTATATAGATATTTATATCACACTGTGGCAGAAGCTTCTTACATGTGACTTACAAGTCAAGGGCATCACTAAAGTTCCAGTGCAGTGGGGTAAGATAGAGATATACTGGATAGGATACTGATATTATTGCACTGTTATTTGGCTATCACAGTACACCATATTAATTGTTTAATTTGAAAAATATTTGCACTAAATAAATCTGGATTTAACCCTTTGATATGCACAATCACAACCCATTCCTGTTTATATTCATTCATGGTTTATAGGAATAATTTAGCTAAGTTAAATTCAACAAAATAGTATTTACTCAAATCAGGTGATTGCAGACATAGGCTATTAACAGTGGTTCAGACAGAGATACTTCACTAAAGCAAAGAAACAAAAGGACATTTTTAGTACCATTACCTGTTGTGGCTGCATTTTTTGCATTGGGTGTTCAAAATCTTCCTTGTGTTAACCAAACCACTGCTTAGTCTTTTGGGAACCAATTAATCCTCCTCCATCTTCTTTTGCTTTTTCTTAATTCAAGACATGTAAACCTCTCTCTCTCTCGCTTCATTTGTTGTATCCAGATTCTTACTCGACATTTTGCTATACATTGAGCATTGATCATCCTCCCCTACAAGAAAGTCTCACTTACAAAATCTAAACATCACTTGAACCATTTGGGAAGTTGTGGAGAGCAAAGTTTATATTTTTCTTTGTTGGCACTTTTGCAGAAAATTGTGTCCCACATACAGCATAGGAAGAAAAGGGGTTGCTGCAAGGTAGGTGTTTGATGCCTAATGCCCAAAATGTCACACCGTGGCCATTTTGAACTGTGAAGCTCAAACACTTACCTCGGGAAAGAATAGTCACTGCTATAGCTACATCAGCTTTGCTGATTCCTGCCTGTTGAATTGTATAGTTAATAATTATTTGATAATTGTATAGAATTACACTTCTGGTGGACTGTCTTCACAAGAAAAATGATGTCGGTTTGCCTACAGTTGGATATGTATGTTGACTCTGTCAGGAATGATGATTCTCTTTATAACTGTGACCCCATGACCACGACCTCTCCAACCTTATCCTACAGTTTTTGTGCATTGTGTTGTGACCACAGTGGTGGAAGATTGTGTGAATTATTTGTGTGGACATCATTTGTGACACAGAGTAATGTTTTTGTCCACCACACTGTCATGAGATTGCTCCAATCGATTGTGTTAGAGGACAATGATGAACAACAGATCTTGTTTAGTTTAGACAACATGTTGGGTCCTCTGAAGGTCTGCCTGAATACCATTTACCTGCCTTGCCTGTCCTTTATACAGGAGGCCTTATAGTGTTTTACCCTGGCTGTGCAGAGTGCCACAGAGGTTTACTGTGCATGAGTCAGTGCACAGATAGAGAGATCATCGCTGAGCCTTATGAAATCAGCCCCAAGGCTCTTTGGCTGTATCTTATATATGAATTATGATAACACACAGCACTCCCTGGGTTTTTACCTTCATAACTTTACAGTAATAGGGAGGAAGACTTAAATGCTAAAACAGTATAAAATTACTTGGTTTTCCACTTGTGTTAAGTCTTATCATCTTGCCGCCGAGTGATGTCATGTGTAATTCTGAAGCTTTCATGAAGCTTTAAACTGAAATACTTTTTATAGCAGTCTGGTGTATAGTTTAATGGGTGTATAATGAGTTTTAAAGGTTGATCTGCCCTAAATTGTCACTTGTGATTTTTACAGCTTTCATAAGTAGTTTAACAGTTAGAGATAAAACAGCTCTCTAAGTCAGCACAGTCAACCTTCATTTCATGTGTAGATGGTGAAACTTCATCTCTCAGGACTGACTTTTATGAATCAATTAAAACACAATAAATTGAGGGCAAGTAAGAGGATTAAGAGCTCGTAGGAGATGCTGTTGATGGTTTTGGCTGGCTGCTGCATCTTGAAGTCCTTAATAAGGAGCTGCTCTGTACTTTAACCTCTGTCTGTTACCTACTACTGTGAGGAGGAGATGAAGAGGGAGCGTTTGTTTTGCTCACACACACTCTTTCCATATCTTGAGGTGCCACAGTTTGATATACTGTACTTCAGACGTTTTTGGGCCTGGAGTCACACAGTGGGACACATCCATCCATTTTTACTGCAGCACCAAATGTCTGGAGAGATCAGGTCAATCTTAGCCAAGACCTCCACGTCTGTTCCAGAACACGGCTCACACTGCCAGATATCAGTGATGAAGAGGGGAGGATAGAGAGGATACACACATCATGTTTGGACTGCACACATACACATACATGTACACTCTGGATGGACAGACACTGCTAACATACACACACATGGGAGAAATATTTAGTTGAGACAGGCCAGATGTTTTATGTCAGTGCGTATGTGTCAGAGCGCTCTGCTCACTCTGATGGAGGAGTGCTAATCTCTAGAGCTTCAAACTCGGCACATCTCCACGGCTGCTGGGACCTGATAAATTACACCACGCTGACCAGGGGGGATCTCGTCTGTATGGGATTTAGACCTGAAAAGCCATAAAGGACCCAGTGAACAATAAGTCTTTGATAGACCCAGTGTGACTTGTGAGCTACTGTATGAAAATTGATAATAAAACTTTATCTTCACCTTCTCTGATGGTCTAAATGTAACCACTCATCTCTAGATCACTTTATATGATTAGAGAAATTACAAAACATGTTGATTAATATTGATGATAACTTTATGTGATTAAAAAGCCAAACTTTGTAATCACACTTAAATCAATCAAAATAATTTTTTATTTAGTCTAATTCAGTGATGTTGTCAACATCTAAACATCCTTTCAGTCCCTCCAAGACTTTTATTTTAAGACCTACTCTTACTACTATTTATGAATTAGATCAACCAAATTGAATACATCACTAAATAAACTTTTTTGGTCAAAATTTGCTGCTTTTCTTTGTTTCATACCATTAAAAATGTAATTCCTTTAAGATTTGGACTTTTGGTTTTAACATAACAACCATTTGAAATATGGTGATGGACATTTTTCACTATGGAAATTGGTTAAACATGAAATAAAAACAACATAATCACTGTTGGATGTTATTTTACTGCTATAGTTAGTTTTATTCCGATACTTTTGATTTTCAAAAAATGCCAAAGCCTCTGATGGATGGAACAATTAGTTGTTTAATCAATGATGAAAATTAATTATTTACAGCCTTGGTTTTTCGAGGCACGGCTGCAGAAAAAAAAAACTGATGTTACTAAACTGTCGACTGTGGCGTTCTCAAAGTTTTTTCTTTTCCTTAATCAGTACTTTCTCACAGTGTGAGTGTGAGGGAGTGCAGTTGTTATAAAACTTTGTGAGTGCCAGGCGCGAGGAGATTGAAGGGGAGCCTGTGTTGCTTTGTAATGCAGTGCTAAGATAAGGGCCACATCCACCACGTCAGCCTCTGCTGGAGCCCCGCAGGGTCGGCTGACCCCTGTCGACCTGAAAATGTGATCACACAGCCAGTTTTATTGGCCGACAGGAGCAACATGATTGACGGCTCAGCTTTGTTTGTGTCTCGTTTGGCCTGTTGTTTCTCTCCGCTGTAAAGGCAGTGATGGTTCTGTGTTTTTGATCCGTAGCTTCCTCTGATCCTATAATCTGCTTCCACTCCTCTTCAAGGCAGCCTCTCCTCTGTATGTGTCTGCTTTCATCCTTGTGTGCGTGTATTTACACTCTCAGCTCTGTCTGTGGGCATGTTGCGTTGAAGTACTTTTCAGAGATAAGACCCTCATTCTGGTGTGATGGCAGAGAGATGGATGTTGGGAGTGAAAACACTGTGAATAGAAGCATCAGTCTCCTCTCTTATCTTTAATCCTTTTTTATTTTTCCCTGCAGTTTTCTCATCTTTTTTTCGCAGTGATCTTTTAGCAGAGGTAGTAAATTGCAGTGCATTTGCAAACTGTGGGAGAGTTTCTAGGTCTTTAGCCTGAAAGCGTCGGTGTGAATGTCACATGAACACTGGGGTACTCCATCTCCTAGCAGCATCTCTGTCTTGGCAAAAGGAGACAGGAGAAAGAGCTCGACATAAAATAACACTGCAGGAGGAATAGTGCATCACTGAGAGCTTTTCTCGACTGAATTATCCATCGGCCCCCATTGGTGTGTTGCAGCCAAAAAGTGAGCAAAAACCCAAATCCCCACATCTGCTCTACAACTCAGGGCACTCATTCTGCAGTTAATAAATCTGCCTTTGAAGCTTAAAACGCCTTCAAATAAAACTGTTTATTTTAATGCTTCAGCTCATTTCTTTCCCCGCAAAACTAATTTTTAGATTATATATTGTGTGTTGCTGCACTTATTTCATGGTAGAATCTGAGGTAGTATTGAACTATGAATGGTATAGTATTTTTATTTAGTAGTATTCATTTTGTCTTATTATATTGATACAGCGTGCATGATAGTTCAAACTACTGAACCTTAAAACCAACAAAATAGCAGCAGTGGTTGTATTTTTAAAAACGTTATTCAGATTTTTAGTGTATAAGATTCACAGACACGCAAAACTCAAGCAACATTTGAAGTATATAAACGTTAACTGTTTTCATTGAGCTCATACGTCATTCTGCTCTGTCATACCAAGCTTACACATCTGTGTGTGACTGTCCCATTGACTGCTGCTTTTATATTTATTGAACTCTTTCATGCTCATCCAATGTAAATACAGTACAGTATGATGACCCCAGTGAAGGCCACAAAGTGAACTGTACTGGTATCATAATAAAGCTTTTCTTTATTCCACTGGAGGTTTGACCTCTTCTGACTATTTCCCTTCTCCATGCACTTTGGGAGTAGCTGAAGTTATACCACAAAAATCCCTACTCAAAATAAGAAACTACAACTTTTTTCTTTTCTTTTCTTTTTTTTTCTTTTCTTTTCTTTTCTTTTCTTTTCTTTGCCTTTCTTTTCTTTTCTTTTCTTTGCACTTCTTTTCTTTTCTTTTCTTTTCTTTTCTAAACCATTCCAGAAACCCGTACAAGACACTGAATTGTACAAAAACAGCCACTATCCTCTGTGTCTGTATTTTTGTCCTGTGTACTACTCAGCTCTGGGTGCCCATCTTTAGCTTATCATCCCTTTGTGGAGCACAGAGAACATGCATACTTATCTCCAATGGTGCAAAACACAAACAAACCGTAGCCCCTGCGTACATGAGGGCTCATTTTATTTCCATCTGTCAGGGGAAGCAGACATGAGACAGAACCACATGCTGGAGCAACACTGCCCAGACCTCAGTGGTCGTCAGTGTGTTTGGGTGTGAGGGTGACAGAGCAGAGATAGAACATGTAGATACAAAAAGACACCCGTACAGAGGGCACATGAGGTGCCTTCAAGGGGCCTTCATGAGTAATCTTCCATCTGTACTGATAGAACAAAGAACAGGAATACACCATCAAGATAATTCACTGCAGCTTAAGGGGTGTGCACATACAATCAGCCCTTTACTTGTTTGCCAGACCATGGCTGTCCTGATTATAATTATCTGCAGGGTGCTGAAATCCTCTGGCCGTCATATTGTTTACTTCCTAGGAAGTTTCCGAAACAAGCTACATGTAAGTGCTTATCAGGATTGAGATGCCAAAGATAATTTTGGCTAACGATCCTTTTAAATTCCTTCATGCATTTTTTAGTGTCATCCATTGTTTGCACTATATGTCTGTGTCCTGGTATTTGTGCTTTCCTGAATACTGCACATGCGCAGACACACTCATCTCCCATTAATATCTGAGTATATTTGAGGATATACTCCGTTTATTTTCAGTGTGCCAAGAGGATCTCGCCATGTTAGTCGTGTTAATCCTGCTGACGTATTTTTGAAAGAAGACCAGCGCTCAAAGCTCCATTGTCATTGCTGTGTGTTTGTCTTGCTGTGGGCTGTTTTGGTAATTCAGATACTTGACACATTGACACATTGTAGTGACACAATGAAGACTTCCTCCACTTTGTCTGGATTGAAGACAACCTGCTGTTTTTTTCTGCCAGGCTAAAGGTCAGATGCTGTATGGATCTGCTGAGGTTCTCTGAGGTCACTGCAGATCAGTCATCATGTTTCTTTTGTCTGTCGTCTGTTTTGATGGATGTAAGTTTTTCCAGAGTAAAACCTGCGGTGCTGTTTGAGTGATCAGGAGAATGAAGTCCAGATTGCTGCACAGTCTGTCACATGTTTCATTTATGCCTTCCTCCTGAAAGGTTTCTGATACTGTGTAAACTGTAGGCATGACAGGGAAAAGCTACGATTAAAATCTGCCTCGTTTGTGATTTGCGATTTGTGTTTTTGTAACCTCAGTGAGCTGAGGTGCGGCATACCTGTATTATTGCTGGAGTTAAGGTTTTACCTCCTGCAGGCCAATCATCAATCAGCACAGTGCCGGTTAGAGCTGTGTTGGATTAGTGCAGATTTGACCCCCACCAGGTGTGTGCAACCTGTGTCAGCATCTCACGTCTCGCCTGAGGTGTTTTGTTCCCCGATGTCTCCCTGCGACTCTACTTGACTACAGACTCACTGTTCCACATGCTATCACCCTGAACCCAAAAAGTCCAATAAGCTTTGATCCCACCCTGCAGCCCCTGGAAGTAAGTGGGGTCTAATCCCCAGAAAGCCTTAGAAAGACACAGAGGAATGCCTGGCACACAGCTCACCATTCACCCAGGGATTAGACCGAGAGGAGCTCAGCTTCACACAGTCATTTACTCCACTCTCACTCTGTGTGAGTACGTGGGTTTGTGATGTGTTTGTGCGTACGTACATGTATGCAAATTCTGCACACATGCATGTATACAAGGGGACAAAATAATCTCCAAATCTCTAGAGGACTTGGCTAATACTGCCAGAAAGCCAGGTCATATTAGCCTGAATGCGAATTAGTAGCATTTGCTAGTAATAAAAGAGGTTTGGCAACCAGTTCTTTGATACTTTAGGCCTCTGCAAGTTTTCAGAGCAGCAGGAGCTCAACAGAGGCCAAATGATCTGTGCCAAAGCTGAGTGCACTGATCCACAATAAAACAAAAAAATGTGTGATGTGAAACCTGCTGCCAAATTGGGGTGTGGTTACATAAAAAAGCAATATATATCATGTTATATATTTTTCCAATTTTAATATGCAGACAGTTACCAATCTGTATAAATTGCAAAATATGACAATAGAAGCCGAATACTTTAAAAAAGGAATGAGGACTTTGTGGAAATCTTTTGTTTGTATTATGTATATGAGGTTAATCCTTTTTTCACCAGTACTGAAATAACTAACGGGTCAGTCTGGAACCTGATTATTTCATAAAGATATGTAACTAAGAAATCAACAGCAACAGATCACCATCTAGTTTGATCACACCAACTCCTCCCAACAGATTTTTTTAATTTTGATTTTTATTGATCTTCGATGGAGAATGCTGAGAGATAAAAAGGCAAACTTGCCAGCTTTATTTCAGATTTCACTTTCTGTCAGAGCAGGATTACATGTGTCTACAAGAAATACTGAGTGTGGAGGCCCCGTCTGTCAGCGCACTGAGAGGAGGGATGCAGTGGTATCAGGTGGATGACTGTGTTATTCAAACTCATGTCACAGATGCACAGTTCTGTGGTCAGCCTCCACCCTGTGTGTGTGTGTGTGTGTGTGTGTGTGTGTGTGTGTTTTAACAGGTGCACACTTGCACAGCAATGCACAGTGATATAGAGAGTGATGCTCAGATTTGGCATGAAGTCGATGATGAAGACAATCAGACAGCAGTCTGCAGCAGACTCATCAATCTTGCACTGAACTGAATCGTGGAGGAAGTGGTGTTGATGCTGGCACTGAGCCACAGCTTTGAGAGCTTACCTATATGTGACTGTTTGTCTGTAATGGAGCACGAGCAGGTAGATTTCATATCATCTAATGGAAGGGATGTGTATCTGATGTCATTTAACTTTATGATTTCTTTTACTGTCTTACTTGGGAGATTTTACTGTCGTTCTGTGCAAAAAGTGATGTTTTTATTTTAGGAGAGAATATGAGCTGCCTAAATCGGGGGCTTTGAGGGCCTGCTGTTGTGTCAAGTCTGCGTCTACAGTAGTACCCCATTTGTGACTGTATGCGACTCAGCCAGGTTTGCAACAAAGGATTTCTTCAAACATGCAGCAGGTCACACACAAGCTTACGTGGCTGCATGAACGTACCTGCTGTCAGGGAACCCATCATGGCACTGAATGCTCAGAGTGCAGATATACTACAGTGTCTCTGTAGTGATACATCGATACAGTAAAAACTTGTTTATGCGTTTTGTAGTTTGTTTGGTCGTTGTTTGACTACATCTAAAGGCTAATGTGTTTGTGGGTGTTTCAGATGGATGAAGAGCTGGTCGCCAGCAAAAGTGTGAAGATGCAAAAATTGTTCAAATAGTGATGTCATTGCAGATTGTTGGGAAAACTCTACTTGAAGGCTTTTAATGGTGGATACACAAAGAGTGACAGAAATGTTTGTGTGACAGTTTCTCACCAAAGCCATCTGTATGTATCCTTGCAGTCTAATAAATGCTTTGAATGCATTTCTTTCCTCACACCACAGATTAGGTTAGGTTACCTAAAGGCTCATGATATCTCATGAGTTTCTAAAACTGTTTCCAAAGCCCATCATTGCATCATCATCATCATTTCAGATAAACATAATTCCTTTATTTCAGCAACAGTTAAAAAAGACAATAAATGTCATTCTTGAAATTGTGACACGCAAAAAGAGGAGTTTTTACCCAACAGTTTATGTTTCGACAGACTGTTTATATTGGCAGTCAAGCATATTTACAGTGATGGGGGGAATATCTAATGAGAGGAGGTTTCAAATAAAATTTCTTCTCACAGACTCCTCTGCCTCAGTCCCATTTAAAAGTATGCAGTGAAACAGCAGTCTTCAGATACTTCACTATGTTACATCTAACATTTTTCACCCTGACAACCCTCTAAACAGGGCAGAATAGCTCCACAGTAAAATGATCCTAGCTTATGAAGGCAAAATGGAGATTAGGGTGTTATATGAGACATCCCAAAGGAAACCGACAAATCAAATGATTTGTTATGGTGGAGGAAATGGACAATGCTCAGCAAGAGAAGCTGAATCATGAGGAAAATGGAAACAATAGTGAAGAAAGATTTGGCCTACTTCTTACCACACGTCTGCTGTTCTCGGTTCATTTATAGCCCTGCAGAGTGAGGCAGGTTTATGGTTTGCTATTGAAGCAGAATATTGTCCTAAGGGGAGCTGGAAGAGCTACAGTCTGGCAATCGTGCCTTGGCTCTGGATGGATGACTGCAGTCACTATCGCACAGTCATTGTGTTCAACTGGAGCTTTTTCTGTTTGGTTGTCATGGATCCTGCTGCACGGTTGTCAGATGGGACTTGATTGTTTTTATTGTTTACATGGGTGGTTAAGGAAAAATATAGGTTATTGAAACCCCTTTTCTTAACAAGGCGTAGCCTCGCGTGTACTCAAACAAATCACACCACAAGAGGGAAATCACATTTGGCTGGTGTGGCAACAGGGCGCTGAGCCGTAATAAGTGCATGTTCAGACCAACCTTGGACAAATAAACTATGTGTTGGACTGGACGTGTCCTTCAAACACTGAGGGCAAAGGATTTACTCACCCAGTGCTGAGTGTGTATAGCAGAGGACATGGGGCAGGATGTTTAGCTGAGGGTTTGTGGATTGGCCTGCGCTCTGCTTGGCTGCAGCTGTGGGCAGAGAGCTGGAGCGCTTGTCAACCTCTGTATGGTAATGAACAGGGTCAGAGTAAAGGGTCTGTTGGCCAGGAATTCAGCAGCGTGTTTTTGCAGAGAGCAGCAGTGTGTGCACTCCTCTCCACGACTGTGCC
Organism: Rachycentron canadum; assembly: GCA_038496675.1. Lineage (NCBI taxonomy): Eukaryota > Metazoa > Chordata > Actinopteri > Carangiformes > Rachycentridae > Rachycentron > Rachycentron canadum. The sequence goes on from CM076654.1 coordinate 13,500,104, forward strand.
TATTGAAGTTGGTTAGTTAAACATCTTTTTATTGTTTAGTCCTTACAATCTATTGTTTGGATGTTTTTGGTCCTGCAAAACTTTCCATTTGTAGCATTTCATCTTTCAATTTAATACAGCTTTGGTCTCATTCTGTGTTGGGCTGCAGTGCATAATTTGAGAACAAGTTACATTTTTAGCAACATGTGCGGGATTACGTTTTGAAATTCAGTCAGTAATCTCAGTAGTATTGCATTACTTTATCATTTTAAAAGTCTGCTTGTCTGCTGTCTTAATAGAAGTTAGAGAGGGTGCATTCAGTGGAGAAACTGATGTGGAGGGCTTGAGTTGAGGAAAAGTCAACTACCATAGTGTCTGGTTTTCTATTTCCATGTGTGAAACACAGAGGATGTGATGTGTGGAGGATTTTTAGGAGCTTGGCTGAGTAACATAGCTACCTTTTTGCAGTTGAATAATTATAATGTAATAACATTTTCAGTGAGTAATAATAGAACATTTTTAATTTTGCTTACCCAGCTTTCTGATTCGTGTACTTTTGTCATTTGTTTGACCTAGTTGTCTCCTTCTCACTACTTCTAAATTACTCCTAGTACTACATCTATATTTGTTTAGATGGTCTGAGAAAAGCTTGTGAACAACCCGTCCACACCCTTATTGTCTGTTGCTCTATTGGTTTTCATTGTTACAGTGTCGCCCTGTTCTCAGATCTCAGCGGTCACTTTGATGAGTACCGTGATGTCACAGTTGACAGAAATATCGCCAAAGTACTAAAATAAGACCCAAATTGTAATAAAGTGGAATTATCCCTTGAAGGAAACCAGCTATACACAACGTTGATAGATTTTGCCTGTTTCAGTTATAAAGGCATGTTGAGTAAAAACTCTTAAACAGGTCAGTGCATGATATTTAAAACTTGTGCGGTCAAAAGCAATAACTTACAGTTATTGTACACATATTTGTGTGTATGGAGGTTTAATTACGGCCCCTGGTGTTTTTAGAGCTATTGTTTGTGAGCCACTTGTGGCAGTGTCAGCTGAGAGGAGCGGGGTTCAGTTACTGCGGTGTGTGGGGAATGTTTTATAAGCAGAGGCCAAAGACAAGACAGACCCTTCCCTGCCACACTAACACTGCACTGGAGGAGTGTGTGGTTTCATCCAGTCCGTCCTGGTCTGTAGCTTTGCAGTGCTGCTTTTGCTTGTTTCCCTGGTGACGGGGAGAGACAGTTTGAGAGACGGCTGCACATCACCAACCAAGTTAATTGAAAGGGAAAGTGTTGCCACAGAAAAGTTTACAAAGCAGCTTTTATTTAGGTCAACTAGGGTCATTAGGGAGGACCTGGGTCTCATCGGGCCTCTGTGTTATTGTGTCTCTCTTAATAAAAGTGAAAGGTGTGAGTGTCTGCCACACGCTTTTATGAGACAGCTGCTGCTTTCAAGTGGAGGAAATCTTTAAAGGCGGCCTGGTGGATTTGTAGTACAGTCTGTCACGACCACAGACTATCTCAAATCAGCAATCTTCAATTTGACAGATGTGCCAACCACTAATTTTAGCCACTTGACACAAACCACAGCATTGTTTGCCTCCATGCCACAGAGCATTGTTTCCATTTTTCCATATTCTGAAGTTTTACTGAGTTTTTGAAGTGAAACTACTGGGACAGCAGCAAATTGGAGTTTTTCCGTTTTTAAATACACTTAAAATTCTTGGGTGTTTACTCTCAAGTTTGCGTAAACCACATTCTCTATCTGTCTCTTTGAAAACAAATGGCCTTTCTTGCTGCTGTCGACATTTAGGCAGCATGTTGCCCACTGAGACAGCCACTGTGCTCCTGCACACTAAAAAAGCAGTTAACAATCAGTGGAGGCAGGTCTGCTCTGCTCAGTAATTAGAGGTGAAGGTGTTGAGTGATGTTGAAACAAAGCTCAATTTTCCTGTCATTAGTATCTACGAGTGCCCTGTAGGTATTCTCAGGCAGTCTGGACTAAGCCTCTTTGGGGTGGACAGTTTGGAGTCTCTCATGATGAAACCTTCTGGAAAATAAAATAAGCAGGAAGCCTGACAGGAGGGAGGTTATGGAAGGTGAGTGCTGCATCCTGTGCAGGGAGGTCTCCCCCGCAGCTGTCTGTGCCCAGTGAGCCCAGTCTCCCGTGCCAGAATGCCAATGGGAGCACATGTCTTTAGGCCAGACAAACACCTCTGTCAGCAGACAACAGTCACCCCACCAGTCAGACCATTCAGCTCGGTGCCGTTCTGTAATTACACACCACTGCCTGCTGGGTAGGGGGTGGGAGGGGCAGCCAGACTGTCATTCAGACTCTGTCACTGCCATCAGCATCACTGCAGACATGTGCTAGAAAATCAGAGAGTGAGAGAGTGATAGGAATAGTGAGTGAGAGGGAAGGTGAGGTAAAGACAGCCCTGTCTGGGACAAAGTGGGAGGAGGAGAGGTGGGAGACCCTCCTCCTTCCTGTGAAAGATTAGAGACTATGTGCGTGAGCACATCTGGATGGGCTGGAAGAGGTGAAAGAACTGATGTGAGAATCGGCAGAGCTAAAGCCAAACTGAAGATGAGTGAAGCAACATCACTGGTCATACACAACTGGTCTCTGCAGCGTTTATCTGTGTGTTTGTGTCTGTGCACCAAAGTTATATCTGCACACTTTTAAAAGCCATGAGTTAACAGCAGAAGTAGGCATCTGTAAAAACTTATGTCTGAAACTAAAATTGTTAGTTTCAGACATACATTATCCTTCTTATGTCAAAGGCTGGTTTATATTTTCTTCATGTAGAAGTCAATGTAGAGCAGAAATTGAAAAATTTGACAAATGTGTTTGACAAATCAAATCATATAATGTAAATATAAAAAATAATGTATAGTTCAAGCTTTTACTTTTAATAAGATTAAACTAGTTAAAGGGCACAAAGTAAAGTCAGAAAAGTGACAATATTAATACACACTGTAAAGAATGTAGGATGTCATTTAACTTGAGCTAAATTACATAAATAAAAACTTGCTAACAGTGGAATCACTGACTTTAAAACTGCTCCAAAAAGTAAGGTGTATTAACCAGACTTAATATAATGAATTATTTTGTGGTGGTGGTCTTGCTCTGTGGAGGATGTGGTTATGGTAGTGTGGCAAGTGTGCGCTGTGCCCTACACTGCCTTAGCTGAAGTGTCTCTGCTGATTGATGAGGTGAGATGTGTGTGCATGAAGTGAGAGCCTCTCTGACCCGTCAGGCTCTCACCTCAGGGTCCTGGAGGCTATAGCATGGTTTAATTTGCAGCAAGTCTTTGCAACACCTCACCGAGACTTGTAAAGCAGAGCAGATGTAGACTGGCTGCCTCAGAACACTTCTTTTTAACTGAAACACTGCGAAGGTGAGGATTCAGTCTCTCTGAGCTCACCTTTTCCTCCGGGACCAATTATCTGACCAATTGTTATAGCGTGGTCAAACTTCCTTCTCACCTGTAATTACATTTGTACCTGTCCAGTGTGTGCTGCCCTGCTCTCAGGCTTAAAGGTGGGGAGGTAAAGTGGTAATTCCAAAGGAAGGAAATGATGAAGTGTGTCCCACCTTTAAGTCCATCACCTAATAAAAGAAACCTGTGACCCTGGGAAAGCACAGTAAACACTGGGGTTCAGATGCAGATTCGCTGGGCAGCACACCAAGTATTGACGACCAGACCCTTCAGCTGCATGGGAGGTGGAAGCTGCTGATGAACCTGCTTTAATACACTTTAATACTGGTTGAGATTGATTTCACTCGACAGTGACAAGGGTTTCCCCTCATCCAGCAACCTGCATGGAAGAGGGAAGTATACAGATTAATCTTTTTTCTGTCCTGATACCAATGTAAATACCTGAGCTAAAGGTACCTGCTGATACATATTACTGATACCAGTGCTTTATTTTTCTCTAAATTGAAAATCTGTACACACACTAACCACAAGACAGTCATTGGAATCACTCTTATGAGCAGTAATGGCAGCCTTTCATGACTGTGTGAAATATGCTGATTGCAAAACTATTGAGTTGTTAGAGTATTGGCACACTCTGTAGTAACAACCCCCATCAACATCTGTGGCTGGATGAGATACAAAGCATGTTGTTGTGCTCCTCTACCACAGCCTGACATAAAAAGATTTGATTGCTTGCTCAGGCTCTAGTGGCTTCCACATAAAAAATGTAAGCATGATCTCATGCCATCTTTATTGTCTTACTTATAAACTGATTACACGAAAGGCTGTGGTTTGGAGATCTGGTGCTTTTAAGCCAAATTACACCTGAGTTACTTGTGTAAAACAGCCCCAAAGGAACAGCATCATTTATAAAGAAAACTACTCTACTGTGCTCGGCTGCAACCTTAAGTTGCTTCACTTGTTTGGTCCCTAAAGTGACAGTCACAGAATTTAACTTCTGTGAGCCTTGGACTTGGAAGCAAAGTGTTAGACAAGGAAAGAGAGAGAACATGAGAGGGAGGAGTGAAGATTGAAACAACACCAGGCACACATCACCTCAATCAGTCTGTTTTGGATTTGAAAATAGACAAAAGAAACAGATCGCTCAGTAAACATATCTCCTGTCTTGGCTTATTTTGAGGAGTAAAGTGTTGTCGATGAGTGGACACTGTGTGTGTTTATCTGAAGGCAGCAGCAGCAACAGCTCTGCTCTTCAGTCTGACAGAGGCAGCGCAGAGACAGAGACAAACGCCTTCTCTGGTTGGCTGTCAGCACCTGGCCACTAATGATGCTGCAGCGCTGAGCTCAGCTAATTGACCAGACAGAGATGGATCAGGACCTTGCTCTCTGCTGTGTCTGCTCTCTGCGGTGTGTGTGTGTGTGTGTGTGTGTGTGTGTGTGTGTGTGTGTGTGTGTTTTGATGTTTGCATTCGCAGCTGTTGCTGGGCTCTGTACTGTATTCTCCCACAGGAACTTCAACTTTCAGTTATCACTGTTAGACTCCAGAAAACAGCCAAGTTAAGCCTTTAGAGGATGTGCAACACAATTTCTGCCTCAGCCCTGTCTTCACATGTTCATCCACCCTCTGCTGCAGACCATATGACAGGACAACAGAAGCCTCTCTTGTATAGTCATAAAGCTCTGTAAGGCCGTCCTGTCTGCAAACTGCTGAATCTTTCTGCAGAAGCACAGAGCAAATAAACCTCAGGAGGTGATGAGCTTCAAGGATCAGCCAGTCAGAGCAGGTGAGTGTGAGATGTGTTTTTAAGGGCTGTGGTTGGCTCGGCCAACTGGCCTCTTAGCATGAGGGCTCTGGTTTATTTTCACTGGGAGACTATCACTGAAGGAATGACCTTGGCCCATTAATTATACCATCAGAGTGTGTATGTGTGACACACATGCATACACACAAAACCATACACAAAAGCACATGCACACACCTTAATTTGTAGATCGAGAGGTACAGCTGCAGTCCAGGTCATTGTGCCTTTGGCTCTGGTGGTACCAGCAGAGCTTAAAGCATCTTTGAGGACAATAATAAGTGTGTATGTGCCACAAGTGTTTGGAAAGTTTATCCAACAGAAAGCCACTTCAATCCTGTGTTTTTTCTTTTTCTGGCAGATATTGCAATTTCCCAATCAGTCAAATCTAATGTGAGTGGGAAAGTGAAATATGATGACAAGTGATAAATCTGTGCACATTTATCACGTATGTGAACTGCAATTTGTCTCAGCTGCATTTGGACACTGTTTCACTACAGGATATAATGTCTGAACAGACAGCCTAGTATTGATGCGTTATACAATTACATTTAATTTAAAGGAACTCATATTCATTACGTTATAGTAAAGTTTCACTGACAAGACAATATTTTCTTTTCAATGAACAGTTTACTCACCTTCAGTGAGTAGCAGAGGAAGGAGAGAAAGTCATGTCTGGGTTTCATCTAAGGCCTACCAGGCTGACTGTGTGGGTTGGCAGACCTATCAGCCAGTTTCAGCAAACATTTCATTGGTGTGTCTAACCATATCCTCCAGCTACATGCTTACGACTGTATGCTATTAAAGCTCCCAAAGACTTTTTGGCTCTAGGGCTCTGTAATAAACTGTTCTTTAGATAAATTTAGTATGACCTTCTGCAAAAGTTGATTGCTTTTTTGAGGCTTCTCACACTGCCAGATCCTCAACGCCTTTTCCTGCTGCTGCTAAATACATTTATGTACGAGATACAGTGTGTATCATCACATGCTCCAGCAGAAACAGTCCCTTGAGACAGCCTTCATAAATGACTAGGTAAAGATAGGAAAGGATAACCTTCTTACTGTGACCATAACACACTCATATCTTCTTCCTTTTCCTATGAGATAATTGCACCAGAAGGAACAAAGATCATTCAAAACCTATTTGTAAACAAATGATGAAACTCTGTGAGTGTGTGTGTGAGAGAGAAAACCCGAGAAAGAGACAGAGCTGATGTCAGGATGGCCTGTGGCTGTCTGAACTCTCTGCAGGGGTATTTCTCTAATAAAAAGCTGTGACTCAGTCACTGATTAGGGCCCCAGTGCAACATGGGGGCAAAGGTCAAATACACTCACGCATTTCCAATTGGGCAATTAGCCCACTGAGAACAAAGAGTGGATACAATGAACCGTGTCGATCAGGGGGCATTCATTAACTGTGATGATGTTATTGTTGGCTAAGAGAGTGACAGATCACACTTGAGACATCCAAGTCGTCCTCTGTCTTCAGGTCATACTTAGGCACAGCCTGGGTGTGCGCACACACACACACACACACACAGTGTCGCAGGATGAGGCAGAAGAAAAGATGAGTCTTGCAGGATTTTAAATTTGTTGTTGCAAGACAGAGAGAGGGAGTGTGTAAGAGGTGTGTGTGGGAGACGGTTGTCCTTGTGCCAGTGCTGGCTTAATGCTTCATACAATAGCCCAAGTGTGGGTGAGGGGATCTTGGCGCTTAAACGTTCTTTTCTCTAAGAGGGAGAAGAGGTGCTGTTGGGAGGGGAGGGGCAAGAGCTATATTTCCTATCCAGAACCCCCTTTGTAATTGAATGCAGCCCTCTCCATGAGCCAAACTCCAGAGAATACGTCCTCAGCATGCTTGTGTACATGCTCGTGTGCACACACACCTCTCTATTTATCTCCACAGTCTTCTCTGTGTGGACTCAGATGTGGTGCAAGTTAAGAGCAAATCAAAGTATGTGTGTTCTCCTTGTCTCTGTGTAAGGTTTATATTGTTATCGAAATGTGGAAGAGTTTTCTACAATCCAGAGCACATGCCATAACACATCAGCCTCAGTTCTTACATGGTTTAAATCCATCTACACTCGTAATCCTCTGAGAACTACCCAGAACCTAAAACAGTGAAATCATGAGCACAGAGGTTGAGCAGGGGAAATTATTGGAGCACTCTCAATTTACCCTAAACCATGTGTTCTGTGTACTTTTCATACTCCTCCTTTGCCCTCTCTCTCCCTCCTCTTTGGGTAATCACTCAACCCGTTATGCTTTCCTGTCTTAAGTTCCTAAACGTTTATTTTTCTTCGTGACAATAAGTTCTCCATTTTCTTTCTCCGGGTCTGCCGTGAATAGAGACAGATCATGACATGTGATGTTACAAGAAGTGAGGCTGTTTAAGAAGAATGCCATTCCCTTGCTCCAGCTCAGTGCTGCAGGTGCTATTTCATGGCTTGTTTTAGCACAGCACTTGGCGTTGACTGCGGCTGCTGGCCACCGAATGGAAAGGCGTGCATCCTGGTGGCTAATGAGGTGCTGAACCCAGCCTCTTGTTTGTATCAGGAGCACCTGGGCCAACCAGAGCCAGACCAGGCCAGACAAGTCTAGCATTTCCACCAAGGTCTGCCCATTCAAAAACATCAACAATCCAGGGACACAAACTCCCACACTTCATAAAGTGAAGGCAAGACATAATGTGAAGCGAGACTGCTCATTCTCTCTGCACAAGGAAACTATTGTTTGTCTACACACAATCTTTCTCCCAGACCTTGTGATTTTAAACTATAAAGAATCGAGGCAAAAGAAAAGCATCTTGGCAAAGATGCAACGCGCAAAATGTTTCTCTTGGAAATGTAAGAGAGGCAAAATCTGTAGTCTTCTCTACACCCAGTTAACATTTTCTCAGCTCTTACTGGCTAATACCAGCTTGAGTGGAGGATAACCAGCCACTGACACAAGCAGCATGGGTGTGATTTCTGGTGAAACAGCACAGTCTAACTGTCTGACTTCCACATCGCTGTAGTAATGACATTACAGTTAACAGAACATGACACACTGACACCTGCAGCAGATCAATGAGTATCTAGAAGTTGGATCAGTGTTTTCCTTGTCTCTTTTTCTTCTTGTGATTGAGTTGTTTTTCTCTTGTTGTCTTTGCAGATGTCTAACTGTGTTATTGTCCTTAATGCCTAACTGTCATGTAATATCCAGGATATGATTCATGTAGTTGCATCACCTCAGTTATTTTATGAATAAACATACTGGATATTTCTCATATTTTTGTCTGTCAGCTACAGGTGGTATGTTTCGTTGTCAGTTTATCTAAATATTAAAGCCTATCTTCTTGATTAATAAATCATTTGTTTTGTCTATAAGCCGCCAGAAACGCATGAAAATATATAATTTTCTGTCTTCAAACCTTGTTTTGTCTGACAAACAATCCAAAACCAAAAGCTATGAAATTATCATTGATGTAAAACAGAAACAAGCAGTAAAATCTTCACATTAGAGAAGGTGAAACCAGAGAATCTCGGATTTATGTGTAAAGAATGATTTGATTACTGTAACAATTCCTTAAGCTCTAATGTCAGCAACACTTTGGACTGCTTCCCATTAATGTGGTGGACAAATAGTTGTTGTGCCTTGAAATAACTGAACAGCTCTGAGTGAGGACTCTCCTCTACTATCTTAAGATTGTGTCTTCAAGGTCAAGAAATGTGTCTGGGTTCAAACCCAAGACAGAGGATTGACATGTTTTCTATCTTTTTATCTTCTGTTGCAGAATCAGGAAACCAGCTCGTGGCTCAGGAGGCAGTAAGGAAACCATCGACGCTACGCCGACCACCTGCACGCACAGGAGAACCAATCTCTAGTTAGAACATGTTACTACTTTGACTATCCAACACAACACAAAGGCAGAGGCATACTACCTGTTTAAGTGTCTTATTGCTAAAGGTAAAGAAACCATTTTTCTGTTTTTATTTAAGACTGTCTCAACTGTAGTCGAATCACAGCTTTGAGCGACAGGCTGAACTCACTGGAAGAGAAAGTAAGAGCCACTGTCTGATATTACTCAATCAGCCAAAGCATCTGAATCACTGGCTCCTTAACAACCATTTTTTTAATTGCACACACTTGTTTTATGTTTTCTTCTACCAGGTCCAATTACTCACTGCTCCAGCCTCCATATCACATCGTCACCTTCAGGGTAAAGGGGGAACTGCACCGGACGCCTCATCACTGATGGGGGCTGTACCCGCTCAGGGAGCTCCTGGTGAGCAGGGACCTGCAGGTAGGTACACCATGCTGCCATTCATGAATAAAAAAATGAACAAAAAAAAAAAAAAACTGTACATTTCCAAGAAAGAGAGTTCATGGTTTTTTGTTCTGGTAATTGAGTCAAAAATCCATGCAGCTTTTCTCCACTAGCAGCAACTCTTTCTTTCCCTACCTGCTCACCTCTGCTCATATCCTTTTTCCTCCTCTGCACACACACTAATTTCCTTTAGCACAAGTAAGAGCCCAGTTGTCTGTGCCGCTCAGTTTCAGGGCT
>CM076654.1:13523774-13604980 GCA_038496675.1 Rachycentron canadum
TAATGAACAAACTTTTGGAAGAAATCAATCAGGCTTTTTCCAGAGTCTCTCTTTCTTCCTCTTCATAACAGGTGTTTGAAAGCTTCAGTAAAAATCGAGTAAGTGGACCATGAGTAAAGTGAAATGACTGCTTGTGGAGTCAGGAGTGAGCTTTAATTCTCAGATTGTTTTTGATGACTGCTGCTGGGGGCTGGGGGTTGTGCCGCACACACCAGTCATGTTGTGTGGGATCAGACTGCAACAGTCTTGTTTTTAACAACAACACTAGATCTCTAACTCCACAGAGGAATAAGACTCGGTATCAGGCTGTGGATAGACACACAGCACTGCTTTTACAGCCGACTGTGAGAATGTGGAGCATCAGCAGACTTCAGTCAGACAGCAGCAGAGAAATCTCTGCTACACAACTCTAGTCATTTTCTTATCTAATTCTGTCCTTCACATCCGTCAGTGACAGTGTATGTGTGATGTGGAGACATGATACATTCTTCAAAAAAAATTAACCACAAACACTAACAACTGATCAGCCACATGGAGGTGTCTGATATATCTACAATGTGTGTGAACAGGAAGTTGTCCATTATAGATAACTGAGGGGGCTGCAGGTCTGAATACAGTTGCTATAAAAATAAACTGCTGCGGGTTGTAAGAAGGTTAATGTTGTAAAGATCTGGTCAATATATACATACATACATACATACATACATATATATACATACATACATATATATATATATATATATATATATATATATATATATATATATATATACATATATATATACATATATATATACATATGTATGTATTTATGGAGTATGTGATTGTTTGCTGCCATTTCCAAACAAACTAAAAAAAACTACTGAAAGGAGAGATAAGTTGTTTTTCACCTTTAAAGACTTTTGCAGTATGCCAATTGGGAAATCCTTAATGGGATTGGTGGTGATCCACAAGCGGAAGTTGGGATTGGGTTTGGTGATCCTTTCTAGGGACTTCTCCAGTTCCTTTAGCCATTTTATCAGCAAGTGACAGTTCTGGAGCATCAACCACTGACCACGGGCCACTGCTCTCTCCAACAACTGCAGTGCTACCTTCATCACAGATAGGAAGAAAATTATCCCCCACTTCTTTACTTTATATTGTTTCTTATGGTGGCTATTTGTCTTATTTCACTTAAAGTGTTATTGCTGTGATATGTAAGAGAATTGTTTAGCACCTTCTCTTGGCCTTGGCCCATAGCAAGGAACTTGAACTTGTTGCCTCCAAAGCCTGATTTCTCAGCTAGTTTCATGAGGTCACTGGCTGGGTCAGAGCCAGGGCTCAGGATGAAGACAATGGGGGAGGAAGGTGTGCTCTGTTCATAAATTGTAGTAAAGTTGATCACAGGAGGCTGTACATATCTGAGCAGAAATACAAGGAAACATGTTAACTGAGGGCTTGAGTTCTCTGCTTTTATAATGACATCTGTAAACTTTGTCAAAGTGTGGAGCCTGGTCAACTGTATTATAAATCCATATTTATTTTGACCATTTTCTACATACTACTGAAGAACTATGAAATAACACATATGGAATTAAGTAGCAAAAAGGAGTTAGGAGGAAGAGGAGAAGAATGATCTGGTCTCTGCATTCACCTGACCTTAAGATGGTCGGGGATGAGTTGGACCACAGAGTGAAAGCAGCAAACAAGTTCTCAACATAATGGGAGCTCCTCAAGACTGTGACTTTCAAGTGACTACCTCATGAAGTTGGCTGAGAGAATGCCAAGCTCGTGAAAATGAAGTGTCATCAAAGCAAAAGGTGGTTACTTTGAAGAATCTAAAATCTACATTTCGCTACATAATTCCATAGTTTTGTTATTTTGTAGTTTTGATGCCCTCAGTATTGTTCTACAATGTAGAAAATAATAAAACATAAAGAAAAAACATTGAATTGGAAGGTGTGTCCTAACTTTTGACTAGTCCTGTATGTAAATACATTACTGCAATAGAAATAGTCTCACTTCTCGCCCATGGTGACAGTGACATAGTCCGTCACAGCTCTATAGACTCTATCAACACGAAAGCAGCGCAGCAATAGCAGCCTCTGAAAGGCTGACAGATTCTTCTCATATTTCATCGGGAATGGAGCTTGTTCTGGTGCATCTAAGTCATACCACTGCAGTGAAAAAGAATGAGGGTTAAAGTATTGATTGACTGATTAAGTAAAATGCTTCTTGTGAGTCCTGTCACCGTGGTCACATACAGACTTCCAGTCGGTGGAATTTTTCTCCACATCATCAGGCAGAGAGCCAAACTGCTCAGGAAAGAGTTCAGCGAGTTTCACTATGTCTTCCCAGCCCTGGTTTGGAAGCCAGTCACAAGGCTTTTTGCGCGTGCTCTTTTCCAGGGAAAGATTACCTTCACACATGAGGGGGGAAACATGAAAATGCGCTTTAAACACACATTTGTGTGTGTTTGTAATTACTTAATGTTCAACTTGTCTGGCTATCTGACCTTTGATAAAGAACTCCAACTCTTCCTGAGGTGCTCTCCCTTCTGCCTGCTCAATCTTGATGGCCATGTTAAAGGAAAAGAGCAGCTTGTGCCTCTCAAACAGACCTAGTGATATGCAGTCAGTTCAGGTTATAAAATCTACAAAATATCCAGAAATACTGTGAAATATTTCATCTAATGTATTATATATATATATATATATATATATACACACACACACACACACACACACACACACTTTTGTTATATACAAGTATTTTACCTGTGCAGCCATAGTCATAAACACTGTTTGTCAGACTGTCCATGATGTTCTTCAGTCTTTGGGGCAAATTAGGGTCTGGTTGAGATTTGCACAGTGAAAAGTCAAACACTTCCAGGTAGGAGGCTAGAGAGTACTGGTACATGCTGTTCACCAGAGCCATTTCTGTCAGTACAAAGAAAAGAATAGCACCGCGTTTGGCAGCAGGTCGGTAGCCATCTCTGAGCTTGTCAATGTCCATGGATGTCTTCTCAGCCAACTTTAGTTTCTCAAATACCTGATGATAACAGCATCAGACAAGGAAAAAAACAATACGATAAATGACTTCAGTGAAATCGCTGTTCTTCTATGAGCTTACTGATGCTTGGTGTAGCAAAACTGACCTCTTTGGCTTTTGACTTTGTTATCTCTAGTGTGTGAACCAACTCTGTGTTATCCAACATGTTGCCTGCTGATGTGGCCAGTTCTCTGAGCAGGGAGTCCCCAAGGTTCTTCAGCAGCTTTTTATTGTCACTTGTCTCTTGGATCAAATGCTCACGCTGCTCCTCCAGCTCCTGCTTCTCAAAGCCCATGATAACACTAAGCAGCTGGTCCTCCAGCCCCTTAAGGGTCACTTCATGAAACAAATACAAAAATGGACAGTAATTTCATACATGCTGTTAAAATGTTATGGACAAAGCCTATGTTTAGCATACTAAATGATCTTACCAGTGTAGTTAATGACCATGGCTTTTCCAAACACTGAGGGGGAATATTTGGGGTTAGCTAGTTTGGTGTTGAGATACAGTTTAAAGTTGGGATCATAGTCCACTTCCTTGTCACCCAGCATGATGACCTGTCTGCCCTCTGCTCCTTTTACATTCTTCTCCAGCACATTGTCAATCACAGGATCGATATATTCATCCACATCTTGGAAAATGAATGGGAAGCCATATTTGATGGCTAACTCTAGCTGCTTCAGGAAGTCTGGATCATTAAAAGACGAAATCTGGAGGAAAAAAAGAATGATCACACTCTCAGGACCACATTTTGTGACTATTTCCAAAGTGCTAACTCAGCACTTGAATGAGCATAAAACTTTCTGTACCTTGAGGTTATTGTTTTCTTCCTTCTTTTTAATCCAGTTGAGAGCTTGCTGTTGAGGATCGATACACATGGGAAATCGGCTCCCTCTGGTTGTGAGGATCCCATTCTGCACTGACAGCTCATCTGGAGGCAAGCCTTCTGAGCCCCATCTACAGCATTACACAGGATTTATCAGACACATGGAGCTGAGCAGGCACTAATTTTTATCATTTAATGGGACACATTCATATTGAATTTCAAGTTTAAAATCTGTTGTGAGCACACTCTCACCTGCTGATTTCTACTTCATCAGTAAGAAGGCTTTCCACTTTGAAAGGCTGGCTCAGAGGGATACCTCTTTCTTGCACATCCTTAACCCATACTTGGTATACCATTTCATTTCTGAAGTCCCAGCTGAAGGCCCCCTCATAGCTCAGGAAAGCAGCAGAGATCAGACAGTCACCAAGGAGACGCACACGCCTCTGCTTCAATTCTTCCAAATCTTGTGTCCACCTGTGTGGGGATAGTTGAAAATAGTTGCTGGCAAAGAGATGTGGATGGACACACAATTTGATTAAATAAGCAGCTCTTCGTCCTGCTTTGGTTTGGTTAGGCTCTTGACTCTTACAGCCTCACCGTTCATTTTCAGAGCTCAGGCCTGAGATGAGTTTGTCAGCTGCTATCAGCCTCCTCTCCATGAGCTCAGCCTCCTCTTGTAGCAGCTGTTTCTCCTCCATAGCAGCATGGTACTTCTCCCCAAGAGCCTGCAACTCTTTCTGGATATTGTTAAGCTCACTCTGAATGGCCTCCAGCTCCCGCTTACTCTGAAAGAAGTTCTTCTCTAGACGTGCCACCTAAAAAATATTGGAAATATAGCTGTAATCTCTGTTCCCTCTAAAGGAGCACAGTGTAATATCACTTTCAAACCTCCTAATTACCTTCTCTCTCTTGGGTTTTATCTCCCTGGCAACTTCACAGTAACCCATGATAGCCTCAACAAACTTGAGCATTCCTGAGCCAGCTTTACTGATGGCTTGCATCTCCTCAAAGGTTGTCTGGAGGTTCTTCAGGAAGCCTAGCCAGGGAGAGTTGCATAGAATACCAACTTGGTGAACACAAATGCCACTATCATATCTACATGAGGCGTATTATTTGTAGTTTTAATGGTAGATTTCCATTACTCAGGAGGTTGACTTACCTTTGACAGTCCTGACCTGGTTGTTACCTATGGAATCACAGTCCATCTCCATCAGCGAGCGCAGGAAGTTAGCCTCTGACATCATACCCTTGGCTGCCTGCCAACTGATCTCCTTGTAGCCACGCAGCACTAAGATGCACTCACAAACCACCTGCACCTGTTTGGGTGGCTTGGCAAAGGATCTTTCACAATGGACCAGCACAAAAGGCAGATAGCAGTAGAGGATAGATTAACAGACGATTTCTTGATTTCAAACAGTATGTTTTCCGTTATCATCTATTTTCTTTATAGAAGTTTAATCAGGTTGTCTGAAATTCATTCATTACTATTCATTCATCTGCAATTCTGGTGTTTTCAACTACAGAATGAAAGGGGGGGGGCTTACCGAATCTCTGTGACATCAGATTTCTCCAGGTCTTGCAGGGCATTGCGGGCTGCCTCTAATGCTGGCAGGGCCTCAGCCAGGGAACTTTCTGCTTCTTTCTTCTCAACAGCAATCACTTTGTTCTGCTCCTCAATCTCTTTGGCTTTGTCTTCTGCCAGAGTCTTTTTCTCCTCAGCTGAAAGGAAAAATTATGAGTAACTGGTTTGTAACAGCAGTGTTTGCTTTCTGAAGCCTACGGTACACTGTGTTTATTATAACGCTAAGTTAATAGTCTCAGTCGCTCACTGACCTACAGTGGTGTTTGTGGCAATCTCATTCAGCAGAGTTTCACAAGCTGTGGACTTTTCAGCAAGGACCACTTTCTGCTCTGCTAGCTTGACATTCAGCTCAGCCAGCTGCACACTGGCCTCTTTAAGTTTATCCAAACCTCCCTCCAGACGCTTGCACTGAGCTAGAACAACAGAGAACAAGTTAACATAAAGTCTCTCAAATGATCATAAACACTAAATCTATAACATCTTCTCACCCAGGATATATTGGTCATTTTCTTCCAAGAGGTTAGAATAAGTGTTAATGAAGTCCAAGTAGTTCTTTGGAGTAACGTAGTTACTGCGTCTGAGTTTCTGCTGGAATAGCTTGCTATAGTCACCCACAGAGGTGTGTACCATACATACATGAGCTATCACTTCTACAGAGTGAGCCTCAGGAATCATTGGACTTTCACCTGCAAAAAGAACAATTTATTACAATTGAAATTAAATAATTAATTTCAAATAAAGTAATTAAAAACAAAACCTGAATGTGCCACATCAAAAAAATTCCATAACAAATGCATTGAAAAAATATGTATAAATAAAAATAAAAAAATAGAAAAGTATGTAATTACATACCAAGGAAAGACTGAGCTACTGCAAGTAATGCCTGTGGAGGCCATGGCAGGAACCAATCTATCACAGTGTTGTTCATTAGTCCTGAGAAAAAAGTACACAAGGCTGGTAAAGAAAAAAAAATTCTGAAAGTCTCTTACAATTAAGTGAAGCCCTACATCATATTTCACCTGGGAAGTTTCTGCAGCGTGTCCTCAGAGTGTCTCCCACTGGAGACATGCCTAAAACAATGTGTAGATTGTTGGCGCTTTTGTTGACAAAGTACTGCCACAAGCTTTCTTTAGAAGGACCTACTCCCATCTTTAGAGCCTCATCGCGAAGCTGGTTAAGAACTGACTCCTTCTCATCATCCGGGAACAATGCAGGAACAATTCCTATTAAGTGAGAGCATGATCAGAGTATAACAGCTGTAGTTTTTAAGAAAGACAAATGTACTGAGTCAGGAGGTTAGAGTGACATCCAACCTGAAGTGAGCATGTTGTTAATGAGTTCCAAGAAGCCTTCCTCAGCAACATGACCATCAGTAAAAAGGAACACCATCTTCTTGTTTTCAATGCCAAGCTTCAAGTACAGTGTTTTCAGGTCTTCACGGAAGTTTGACTCACTGTATCCTCTGCTGAGTGTTATTTCAAACACCTGGAAAAAGGAGATTCTTCACTACAATTTCTATTCAAACATAGTTTAATTAATCTTAACCTTTCAAGCCCTTATTCTCCCTTTAATTTCATGTTTTAGGAGCTTTGAAGTTAGAAGATTGTCTCTTCGACATTGTTCCAAAGCTTCAATGAAACAATGATTCCACTGACATAAAAAATAAAAACTAAGATGCCACACTCTTATGGCAGTGAATGGAAATACCCTACAAGCAATGTGTCTTGTGCACATAAGGCATGAAACATTTGGTATTGAGTGATGAAGATGTCAATGAAATGTGTACAAACTATGTGTAACTGAAGCATTCAAGTCTTATTTTTGTTTGCATTCCAAAGAATGTGTTGTTATGTTTTACAACCTCACAGCTGGCAGTGAAGGCAGCAAGCTTGGTAAGGGACTGCTTGCCAGAGCCCCCCACACCGACGAGCAATGCATGGCCACGATCAATGCGGATGATGCGGTGCACCCGGGTCAGATGTTCCAGAGCATCATCAAACAATACTAGGTTCATCCTCGACTTGTTCTCATTGTATTCCTCTAGAATTTCCTGCAGAATGTAAAAGCATGTGCATTTTATCAGACAATTTAAAGACAGAATGAATAAATAATCGCAACCATCATCAACAATTGTTGTATTAGTGTACTATTCTAACTTGGCAATACCTGAAACAGGGCTTTTGAGGCATCATAGTCCTGTATGTCCTCGTAGACCCTTGGTTCAGTCTCACTGAGGGCTGTCCTATAGTCTCCAAAAAGAATTGGATCCCTCATGACTGCCTCCATGTCTGACTTGAAATGCTCCTCAATCAGATTTTTTATGTGGCCTTGGACCTGGTGGCAAAAACACACATAGGCTTCTTTGAAGATGAACTAAAGCAATACAATTACAGCTGAAGGAACTGTTACACTTATTTGTTCCAACAGTTAATACAAAGATGGTCAACTACTGTAATCAATAATTATTACCAGGGCTTTGTCAGTTTCATCAATGAGTCTGTCATGGAAGATTCTCAGGCACTCATTTCTCCAGACTCGCACAAATTGGGTGACAGTCAAAAACCTGAGAGAAATCAGGTAATGCAAGACATTTGAAAACATGGATCTGTAACTGCAAAATCTGTTAGTAGAGTGTTTAATTGCTCTAGATCAGACCTATCAGGTTTAGTTAGGGTCAGTCCATTGTAGACTCTTGACAGGTCCCTTAGGTTGAAGATGTAGTGGAACTTGGAGGGAGTTGGTGGCATATCTTTGATGATGTTGTTGTACAGTTCCAGTGTGCAGGAAGTAACTTTATCACAAACTTTCTGTATGGCATCTTCAAATGGCTAAAAATAAAAGTTTGTTAAGTTTTTGAATAATTCTGTTTTAATGATTGAGATTCTGATTTGTGTGGGACAGAGATACTCACTCTAGTGTGGCCTTTGATAATGGAAGCATAGATAAGGTGGAGTGACTCCACTGCAGGGAAGGGGATGCTGAAGACACTGAAGAGCGAGATGAAGCGGGGATCTACCTCATTCCTCCCCCCTCCCGCTTTTCCCATGGCAGCAATAAAGCCAAGGTCTTTGAGGATTTTGTAGTTCAGCTCCTTCCCTCTGTCATACATGCCCCCTCGGTTCAATAAAAGCTTCAGAAGGGCAATGGGCTGTTGCGTGCCATAATTATCCACCTGGACAAGCATATAGTACATTATCGTAATGTTAAACATACAGAGCACTGCCATTCACCACAGGACAGGAGGTAACAGTCATAATTGAAGCAGGTACCTTTGGCATATTCATGTCATCTATAAAGACCAGCAATCTCTTTCCCATGGTAGGCCCGTAGGTCTCTTTGGTCCTTTTTTCCACATTGGCCTCCAGGTTCCTCTGCAGGTCCATTGAAGTTGTTCTAGATGAGAAGTTGATGATGAGAGTAATCTGGAAACAGAAGGGAAGATACTCAAAGAACTTAAATTTAGATGACATAATGTTTGTAACTTTGGAAGACATTGTTTGTTAGTAAATGCACCTTTGTATCTGCATTGAGTTTCTTAAGGAAATTAAGAATGGTAGCAGTCTTGGAAGTGCCAGACTCTCCAACTAGAAGCACTGGCCTCTTTATCTTCACCATCTGTTCTAGGATCCAACTGGCTCTGGTGGTGTCGATAGTCGGCACTAAAGTAAAGAAAATCAAAGTGGAGGAAGAAGCTTGGGAGGACCAAACAGATTAACTTCATTAGCTCACAGATCACAGAACTCTACCTAGGATATCAGCAAACTTCATATCAGGGTTGTAGATGTATTTGGTGACCAAGGAACTCCAGGGAACCCACTTCTCCTGTGTGCCATCAAAATGGAAATCATACAGAGTCGGCAGGTACCCTGTATGGATGCAAGCATTGTTATTAATAATAAGATAGAAAACTGACACAATAGAATGCATTTGCACTTTTTTATGTGGAGAGAAAAACATCCAAATTAAAAACAACATAGAGTAATGATTTTCAACAGTCACAGCTATTAAGGACAAGTTTTTTTTAATATCATATTATATATACTCATATCTCCAACAATGTTCCCTAGTACACAATATGAAATATTCCACAATAAAACTGTACCTAAAAAGGTGTATTAAAAATGTGTAATGCTTTATGCTGCTATTTCATCACATTCAATGTACAAATTCTTGTTTCTTACCTGGAATCTCACCAGGTCCAGCCAAGGCTTTCTCATCATGTACTACAGTTAAGCAGGAAAGCCTTTTGATGAACTCATCAAACTTGATTCTGCCTTTCTCCAGCAATGTAGCTCCTAGTGAGCAGTACAGAGCTTCCAGGAAATAACACTCCAGGACTTCAGCGCTGCTGCTCTCACTTTCAAGTAGTGCATCCAATATCAAGCACAGCTGAGTCACCTGAACATACCACCAACACATGCACAATTAATGCAAGTAGTCTGGAGATAGGACTACATTTCCTTCTTCTTGCATAAATATAACATTACAGGTACTGGAATATATAGATGTGTGCAATTAGATGACAACATCACAACTCTTGCTAGCTGGTACCAAACATACTGGTTGGTTATACTAATTATGAATATTTCACTAGTATACAACATTGTGTAACTATTGCATCTATGATGTTGTGCCTGCCACTCGCTGGGGATTCATCATAGAATTTGGATCATCGCTACTGGAGAATGTGAAGTGGCTGAGATTAACCTACCATGTTCAGATCTGTCTGAGGAACAACAGTCTTCAGTTTCTGGCCCTGTTTGCCATCAACAATACCATCCAGAATCATGTTAATAGAGCTGTGCACATACTTCTCAAACAGTTTGTTTAACACTTCTTGTTCCTGGAAAAACAAAGAGTATTGTGATACTGTAAATTATAAACAAATACAATCATTATATTGTAAATATGTTTTCCGTACCCTGTCAGGTCTGTTGTTAACCCATCTCTGCCAGTATGGGGTGTATCGCAGGTTTTTGGGGTCAACAAAAACCATCCCACAACGAGAAACTGTAGCAGGGGAAGCATACTGCAGGTCTCCAACCTGCAATGTTTAAGTTCTCTTATAATTTGCACTGAAAGTTGCTTTGCAGAAAAGTGTAGGGTAGAGTTATTCGTCTGACGGTAATCCTGAAATTCAGACAAACCTCAAACAGCAGGGCGCAGTGACTTTGTAAACGGATCCGTTCTCCATTAGCTAGAGTAAGGAGCTTGTTGTCATCCATCACTGAATTCATATTCTCGACCCACAGAGCATCCACATCGCCATCAAACAGGATGTACCTGTGAGTCAAAGTTTAAGTCTTAATGTTGTCTTTCTTAATCCATCAGTGTATGAATGCACAACATCACTAGTGTGTTGTATATCTAAATGAACTAATTGAATGAATTTCTCCTTTTTTTGTTATTTTTTTTAACCTTCGCTCCTTTTTGTCAGTAGGCTTGTTGATGTCACGGAAGATGTTGGATAAGATCCCATCAGTCCAGTCTCGAGTGTCAGGGTCCAGAACACCGTAAAGTTCAATGACACTCATGGCTTTAGGGTTCAGGGGATACATCTTGGTTAGCAATCCCAATCTGATGATGAGATAAAGATCAGAATCAGGATCAGGATCAGTGTAGATCAGTGTAAATTTAGGTGCTGCAAACTGACACCAACTTGGTCTGAGCTTGACATAATGTCCCGATGACAACTGATTTCCCGCCTCCTGTTGGGCCAACAACCATAGTAGTATGTCTGGTCATCATTGTCTCATACATCTGCACCACTTTATCCACCTGAAACCACAGACAGCATTAAGAATACGGACATCAAACCAATCATTTGCTTGTGCAAAATCTTTTTCACTGGAACTTGGTGTAACAAAGCCTGTATTTCATAGAATCAAATCATCAAAAACCATGATGAGACACCTGGTTTGGCAGCAGGACATATTTGTTTTCCTGCAGTACTTGTTCCACAGCATCATTGAAGTTGGGATAGCGAACACGAGGGCAATCCAGCCCAGGGAACAGGTCGGAGATCAGCCCGAGGAACAGAGGCACATCCTCAAACACAAACTTTGGCAGGTTCATGTCCCTGAGAGCACGCATCAACACAACATCCTATGGAGAGGAAAGACAGATATGACAACTAATAAACAAAAAAATACAGCCTTACACAATGGTGGATACTGTGTTGGAATCTCATCAAAATTCTGCACTGGGTAATCTAAACAAATTCCAACATTTTCCAAACAGCAATCAAGCTTCAGTCTATACTTGCGGGACCACCAATTACTCAATAACCTGAAAAGTGACTCTACCTCACTAAGGTCTGGTGAACCTCTCTTCAGCTCTCCAGCCATCACGAGGACAGACTTTAGAGCTCGCAAGCCAAAGTCATAATGTGACTGCTTGGATAGCTGCTCACGAGCTAGCTTATACAGAACTGTCATTTTCTTTGCAAGCACCTGAAATGAACACAAGTAAAATGGCCAGTAAGAAATGTACATGTACAGGTAGGTAGGTAAGTAAGCTGATTCCATTGTGGAGTAACAAATTAATCCATGTTTATATGAAAAATATAAGTCTTTTTAATATTTAATATTTTCATATTATTTTTATTTTATTCATAAGCACCTTTCAAGACACCCAAGGACACTCTACACAGCGAATAAAACATTCATAAGCAAAAACAAGGTAAAACATAGACAATATAGTATATACAATATATGAAAGAATGAATGGAAAAAAAGACATGCATTCATACAAACACATACGTATCATGTTAAAACTACTACTACTACTCATTTATGATTGTACACTACTCAGGATAAGAGCATCAACTTAGTAGTAACATTGCATTTTGTAGTTTGTGTGTGTGCGTCTCTCACCTTGGCCATTAAAAAGCCCTCAGAGAAGAGCATGATCTCACAAATCTGCTGCAAGTCCGGCACAATGACCACCACAGGCCTGAAGAGGGCTTTAACAGATTCTGGCAGCTCTGTGCGTCCTGCATAACCTGGGTTCATGGTGATGAAAATCCCCATGCGGTCATCTAGGCTGATCTCTTGCCCTTCAAACTAATGTACATAAACAAGAAGGAGGTGGTTTGGGTGTAAAAAAGACCAACAAGTGACCTCTAACTGTTACCATGTTTGCATTTGCATGTAAGCTAGAGTAATTATCATTTCAATATTGGTTATGCATAACTACAACAGACTTACATGAAAACTTTTAAGGTGGAGAATGAGAGCATTGCGGATGGTCTGGATTTGGGAGGAGATAACTGACAACACTGAGGCATCAATACGATTGAACTCATCAAAGCAGCCCCAAGCGCCACACTGGGCAAGGCCAGAGAAGATCTTACCCACGGCCTGCACACAAAGAGCGAGGGATTCAAGATTTAAAAAAAAAGAGAAATTAACATTTATGTGAGTGATTTTTTGTTTAGCCTTTATAGTTCCAGTACACATCAACAATGATAAACACCCTCTAATATTTAAGGGGTGTGATTGCATTTTAAACACAACACATCCTTTCTAAGGAAAATGTATAATAATAACAGAGCAAGTTTAAGATATTAAGATATTTTCAGTAGCTCCTAGCTCTTCAAGTCTAGGCTTCTTACCATGTAGTCCATGCCCTCACCACAGTTTGTAACCACACAGAGCAAGCCTAAAGCTTTTGCAAGATCTTTAGTGGACTCTGTCTTTCCTGTACCAGCCGGTCCAGCAGGAGCTCCACCCAGGTACATGGAGAGGGCCTGGATTAAAAATACACACCCACAGTCAGACAGTCCTGTTGTCAAAACAAGCTAACATAACAATTGACATGTGTCAGATTGGGTTTTTTTATTCATTGGTTTTGTTGATTCAGGTATGCAAAGCGTCTCAGACCTGGGTGAGGGTGAGGTAAATCCGGTCTGTCAGTGGAGTTATTACCAGTCGACCATTCAACCCCATATATTCATATCCATAAGAGAAGGAGGCACTGCACTGATGCACAAATAGGTCGTCATGTTCCCTGACCCAGTAAAACTTCAGTTGGCTTTCCCACTCAAACTCTTGTGCATCCATTATACTGGAAATCAAATGACATTTTTAAAAATTTAAGTTGACCTTCAAACATACGAGTTATGCTGTTACATACAATGAATAAAATTAAAACTGGTAAAGGTTTACCTGTTCAGAACAAAGTTGTCTACAATGTCTCTTGCATGGACATCAATGATGAGCACAGTGTTGATCTTTCGTCTGTCATTATTTTTCATTGGTTGTGTAATGCGCGTTACCAGCTCATCAATCTGCTGGTGCATTTTCTTAGCATAGTTCTTCATTGCGTGCTTTTGTCCTTTTTTCACATTTTTAAAGACGTCCTCTACCTCCCAGGTCCACCACACTTGATTGGCAGCAAGCACCACCATGCCCTGGTATAGCAACATCCAATCCACCCTGTGAGACAAAAGGACAAAATTATTGTGCCTCATTTTCACACACAAACACAAACACACACACACACACACACACACACACACACACACACACACACACACACACACACACACACACACACACACACACACACACACACTCTTGCTCACAGCTACACATATCAGGCTACACACACCTGCTCCTGTCTTCACAGTAGTGGAAAATTGCTTCCTTGGTGATGACTCTATTAGTCCTCCTCATCTCCAGGAGTACTCCTGTCATCCACTCTTCCACTCTGCCCTCCACTGGGATGGGTTGCCTCAACTCCATCACCTCACCTTCAGCAGACACCATGGCTCCAGCTACTGTATCCCCATTGCTTTCCAAATCAAACCTCAGAGATGCTATGTTGTCATACATCTTGTGGAACAAAGAAATTAAAAATATCAAGGAAAGTGTTTCACAGATGGAAAGCATTATTCTTCTCTACTTTGAGGAAATATATAATATGAGTGTGAAAAGCATCAGAGGAATGATACCTTGATCATGTGCTCCTGGACACAGGTAGGGTCATTACTCCCCAGAATGCTGAGCAGTTCATCATCAGAGATGAAAAAGAAGCGAGGAAACGCATTCCGCTTTGAGTCCAGGTAGTCATTAAGACTCTTCTGGCACCTCTCCAGACCATCGCTCAGGGCCTGGAGGTCTGTTAGCCGGTTCGGAACCAAGCAGCAGCGCTTAATGTGTGGGCCCCTCACTGTGTCATTCATTATCTACGCAAGAAATGAAGAAGTTATATTATTTTGAGATGAGGAACCGAGCACTTTGATTTCATTGGGTTAAAATTATATAAACGCTTACATCTTTAAACCTTTTGTCAATGTTTTCAAATTTCTTGGCTTCTTCGGGTAACTGCGATCGAATGTCTCCACCAATGAATATGCTCTCCAGGTACATCCATTTTCGTTGTACAAGCAACCAAACCTATGCAAAACATATTTTTTTAGAATGGATTTTATGGAACAGCTAAAGTTAAGACAGATTTGATTGCTATCACTGACCTCTATGGTCTCACTAATAAGGGACAGGTCTTTTTCCCATTGTTGTATGGTACCAAGAAAGGGTCCAACAAAACGGCTGCCTGCCATACTCTGTAAGTTCATGGCATCGTTGTCCACATTCAACAGGATCTCGTCCACTGCTCCCAGAATAGAACCACGCTCCTGGGTCCCTTTAAAATAGGACTGCACACTGAATTTCATGTTTTCCCAGGTCTCCACCACCTCCTTCACTCCCTAGAAGCACATACAAGGATAGTATATTTTTGAAGAATTTATGACCTCACTCATAAAGTGATCCTTAATTCCAGTTTGAGACCATTCACAAAAATGGATGCTTGCCTTCTCAATACTGAGCTCTTTTACAGCAGAGGTGACAATCTCACTTATAACATTTGCATATTTGTGCAACTCCATAGCAAACATGTTCTCCAGAGTGAAGCTGTCAGGGTTCATCTCAAAGCTAGTGCCAGTCTTTTCCATCAGTTCCTTCCAGTGTCTGCATCATAAAAAAAACATGTATTTACATCCTGGTATGCAAACATTTTCAATATTTCATAATTTATTATTAATTGACTTTTCTTTTTCTTAATTTCTTGTCTGAAGACTGACCTGTCTCTGAGGGCCTCATTCTTCAGATCCAGAAGAAGAGGCAGAGACTCTCTAAACTCTTTCAGGCGTGCTTCTAGGAAGAAGGCCACAGGTAATGCCCGGACATCTTTGGGCAGCTGTCTCAAGCGTTTGATGAAACCTTCAACACCCTCCTGTAGCAATTGGATGTTTAAATCCACCCACAAGGTCTGAGACCACTCTGTCTTTGCATCCTGGAAAATTTTAGGACTGACATTAAATACTTGAAAAATCATGTTGACCAGAAGTATGTGTCCTGACAGCAACCACATCCCACCTTCTGGGCTTTAAATACATCATATATTTGTCTTAAGCCAATCATATCCTTCTGCATGCTGATGACCTCTGGGTACACAGTGACTGGTAGGTCCAACAGCTTCTCTGCATTAGCTAGCTCCTGCCGTCCTGCCACTATCTTGGCAAGGTCCATCTCATATGTTCCCATAATGGTCAGTCCTGAAAATAAAATAAAAGACTGATTCCCTCAAGATTTAATTATATATTTAATAATAATATATTTTGTTCTGGTTGTAACTAAAGGGTTCACATACCTTTCTCCAAATCATCTCCCACAGCTCCTGGACCATGCATGTTGAAGCTTTCAGTAAAGATAGACAACTCCTGCCTAAACTCTTCAATCTTGTTCTTTGTAATCTTTGGGTATATTGATAGGAGAATAGGAAGGAAACAGTAAATGTAAATCTCTAAAGTTTTCTGTTTAAACAGATTGCGTGAGTTTGATGTTTTACCTGAGTAAAAGACTTCTTGACCTTGGTTAGGCTTCGATCCACTTTTCTGGATTCTGTAAAAAGGTCACTCCACATCTGGTCAATACTGGTAACCAGCTCCAGTTCATCCTCTCCGACCTACGCATAGAATACAGAGCACAAGAAGTTCAGCAAGGGAAACAGAAACAACTTCTGTTTTCAGGGGACAATTAATTAACATTAAACATACAGTACCTCCACTTTGTACATGACCAGTGTTCTGTATCTTTCCTTGATATCAGTGTATCTCAGCTCCACATCTAGAGACATGTGCCTGATGTCTGAGATTGTACCAAGGACAGACTTTAGGCTTTCAAAGGTGTCGGGTCTCTGTTTCAGCTTTGTAGAGAGTTGCTTTTGTATAAAATAACAATAAGGATTAATCACATACAAAAATCAAAGAACATTTATGATAAAATCATAAGACTCAAACTGTGTAGCATGATAACCCTAACCCCCATACCATGAGTTCGTCTCTCAAGTTAAAGAGATCCTCTTTAGCAGGCTTATTAAGCAGGCTGCCTAGTGAACTGATCCAGGACTCAGCAGTCTCATGCACTGTGTGAGCTAGTGGTTCCAGGTTCAGATGGATGATGTGGTCATTCTTAAACAGATGCTCCTGCATCAGCTCCTGATTGATACGAGCAAGGAACTGCAGTTTGTCATCATACATTACACAGGATGGTTTTCTGGCAGCAAACTTTTCATTGACGATGGTTTTGTTCTTTTCCCAAAGAGGCCGATAGCGTTTCCAGTGGTTAAGGTACCGCTCCACAGAGAGGAGTAGCCGCTGGATGTTCTGGGACACTGTCATAGCACTTTCATTTATCTGAGGATGCTGCCACACGTCACTGTAGAAGTTAAATGTCACCAATTCATCCTCACCGCCCACATGTTGTGGAGGGCACTCAATGCAAGTACCACGCATCCATCGCATAAATTGCTGAAACACAAAATTTTGCCAGCATAAAGTTGCACTGTGACTGTTAACATATTACAAATAATATTTTTTAAAATTCTGTGATACATAGGAGAATCGTGATGATCCCACCTTGGTGCTCTCTACACAGTCTCTGATGCACTGCATGATCAGCCAATAGATCTCATTGCTTTGTGGCTGCAATACAATCTTAGGGGCAGACAGGATGACATCAATCTGGAAAAGTGCAGTACTTCCCATCAGTGCCGCATTGAAGGCCTGAATGCTCCTAAAAAAGTCAGCAAGAGGGATATTAGAATGGTTGAAACAGATATTGTACTGTGCATTTCAAAGGAGCAGTTATTAATACTGTGGAGCAGTGAATAATTACCTCAGCACCATCTTTATGAGGCAGTCTAACACCTTGTTTTCCCAGTATGTGTAATATTCCACCATACTTGTCGCTTTGCCACTGCTGGTTTCCATGATTAAATGTTCTATTTTAGTGATGAGGGGTCCAATATCAGCATACTTCCTACTCAGCAAATTCACAGTTTTTACCCGCTCTTTCTCAATACGTTCACAGAACTCTTTAACACCTTAAAAAAACAAAAACATTCAATTAGGTCAGTGAAAATAAGATTCAATTATTACATCAAATAAGTCATATTCTTCTATTAGTTCTACCTGGTAACTCGCTTGTTTTAACTGGGACTGGAAATTTCAGCAAGTTTGCCATCGCGATGGACTGCAACTTGGAGTCAATATCCCTCTCGTTCTTCTGAATGTGATTGACAACTGACTCAAACTTAGAGACAGCCTGAGTGGCACGGCTGATGAACTCAGGAATGCCTAAAACCAAATATCACATATTTTGTGATTCCAATTTTACAGACTATATTAATTTCTTCAGATAACAAGCATGTATAAATGAGATTACATAGACATTTTAGCCTCTGAATGCATCATACCCACGGAATTCCAGTTCAGTCTTTTGCACCCAGAATGCAATACTTTTTTGACTGCGTTGATATGTTGAGCCAGCATACTGAACTTTGCCTCACTCAGGCTGTCCATTACAGAGTGGAAGCAGTTAAGAAGATTGTTCAGATCATCACCATACCTAAGACCAAGAAGGACACGGGTTACATTAATCAGTGGTTCTGTTGTTTGGTATAAACTCTGCATTCAGTTATTGATGAGCATCAATACCTGATGAATTTGTGCTCCTGTAGAGCAACATTTTGAGCCAAATAAGGCACAGAGTAGTCCAATGCCACAAGCTTTCTTGTCTCAGAAATGATTTCCCTGATCTCTGGAGCAAAGTTCACAAGGTATCGCACACCCCTCTGTAGGTTGCCATTAGCTGGTGGGACATCCTGAGAGGCAGCCTTACAATGAGAAATATCAAAACAAAAGAGGGGATTTTGAAAGAGGAGTATAAGAATAATTACTGTATGTTTTTGTATGATACTGACTAACAGTGACAGCAAGCAAAAAGCTAAAGATAAATACCAGTTCTGCATGGATTTGGTCTTCAGGGGTAACCATGACCAGCAGGGATTTTTTCATTATCAGCGGCAAGTTGCTTTCCGTCTCAGTCACCCAGTTATTATAATTCTGAAGCTCATAGTCCCTTAACTTCAGTGCCATTGCCATATACTCTTCCTTGGCCTGAACAGAATGCAGCAAATAGGGTCAAATAAAGGGTTTAAACAGTTTACTATTTATTCTGACGTATGTGTATAACAGTGAAATAACTCACCACTTCACACTGTTCACTCTCCGCCATCTCCGGCACATGCAGGAAGGGAATGATGGTGTGTTTAACAGGATAGAGAAGAGATTGGATCCATTTGATGGATCCTGCCACAGGAGGGTCATACTTATTCAGTGGAGGTTTATCCTTCTTTGCCTCAAAGATTTCATTCATGCTGGCCACCTAAAACAAAACAAAAGACTTAGGTGTTATATATATATATATATATATATATATATATCTGTCTCTTTTTATTTTAGAGCTTAATATAGCCTGTCAGGATGTGTGTGCTATGTCACTGTGAATAGCTATATGCATAGGTGTGTGTTTCCTTTTGTATATGGCAGCATGCTTCCTGTCACTGTAACCTTGTGAGCATAATGAAAACTGCAGTCTGTGTCTCTTCTATTAAACTAGTTCCCTCTGGTTATGATTAAGGGCACTGGGGCCATATTTTGTACAATCCATTCTGAGCAAAAAAAAAAAAAAAGAATTACAGTAATCCTTACAACCCAAATTGTGTGGATGTGGTTTTAAAATTACTTCATTCAGTTGGTTAAAGGAAATTGAACAAGCTTGCTTTACGCTTTTCAAGACATTTGTGTTCCAGTTGATCTGCAGTGGCCTGGACAATGAGCTCTTCATTAACNTATATATATATATATATTTTATAACAGTGTTTGAGGCTGCCTGAAATGTAGTCTGAACCTGGATGTATCAAAAGCATATAGACTAAATGTCATAGGTATTTTCTAAATTTAGTTTGTTCACTCAACAATAGCTTTATAATGATCTACTATCATCACATATTTTGATAGTAATTCAAATTTAACCATAGTGTCAATTATTAGTATTGAGTATCAAATAGCACGTTCTCTTGATTTCAAAGTGCGCTACCTCTTTGCGGAACTGAACCAGGATGTCATTAAATTTTCTCATCAAATGGCTGTTGATGGTCTCTCTGGAGCGTATGTGTTTGAATTTCATGAGCATGTTAAATGCAGCAGCTGCAGAGCGCAGTGTCTTAAAAGACTGATCAATGAAGCTAATGGCCTCTCCCTCAATAGCCTGAGGAGACAAATGTAAAAAGTGAATTAGCATCATAACTGAGGCACAGCACATAGATATTTCAGCAATTTTATTTGTTAGTACATTAATGCCACCATGCTTAATTAAACACTTATTTTGATCTAAACTCACTTGAACTGTGGCATCAAAGTCTTGCATGATCATTTTCCAGCTCCGTATCTTGCAGATGTTGAAAGGACAAAAACTGACCTCCTCAATAGGTAAAACCAGACTATCCACTCTGCACAACACTTCATCAATGCGTTTTGGGTCACCAGTCACACCTTTTAGTTCTGGGCCAAAGATGTTATAAAACTCCTCCAAAATCTGCACAGAACAAATTCAGTAAAACTGCTTTTTATACTTTCACCTAACGTTTAGTTATTAAGTGAGGGGTGATCGATACTTATGAGGTGTATAAACACTGACCTGTAGTACATTATACAGATCCTGGCATACAGAGGCCATGTAGTCAGTCATCTCAAACAGTCTCTTGCGGTCAAACTCCCAGCGGGAATCCCTTCCTGATTCTTCAATTTCAGCACGCACCTTAAAGTAAGATGACTTCCACGTGTCCAGAACCTGATTAGCATCATGTACCTTGGATTTGGCTACGTCCCTCTTATCTCTGTCCAGCAAACAGCACATTAAGTTATACTCAAACTAATGAAAAATATTAACTAAAATATTGTTAAATTCAACCTC
Organism: Rachycentron canadum; assembly: GCA_038496675.1. NCBI lineage: Eukaryota > Metazoa > Chordata > Actinopteri > Carangiformes > Rachycentridae > Rachycentron > Rachycentron canadum. The sequence goes on from CM076654.1 coordinate 13,544,537, forward strand.
TAATCTAAATTTTGATGTATTTACACATACTTAAATAAAGTGCGAACATCTATTGCTTGAGACACATGTTCACACAGCTGCCAGGCAATACGCTCCATTAGAGGGACCATTCGCTCATTTGTGTTATAGTGGCAAGAGATTATCCACACAATTTGCAGGCTTTCCATCAGAGTAGGGATGGTCTCCAGGATCACACCAAAATTTGTTGCGGTAACCAGATTCTACAACAGACAGACAGATGGTAACTTTGAAAGAAGTGAAGGTGAGGATAGTAGAACAATTCTGTTGTCACTCTTTTGATTAAAAATATTCTTGGTAAGTGTGTTTTCAGTGTATACCAACTCCTGGTAGTTACAGTACACTGTTGATGTAAAGTCAGTATGAAGAACATTCAGCAACAGTGGATTTATAAAGAAAAAGAAAAAAGCAGCTCACCATTAAGTGTCTTTCCAGTGTGCGGAGGAAGCGTACATTTTCTTCTGACTCCACACACAATTTAATAAGTTCAGCAACCGTTCCTTGCAGGGTCTGAATAATACCTGCATCTGCTTTGGTCATCACCATCAAGATCTTCCTTACCACAGGCTCTTTAAGATGCTCATTCAGAGCACTCAGGATGGATGCACGCTCTTGCCAAAAAGCTATCTCAGCCATAGGTCCAGGTGCCTGGAGGAAAATGAAGAGATAATGTTGGACTCTGGTATATGGATATGTGTGTATCATTTACACTTTCAGATACCTAATAATTTCATTTTAGCAGACAGGGATTTTAACCTGTTAAAAATTGTTTAGACATTTCAGCAGCAACTATGCATGTGAATGCATGAGTTCTTCATCCAAACTTCAATACGACCAAGACTGCTTAGATTTAAACTCAGGAGAGTAACAAACCTGTGGCTTTTTGTTTTGCTGCTCCTCAATAACAATGGTAATATGAGTCTGCCAGTTCATCACACACTGCTCCAATTTCTCTACTATCTCTGGATTAGAAAGTAGTACATTCACATCCGGTTCCAGGTCTAGATCAGGGATGTGTAGAATAATCTCATCTATGACAAAGGGAGTCATATTTAGATTGTACTGTTTATTATGAAATGAACATAAAAATAAATGGGAGCAGTATATTTAAGGCTTGCATTTTATTCTTCAGAGCTCAATAAAATTTTTACTTATTTTATTGATAACCAAATACTAATAAATTTCTGGAATTAATATAATAAGCCCTTAAAAAACACAAACCTTGGATCTGGAGGTGTTGTAGAGTTGTGTTTACTGCTCCCAAAAACTTGTGTATCCTGTTGAGCAACTCATCACGAACTGGGGCTTGCTCTCTTGACTTGACTACTGAATTCTCATCTTTGCCCTCTCCACTCGGCTCCTCCTGAGAAGAAACTGCCCCACTTTGATAACCTGTATCTGCTATCTTCATCTGGTGGACACTAAGCAGGGGAATAAACACCTGACAAGGAACACAGACAATATATAAATCCAGCACTCATTATTCAAAAAAATTAATCTGAAAATTTTTGTCTGAACGTGGTTGAAGTTGGTTGTTAATGAATTGTATGTCATTTTACTTTGCTAAGTTTATTCTGCAGCAAAACAAGATGGTGTCCACTTTGCATGCCAATGTCAAATAGCCTGGGCATCAGGATATTGGCTTCATTCATGTCCAGTGGTTCAACAATGGTCTCTAATTGAAACAAAAATCTTTCGGTTAATCAGTTTTATATGCAATAGAGGCTAGAACATGCTTTACTGTGATGATACTGAACTTTCCTCTCACCCTTTGTGCTTCTGAGAAAGTAGAAAACACTGGATTTCAGAAATCTCTGTGGGTATTTGTTCACTGCTACATGAAGCTCAATGTGATAGACCACTTGAATCTCAGTCCTCTGAAAATACAACACGAGAAATGGGTTAAACATACTGTTAGATGATTTCACTGTCACAATGTGAAAGAAATTAAGAGGGTATAAATTAAAGTTTGATCTCACATGGCTGGGATTTTCTTCATTTGTCTCTTCTGAATCTGAGGTTATCTCTGCCTCACTTTGGTTCCAGGAAATGTCAGGATCTGAAGAGTCTCTGCCTTTCCTCCTTTCTGGGATTATAAACATTTTTCTTTAGATGCAGTCTTATCATTCATGCTAACAAAATTATAAGTGCAGTATGAGAACGTTGTTGAAAAGATTGAACTATGACTACATGACAACATATACCTGATTTACATTTCTAATATACAACGCAAATGACTACATTTTTCAATAACTTTATCTAGTAGGAGAGGCCAGGGTTGGTTGTCACATTCACACTAGAGGCTGCTACTATAAACTGTTGGTACAGAAATTTTCAGAATTGGGGTCAGAGGTCAAATACAAAGACATTTCTCTAATAAGCACTTTCACATTGCAGTGAGAGGACTTTTAATGTCCTTCTTATCAAAATGTAAATAGCCAAGACACAATGTGTTTATGATAAAACTATTGTTACAATTAAAGGGCAAGAGTTTAGGCTTTTTCATAGCTATGCTACATGTGAATGTTAGTATTATGGTTAGCAGAAAATCTCAGTTGTGGGTGATTGTCACATTTCTTGTTGGTTGGCACATTGTGAAAACTTAGTGTTGTTTGTGTTGCTCTCTACATTTTTCTATTGGGATAAAAAAAAAAAAAAAAAAGCAGTTGATTTTTCCTGTTTATGTTATCTCAATGCAGGAGGTGTGTTAGGTTGTTACATTTAAGTTTTAAAACTTCTTCCCACTAAGATAATATAGGATTTACTTTATATTACTTTTATATACTGTATATAAAAGAGAACAGCCAACCCAATGATGGGGATGGTTGTCACGTGAGCACAAGGCGTATTTGACAGCCCATATCTTTTGAACAGTATTAGCATTAGGAGAATGAGTTGCCTCAATTTCTACCTGAAACTCGAGGATTAATTTGCAGATTAAAAGGGAATCTATGAATGAGACAGTTTTTGAGAGATTCAAATCAAAGTAAAAGTGCGACTCTCAGCTACTTCATAGTGGGCCCAGTATCCCACTGCATATGGAGGACAAACTTGGGCTACACTTTAGCCAACTTACCAACCGGAACTTCAACTTCAACCTCCTCCTCTCTTATATTTTTGAAAAACAGAAGACATGAGGGCGAGTCTTCCTCTGAGACAACGTTCAAATAGCGGATAATTGTCTGCTCTTCTTCTCCATCTCCGCGGCTGAGCAGCTCGTCGAAACAGTCGCGACAGTCCGGCAGGTTGAAGCCGGCGGCCACCCGCTGTCGGATCCACTCCACTCTTAAGTCGTTATGGATCATTTTGGGTTTTTTTTTTTTTTTTTTTGCAGTTATCTTAAATTAAGACTTAGAAAAGCGAGAACCTGAACCTCTTTTGAAGTAGCGGTCGCCATTTGAAACGTTGTTGACAGTCGCTCAGTAAACAGTCGTGTTGTTTTAACGGTTCCACGTTGCCCTGGCAACCACAAGACGCCTCCCACAATAATTCTGGGAATTGGTTCCCAGCGCGACGACTGAAAGGCAACAAAACGTCCACTGTAACATACATGACAGGTTTGGCAGGGACCTGAAACCATGGATAGTTTTTGTCTTAAGTAGTCGGAAACTTCATATGGGAAGTAAATTTGCATATCAATATCATTGATTAATGTCATTGTCAAAATGAATTGTTTTCAATGGCATTATGGTGCTGTAGTTGCAGGCACTCCATCAGCTGAAAAAGTAAAATCAAGCTAAGAATATAAATAACTGGGTGTTATTACAAAAGCTGGGTAATGCAAAAAAAAATATAAAACGGGTATACTATATAAAGGGTTATTATACACAAGACTTTAACTTAATGACTTTGGTCCTTCTATGCTGAAAGTCGTTAAACCTACTATAGTTATAAAATGCTACAACTATAAGTGTCTTGGTGTTCAAAGGCTCTGAGGGGAGAAAAAAAAAACAACTCAAACAAATACAATTTATTATTAACATGATAATGTAGAGAGGATTTTTTAAGAACTGGAGCATGGCGTGTTTGACAATGAATCAAAGATGATCTCTAACATTAAAATTAATTGCAAGATTAGGGCTATATTAGAGGAAACTACAATATCCCCTCATCGTATAACAGTTCAGTGTTAATTAAGGCAAATGATTGTTAATCAAATATTACTCTGCCCCAATAAAATAGTGATTGCCACCTGTATCACCAAGATATGAAACCATATTGTTACACTTAAGGACAAAGTCATTATTTTCATTAACATGGCAATGTGGCAGGATCTTAGCATAGCAAACATTGCTGCCATTGAAAAAGTGCAGACAAGTCAATAATACTAATAAATTCACAAAATTAGCCAATACTACTAATGTTTGGTATTAGTAAATTTTTCATTCTTCTCCAAATAAGATTAAGGCAGTCCTACCACTGTGCTAAATATAGATAAAAGATCTTTCAAACTAAGGAGAACCTGACCAGCAGAGTTGGGCCAACAAATTGAAGATTTAAGTTTTTCATGCATGGAATGTTATATTGTACAGCAAGTGGACGCATAGGCAACACTGTGAATGCATAAAAATCATATCCCATTAACATTCAGCTTTAATTCTGAAGCAACATTTTAAAATATAATAAATTAAAAAAAATAATTCTGCCAAAGTATATACAACTCATCACACACCTGCCCAAGCACTTTTCAATACTGAAAATCCAGAGATCCTTTGCAGTGTTTTGGTACCACAAAGTAGGAATACAAGGGGAAAATGAAGAATGATACAGTATAATGTAATTTGGTTGGAATTCAATAAGGCTGTCAGTGCAACAAAAAATGTAAAAAAAAAAACAACAAAACAAACTGAAAAAACTGAAAGGTGGCTTACTACCCAGAGTATGGAAACACCCGAACTAAAACATAACAGCATTGATATACACAATTATGCTAGAATTAATGACAAAGATAACTGAAGAGAGGGGAAATAGAGGAAAACTAAAATAAATAAACAAGGAGATGACAAAAAAGTTATTTTATCTATTAAATTTAATTAGTGAGTCCCATGAAAAGGCCCAAATTCAACAAGCCTATCCTATCAAATGTCATCATTGTAGCCAAACCATGGGGCCAAAGCATTTGCTTATTACTATTTACTCATACCAAAATCATATATCTGTTCCTCCTATTTATTCTAGTATTCTATTATTTGGGGGTTATGGTTCTCCATCCAAGTGATATATCAACAACTGTTACCATCAATGTCTCAAAAAGAGAACTGATGGTTGAAAGGATGCAAGTAAAAATTTAAATTTGAGACTGACCCTTTAAAATCACAAACTGTTCTGTGGTGAAGTGTACTCATCCTGGTACAAAAAACCCTGTGTTACATATATATATGCAACAGCAATTTGCCAATAGTACACTGCAATATATGTTCTTGAAAAGGTTTGCAGGACAGCACTCAGTCCAAAGTTTGTGAAGTTCACTGTATAATTCCTTTGCATGATAAATTACTAAAAGAAAAGAAAAAGTGGAGTATGTCTGTATGAGCACAAAGCCCTGTTGGGTTGTTTGGACTCCTTTTACCAGTTAACAGTGTTACCAGATAGTGTCTTCACAGCAAGCCGTCATGCTCAAAGCTGGATGGCAGGAGAGAGAAGGAGAAGGGGCAAAACTTGACTCCAGTCCCACTGTAAAACTTATTCTGAAACTCCACCCTGAGTAAGAAAAAAAAAACAAACAAACAAAAAACAAACAGCTGCTATAAATATAAAACAGCAAGGTAATTCAAAGAACATCCTGTCAATAAAGCAAGTCCTTCAGGAGTTAATTATCATACCAGTGCAGCCGGAGGGCATGAAGGAAGGCAGACAGACCCTCCATTATCAGAAGAATGGACACAGTGAGAACAGCAAACAGACCAAACACAGGCACCAGGAATAAAACCCCGAGGGCACTGTCCATTCGGAGTCCTACTTGCATCACCATGGACCACAGCACCTCTGACAGTTCTGTGAAAGTGGAGAAAAGAGCATGTGCACAATCCTTCCAAGGGAATTACAAGGGAGACAAAGGGTATGTGCAAGTTCCTATTAAAGCTGGCTCCCGATTGGTCGATTTTTTTTTTTCCCTAGCTGGCTCCGGATTGGTCAATTTTTTTTCCCTGGCTGGCTCCGGATTGGTCAATTTTTTTTCCCTGGCTGGCTCCGGATTGGTAAATTTTTTTTCCCTGGCTGGCTCCGGCTTGGTAAATTTTTTTTCCCTGGCTGGCTCCCAATTGGTCGATTTATTCCTGGCTCCCAATTGGTCGATTTATTCCTGGCTCCCAATTGGTCGATTTATTCCTGGCTCCAAATTGGTCGATTTATTCCTGGCTCCAAATTGGTCGATTTATTCCTGGCTCCGATTGGTCGATTTACAGTGATTTCCTCCTATCAACTGCTTGGTCGATTTAAAGCTGGCTGCTGATTGGTCAATTTATAGCTGCCTCCTGATTGGTCGTTTTAAAACTATATTTTGATGGTAAGTACATCTGTGTTGTAATGCAGACATACTCACGGGCATGTGCTAGGCTCAGAGCCCAGAGCCTTAGGTAGGAGGCTGTGTTGGAGATACAACCTAGGCAATACTCTATAGTGTGGATGGCTTGATGCAGGAACTCATCTGCAAAGTCAAACTATTACAACAACAAAGGAAAACTCAGCGAGGCTGACAGAAACTTGGTTGAAATAACGATAGTTGCTTATAAGGATGTTTAAAATTGGTGGGTAACTATGCATTTATTTTGCTGTCCTGACCTCCTCTGCCTGGTGCTCTCCACTAGTGGAAAGATCAGTATGATTGCTGCCCTCCTCCATGTCATGAGCCCTCATCAGGTAGAGCTCCTCCTCACTGCTACGGCGCACACGCTCATATCCCTGAGAACACACAGGGAAAGTAAACAGATTAGCATATTTATTAGTCTGAGAACAAATATTTGGAGACACACATTCATAGGCAGACATGCATTTCAAACACTCACCCTGTACATTCCTAGGCGGTGGCTTCCATTGTGAAGCCAATAAAGGTAGATGGGTTTTCCTAGAAGTAAGACAGGCACTGAGAGAACAGCAATGACCACCAGAAATACCTGCAAGCCAGCCTGAAAGAAGCAAAACGATATTGCATTACATTTGAGATCTGTGATGTACGTAAAACGACATTAGATTCAATCTGTTAAGTCAGAACAGGGACATAAGTTACATTGTCGCAGGAGTGGTGCTTCGCATTAGCTTCTCACCTGCCCTGGGTAGAGGGGCTGCAGTGTATCACCCTGCATTAGGAACATGTTTATGAAGTGAATGAGGATGCTCGGTGCATGTCTGGAGTCCTTGGCAGAGAAGACCAGCCACTTGTAGAATATCATGAACACCAGGTAGCCAAACAGGCACAGCAGGAACAGGAGCTCAGGGAGAAATACCAAGTACAGGTTGTGCTTTTTCCTAAAGTGCCTGTTTTTGTTGACAACAGTGAGGCATGTTATTAAAAACTATTATATTCAAAATACTTACTGGTGTTTTTTTTTTTTTTTTTTTAAAAACAAAAAAAACTTAATGGTACTTACAAGTGATTGTAAGTGCTGAGGATGACCCCAAAGGTCATGTGTATTATTCCTAATATCACTGACATCTTCATTTTATAGGAGTTCAGAAATGTTAGGCGGTTGGTTGCCAAGTTCCAAATCTTTGCAACAGAAAAATGACGTACCCTGTATTACACAATTCATCAAATTATGTCATACAAATCAAATCAAGGCCAATATTCTCTACTCACCGGGTCAATTCCCAGAGGGTATGGCCCCTTGAAAACTCCTGTAACATTTGGATCCAGAGCAAGGACATGGTTCACAAGGAGCATCTCTCTTCTGTTAGGAACAAATGAAGCCACTAGAGTTTTATTATGAAACAAATCCAAACAGGTCATCTTATCTTCATGGCTCTGAACACTAATAATACAAAAATAACACTTAAATTTCTACAGTTAATACTATTCTTATGGACTTCTGGACCTGCTTTGTCGTTTTCACTGTTAAAATGCCATCCCTGTCATGAAATACTCACGTCCAGACCTTCTCTCCAAACATGGCCTTCACATTCCATCCAGAACCAAATATATTAAGAGACTTTGAGAAGCAGTCATTGTATATCAGACCAGTGTAGATGGAGAACAAGCCCATCATCAGGATGATATAACGCCCCTCAAAGAAAGTGTTCCAGATCTGCACATACACATGAAATCACTCAGTAACAGTTCAGAATGACATTGTATGCCACACACATACAGGTAGTTGCTTGCTTAATTGAGGGAGCTTTAAACTGAATATAAACAGCTTTTGACTGCTCCCTCACCTCATTCCTGGTGTTTTTAAGTTTGCGGTTGTTCTCGTACAACACCATCCAGAAAGCAAAGAGAGCCATGATAAGTCCATGACCCAGGTCCCCAAACATTACAGCGAACAAGAACGGGAACGTGATGATTGTGAAAGGAGCTGAAAAAGAAGTGGGAGAGAGCCAAGAGGGGAAAAATACTTATATATTGTAGCAAAACTTAAAAAGTAAAGATATAAACACAACAGGATATTAAAATCTAGCAATACCACAAGACACACAGGAAAGAAAAAGATCCCACTCACCAGGGTTGACTTCCCTGTAACTGCCCACTCCATAGGCATCCACAATGTTCTGGAAGCCAGAGGTAAATTTGTTGGTCCGTATCAGGGTGGGGGGAGTGTCATTGGTGGGTATACGATTGACAAAAGAAGGCACTGTTGCTCCACTTTTTCTCTGAAATATCAATGTTAAATCAAAATGTTAGTAATTTCCCATTAACTCATTTCATTATTGTGTCTTGAAGCATTTGATTAAGTAAAGTATAGGAACAAAAGAACAAAAACAATAGATGCAATGTCCCTTTGTGGTGGTATTGGCAAAATGAAAAAAAAAATCTCTGCAGGGACACTGCACTGCCTCTGTCAAGTAAACTGAATTACAAAGACCCTTGGTGAGGGTACTGAAAGGTACTTCCTAATGGAGTACTTGCTTTTATGATAACAATACCCCAATTCATGAAGCAACTGCCCCGGTTATATAAACAGAAAAAGAAAACCTGCAGTGAGGCCATATTAAAAAAATAGAGCAAATTTGTAAAGCGCTTCCTCACCGATCCTTCTTCTAGGGCTCTGCGCAGAGTGGGAATGTCACTGACAGGACACCACACCTCAGAAATCAGACACTTGTTAGTGACATCAAAACTACACAGGTTCAGAATATAGTAGATGGCCTTCATCTTCTTGACCTGGATGACCCAGGTGTAGACGGATTCTGCAGCCTTAATCAGGACCTGTCTCAGGTAGTCCTCTGTCCTATGAAGTACCTGGACACAGTAAGAGATTAATGGTGTGGTACCATCATACTAAAAGATCAAGAAAGGGTTTATAAAATGTAACACTTGGAATTTCTATGATTATCTTTGAAACATTAACAGAGGGAAATATATAACATTTACATTTTAAACAAGAGGCAGTTTAAGTATTTTTCTGTGTGAATAAAAGACAAAGAGATAAGAAGAAAAGAGAAGCAGTCAAGAAAGAGAAATTGATGAGAATGTATTAAAAAAAAAGAGAAATAACAGCTCAACTTTCAACTGAGGCCTCATGGTGATCATGTGCTACAGGGGGTTAGTGCATTCTATTTTTCAGTCAGTGTATTAAAGGTAACAAAAGATTCATGGTGCCCCAGACAGAAACTCAAGTGACCCTATAACTGGCTCACAAGAGGAACAACTGGGTTAATCGTTTAATGTTGTTCCTTAATTCTTTGTCCTTTTACCCTTTCAAAAGAAAAGCCACTAGATGTAACGAGATTCCATGCTTCTTTTTGGAAAAGGTATTCCTTTATCATAAAAACAAATACCTAGAGAGCTCCAATTTTATATTACCTAGATTGTATTTTAACAGGGAATTGGTAGCAAAGGCATTTCAAAGTAAGCCTTTAAGTAAATGCCAAGCAGAACACCTTATGTCACTAATTAAACATGTGCAAAATTAGATATTTTAGAAAATGTGAGACATACTGTGTGCAGGTCCTGAATGCGAGTCCTTAGTCCTTCCACAACATCATTCCTCTCCTCATTGCTACTGGGATAGGGATACAAGTGACAGTGGTAGCTATGGAGGGAAAATGTATTTAGTTGTTGTTCACAACTCATTATTATTATTATTATTATTATAACCAAACAAAACACATACTTAAAGTTTAACATCAGTCATTGTTGCTTCCATTAATTGAGCAACCACAGGATTAAGAGTTTCAGAGTAATTACCAGTCGCAAATCTTCTTCACTTTTTGGCCAATTTGGTCGCCCCAGTAGGAGATCAGGAACACCACACTTTTGGTTGGCTCCCCCTGCACAAAGAAAATGTGGTTGGATTGTTCGTGTACATCATTGGTAAGAAGCAGTTTTATTTTTTTCAAATTCATTCTTGACCTTTCCTGGAAACAGCACTGATTTTTTGCATATTTTTTGCTTAATTCCAAGCCTCCTCTGTTCACACGATTCAGTAATACGTTAACACTGCTTGTGAATTTTCCAGTGAAAGTGTGTCCTGACATTCCACTAGTGATCAGTCACAGCCCCGCATGCCTGCCTTCTGGCCAAGCAGAGGAAATGGATAACTGGATTAGTGCTGTCACTCAGTGTGAATGGATAAGATTGCAGCACTTGTTTATGAGAACAGCATGAAGGATGAGAACAGATATCAAAACAGCTTAACCTTTGTCATTGTTAATATTGTACTGGTATCTAACAGATATATATTTGGTAACTGTTTTGCAATCTTCCTTTCCTTGTTTCCATGTGCAATGCGCTACAACTCCTGTCCTCTGCTCTGCTTCTCATTATTAACAATTGAGATACTTAACACCATGTACCATGTTATATCAGTGCAATGTGTGTTTTTTTTCTATCATGCTAAATGACTGTGATATCAAAATATTTAAAATGTTGAAAATTCAAACTGTGTATCTGGTTACATATTGTTACAAGTTTGAATACCTACAATAATGATTACGGTATATAGATTGGTCCCATGAAAATCATGCGCAGACACAAACCATCTGAGGACCAATCTGTCCTTGGATGAGGTCCACAGTGTGTTATCAAAGTTGATTCACAGTAAATCAAATTCAGATTAATCACCAAATACCTAGCATCTCTGCAATTTAGGAAGTGAGATACAGTATTTGTTGAAAGTGTATCTTTTCCTTCACTCTTGATATTTTAATCTTACACTGTAATGCAGGAAAGCCATAACAAAAGTAATTTAACCGCAACAAATTGTGGATAAAGTTAGCCTTAAGGAACTTACCGTGTCAGGATCGTCCAAATATTCCTCCACCTCAGCATAAGTGAGGATGGTGTAGCCTTTACAGACTCTCCAAAGCATCCGCTCGAAGGCCTCAATCTTCACCCTCTGAATAAGACCGGAAATGAAACTGCAAGAGAACGAGAAGATTCACCAACAGCCTAACACACAAACCTTTACAGACAGCATGTGTTTTCACATGTTTGAACATCGTCAGTGTCACATGTATGTGAGCAATCTGGTTAACTAATCATGTTGCAGCAGTATGGTGATGACAGAGATATGTATCAGGAAATGTGCAACACATTTACTTTTTCCTCAAGATATTGCAACAAAAAACAAACATACATATCATGTACATAACATAAACATCATATTTGTGAAAGCTGGTAAACTGTGACAGAGCTAGTGCCGACTATCAACTCTAAAATAAATCAAACTCCAAGTCCAAGCACAAACATAAACATAATGCTGATATGGCTAGCAGCCAGAAATAATTTCATTCCTCACCCCAGTTTGGCTCCTAGCCTCTGCATGCTGTTGTAGTCCATCATTGTATCTTTCTCTAGGAAGGGAAACTCCTCATACTGTACTAGTAGGGGCTCTCGCTACAAGTAAAGACAAGATGCAGAGTGTAAAGATGAACGTAAATATCTAATCAAAAAGCAGCTTCTAATTGCCATATTGCAAAAAAAAAAACAAAAAAAAAAACAAACTTTGCTGTATAAACAAGAAGCAAGTGTGGATGTGTCCGGCATGTCACACCAACCTCAGAAGTTCTCTGTACAAAGTTGCGGGTGATGCGCAGCATGTGTGTATACTCTGTCAGCTCCAGCAGATTCTTCTGCAGCTTCTCTTTATTTCTGGTGACTTCACCCAATTCTACTTCTAGCCTCTGTAGCTGCTCCTGTGAACACACACAAATACTCAGTGATCATAGATATTATAGTGATATAATAAAAAGCTAACAATAAAATTTTTTGGGATGTGATCTAGCAGTTTCATACTCTATTACAAGTACTCAACTACATTCCAATAGCCCAGGAATAATGGCATCAACATATGAAATTCATAAACAATAAATGATAGTACAGAAGCAGGAAACCAACCATTATAGCCATGACATGCTTGGGTAGAGGGGCCACTGGGTTAACGTCTCCTTCTGGCAGTGAAATGTCTGCTTTCTTGATTTCTCTCAGAAGGTATCCTGTTAAAAATCAATAGTGATCTTTTCTAAAAAGGCATAAAAGTGTTTCAAAATGCCATGAGCAGCAATTGAACAGTTAAGGATTTGAGGAAAAGTCTAACAGTGTTTTATTCACTTCCCTTAATCTAATAATGAAGGGTTTGGTTAACCAAGGAGGCATTTCATTCAACTAAATTTACAACCAGCTGACATTTCTCATGACTGTAAGGTCACCAGCTCTCAATTCAATGAGAAGGCCTTCTGTGGCCTCATGTGTTCCTGCTGTGCTTCAACAGCCCCATCACAGCTTTGTTTTGATCCTGTCTGAGGCAAATGAAATTTCCTGCCCAAGCTTTGACTACAACTACAACTTAATAAAGACTCAGACAGCCTTACTGGAAAACAAACACACAGACAGACTTTCATTTATTCCCAGAGGATTATTAAGTTAAAGAGCGTATGCTTACCAAGGATCCTCTCCATCTCTTCACATTTTTTGATCTCGTTGACATGTTTTCGCTGAAACGCGTTCACACTGGGGTTGAGCTGAAACAGGTGCCAGAGACAATGAAGACTTGAATGATTAACACTCCTGTGCAGCAGCATTTTACAACAGCTATGCTCTGTGAGATAGCGACCTTTTCCTTCTGTGTGTTACAAGAAAAGTTCCCACATCTGCTTTGACATGCATTAAAAGTCAGTGTCTGGCTCTGGATACAGTTTATCCAGACGAAACAAACAGGTCAAGTCAGACGCACTTCGTCAAGTGTCGGTTTTAGCCAACTCAGCAGTAACTTTCAGCGTGAGACACTACTGAGTTTGGAGCCGGTTTACTTTGGGACTTACATCTCTGAACTCCACAAGCCCCAGCTCTCCAAGTTCACTGATGCAGTCGTATGCCGACCCAGACTGAAGAAACAGCTGGGCCAGACACATCTCTTCACCCCGGAGCAGGGAGCACATTTTGACAGTTCGCTCAGATATTCCCCTGCGCAGTCGACAGGCTAATGTTAGCGAGCTAACTACTGCGGTTTCCGTAAAGTAAACGTCAACGGCGGCCAGAAAAGTCTTTCTTAATCCTTTTCATGTTTAGGTTCCGGCGATAACACGGTGTCTGACTTGCACAACGCCGACTTTAGATAGCCATCGTTTCAGCAGAGGCTGTTCCTGGTAGCTAATGAGCTAGCCGATGAGCGCCGAACTGTTTGTCAGACCAAAAAAAACAAAAAACAAACAAAAAAACCACTGGCTTCGTCAAAGTTGAAAGTGAAAACGTGGAGCCACAGATATGAAACCCTCTAACGTAGGATATCCGACGATGTGGTCTCGACTCTTCTCATAGTTTGTGAAGTTTTAGAGGACGTCTGCTCGTCACGTCCATAGTACTCCACGTCACTTCACACTGTTGAACACGACCAACTTTACAGCGGCGAGTGAGCGTTTGACCAATGGTCGGCCCCCGCTGGAGTCTGCGCACTGCGAGCAGGTGTTTGGCCCTCATCGCTGTCTGAAGGCGAAAGTGCACTGTCCAACGTCAATGCACTGTTACATTTTAATCCATGATGATGCAAATGTTTAGCCACTCTGCTAACTCAGTACAAAGTAACACGGACGTGGAAACATGTTGCTTGCTGGTGCAGTCAAACACTGCATTGGGAGACAAATAGATTTAATCAAGTATCAGCAAATTCTGGGCCCAGATGTCCAGTTAGTGAAGAACCTGGAGTGAAAAGAGTCTGGCTTCTCCAACACGACAATGATCAACCATCAAAATCCACTATGAAAATCATCAAGAAACACAAGTTTAGCAATGGCCCTAACAGCTACCTGACTTGAACACCACTAAATCTGTGTGTAGATCTTTAACGTGATGTGAGACAAAAATATCACAGTGTTTTCAATGATCTGCAGGAAGTGTGGGTGAAAATTCTTTGCAGGATGTCTCTTAGAAAAATGGGTTTTCAGCTGTGATATTTGCTAATGGGGAAGTTAAGTATTGATTAAGGGCCTAAACCATTCCACATTCCACAACTACAATTATCTTTTCAAGGAAAGGCAAATGAGGCAAAATAAGGAGTTAATATAAATTTGATAGTTTTTACTTCCAAAGTCTTTGGTAACAAATAGCTAGAACCACTATTGAAATATTGGATTATCCATTCAATGCAGACAGAAGCAGTATAGAGGTCTAGAATCATTAACAGTAGCGGTTATGGTTATGGTTTTTTTTGGTGTTGTCTGCAAAATACTGATACTGTGCTTGTGGATCATCAGACCTCATGGAACATATAAAACCTGAACAAATGACTCAGAATTGAGTAATGGAAGTAATGGAATAAGAAACTAACTGGTTGGTGGAACTGAAATCCAACTAGAAGAGTGCACCACTTCACAAACCTGTTATTGAGAATGCTTTGATCACTACATTGAAGGATTGAACTTAAAATAAATAAGTAAATAAATAAGAAAAAGTATTTTTATTATTATAGTACACCAATAGTACACCAAACTATTTACATTCCAAAAAACATGTAAAAAATAATATTAAAAATATTTCAGTGTCATTTAAATACGTTATCTTGTTTAATCTCTCGCTCTGCCATTATTGCCCACTACAGTTTTAGAGAGTGGCAGTATACCATGCCTGTCGGATTTGTCTCCATGGAGTCCCAAGAATTGAGGCAGTGATAAAGAAGAACACCAAAATCAGGCCCTTGGCCAGTGACTGAGAATATGGTTCACCTGGGGAATGTGGAGGATAATGGTAAAAACAAGTCAGTAATAGCACTGTCAGTACTCGTTGTTTTCACTTTTCAATTACATTGTTGTTATTCAAAGAAATAAAATTTTCATGGCACAAAGACAGTTTCCAATTTACTAAATTATCTTCTAAAGGAAACAATAAATATTGCGCAGATTTCCTTGGATTAGATAAATTCCCACCTGTGTAATACTTGGTGATGGGAAAGGCAAGCTCAGGCCAACACACATCATTCCTGTTACAGTCATACTCTGTGAAGTTGATCTGAAACCTGGAGAAAAAAAAAGTCAAACAGAGTATCACGCTCTAGGTTAGAATTAGTTGTAGTGCAGCTTATTCATGCAAGTCATTTATTTGTCTCAAGTAAACAGCTCTCTTTATAAAGTCACACTTGTTGTTTAAGGACATACCTGGTTTTTGGTGGTTCTGTGTTGATAGGTAGATCTGTAAAGGTGACTGAGGAGGTAATGGGGAACAACTGAGTTTCCATTGGGTCCACACACAGAGAGACATCACCTCCTCCACAATCCATAGCCCAGGTGGAAAGGCTGTAGCTAAAAATATGGTTTTTAAATTCACAGTCACTTATAATGCTTCGTATATCTAATAGGAATTAGGACAAATAGTTGATGATAGAGAATACAATTAACACTGCATAGTAATGAACAACCTACTACACACCTGATTTGCAAAGCTCGAATATCCCTTTGAGGTATGCCTTCTACCATACCAGAGATAAAACTCCAAACATGGATATGCTGATGGGATGAAATCCCATAGCATGAACTTGTGGTGTCTTCCATAGTTGTGCTTGAATTTAGTGTCACATCTGAAATTTATATGTTGTGTGTAACATTCAGTTAGAAATAAAACAATAGGAGGTGGAATGCTGTTTAAATTGTTTTGCAATTTAAAATAAACAAGTTGATATTTTTAACAATGCATGATCTAGTTGCACACACATACATGGACTGTAGAAAAAGAAAACTTTATTTCTTTGCACTAGCTACTTACAGGTTATGTTCACCCAGTCTGCCACAGTCAGAGCATCTGGGTTTCCAATCCTTGATACATACATGGCTGTAGTTAAAGCTGCCTGTAGAGAAGTAATAGTCTCTCTAAAGGAGGGGAAAAGTTATTTTTGTTCAAATACGCAGACGTATATAGATCAACCATGACCACATGCAGGGCTACTGACCTCAAGAGATTACACTGACTCAGATTCTGTCGACTGATAGATAGCAGACATCCTGATGTTGAATTCTCCCCAAATAGAATTGGTCTCTTCTCATTAGTAGAACAGAGTCCATCACTCACTGCCAGATCAGAGAATGGTATTGTGACTTTAAGTCAAGTTGATTTAATTCAAACAAACCTAATTTTACTATTATACTATTCATTTATCAAAAACACAACTTCATTGATTTTACCTGGTTTCCAAAGATTGATTGTCATCCTCTGTATTGAGCCTGTATTATTGTCCAAAGTGTCTGCAATTCCACCAATAACAGGCTGTCCCACCTGGTAACCTGTCATTTATAATATCTCTGTTAGCCACTGCAGCAGGCACTTAAACTATTTTCTACAAAACAGTTCACTCCCACATCCAAGTATTCAAGTGTCAAGTATTTTATCTTGCTCTCACCTGGGTTCCCTGAGTTGCGCTCACCCATAAATTCTCCATTTAGAAACACAGCAGAATACCTTGTAGTTAGCACCACTGTTCAGGAGACAAAGAGTAAATATCAGCCTAACCTACATGAACCAAATCTCACATCTTGTATCACTCACTGACTGGTGATGAGCCATATCATGGGCAAGTGTTATGGGCACTTACCCCCACTATTCAAAGTGACAGTCCCAACAGTACGTGTCAGTGTGATACTTGTTATGCCATTTCCTTTCCAATAGAATTCATAATCCAACGCTAAGGTCACATTCTCACATACCAACCTCTCATCTTGAGAGAAACATGAACACATTTCAACATTAATGTTAATTGTCAGTTTAAGTTATTTTCATTTAAGTGATGTTATGTTGTAATTTCCATACCTGGAGAAGCAAAAGAATTTGTGCTTGAAATAAACTGACCCAAGTTAGTGGCCACTTCATCACTTATATCCACTTTAGCATCACCTTGAAGACATAGGAAATAAATAAACCAACAATTAATAAACACATACACCAGAATGTATCAATACATTACTACAGTGTGTTTAGCAAGTAAAACATACCCCCTTGCCCATTTTTCACTTTAATCCTCAAATCCATTAGTGAGGTTTGTAAGGGAGATCCAGTAGGACAGGTGCGTAGCAGAGTTACACATTTAACTTTGAAATCTTTCAAAAATGCTACAGGAGCACTGTTTACACAATGCCCAAGCACCTTCTGTGGAACACAAAGATACATAGTAGGAATTAGTTGTTACAGAGCTTTGGCAATGCATACAGTGCAAAATATAATCCTAAAAAGCTGTTTTGTACATACACACAACTAACCTGGGGAATAGTGAAGTATTGGTCATTTAATGTTAAAATAGGACTTCCTTGAACATAAACATTAACTGGCACTGGAGCTGAAAACACAGGTCTTTGGAAGGTTGGACCAGGCTTAGGCATGCTTGACAAATTAAAGAGCAAAAGATAAATAACATATCACAATACAAGCATTGATCAAACACATAATCACACAATCTGAACAATCAAACAAAAAATATAAATTCAATCATTTCTCACATTGTGTCTCCCTGGTAAAAGAGTCCAAGGTAAGGGTTGTTTTCAGGGGAAGAATGGACACATAAAAAGGGAAACCAATCTGGGGAGTTTTCAGAGGACTGCTCAGAGCATTGATAATCTGGAGTAGGTGAAACCTGTCCACCAAAGGGCCCTGGGAAACAGTGGGACACAAACAGCTTCAAATCTTCAGAGGAGCAGTCCTGACAGAATGAAAGACAGAAAAGTCATTGTTGGTTAACATAGAAAGAAATACATTTACCAAAATGTATGTTCTCTTATTAATATAATGCAATATTAAATACCTTGTCACAGCAACAGCGTATATCACATGCTCTGAATGTGAGATCACAGGGACAAGGTCCTAGTGGTTGGTGCACTTGGTTTGGAATGACTGTTTTATTATCTGAGATGGATAGGAGGTTTATTTTAATTAGAAATGTGGTACTCTCTAATTGCATTAAAACCCATTATAACCCAATATTTCATTTGAATTACCAGATCCAGCATTAGCAGGGACCAGCAGGGCATATATCTTGGCCTGGATCAGCAGTGATGCCTGAGGTGTACCGTCCACACAGGCAGACAACTGAAGGGTCTCCAGGACACACAGTGGCCGAGGACAGCAGTCTGTGTCTGTCTCATTCTCACCACACAAACGCAGGCTTTTATCCAGTCTCAGCTGAACACGAATTGCAGTCTGGGGCAACAAATGCAACAGATGAGCAGATCAGAAAAACTGCCATTCACAAAACAATATCAACTCTATTCAAATAGTTGTGGTTTTAACTACTAACTGCCTTTTGCTCCAGTGTCATATCACCATTACCTGGAAATATCATGAAATAATATGAAAATTAGTGCTCACTGTCAGATAGGGTTCTTACTTTTGCCACTTGCTCCCTCGTGAGCAGCCACTGTGTTTCTTCAGCCACACATGATGGAGGACCAATGCTTCCTGTAAAAAAATAAATAAATAAATATATATATATATATATATATATATATATATAGATAGATAGAGAGAGAGAGAGAGAGACAGACTGCATGATCATGTATATAAGTATTTCCAAACACCACTCATTCATTACGAATCCATCACCACCCATGTTGTGTAATAATAATCTGCTGCAAAACTGCGAGAAGAAGTCGTGGCAGAGCATTGGCGCTTCTGTCCTACTTTTCACCTGTTGCGTTGGATGGAGATACCGTCCTCAGTCTCAGAGAGATGCCCGAGGCGTTTCCGAGCAGAAATACAGACACCGATGGTCCAGTTGCAGTGAGAAAGGAAGGCTGGAAGACTGTTGAACACAGTGGTAACATTTCTGCTAAGTGTTAGCTACATACGTTTAATTAACAGCGGACAATCGACGCAACCTGTGAGATTAGCAATTTTACGATTTTTGCTCTAGCTAGCATAACGTTAGCACGTTTAACACAACGTTAGCTAGAAAAGTAGCGTTCAAACCAGCTAGCAGCTAACGTAAATTAAGCTATGTTCATGTAAAACTGCATGAATCCATTTGTGCGTGTTATCGGGGACTTACCGACAATGTTTTGAGTGTGAGCCAAGGAAAAGAGAAGGAAAACACGGATGACCTGGCGTGAAATGGACGAGCAACAGAACAAATCAACCACGTTAGCCATTTGGTTTCCTTCACATTATAACGTCGACATATTTGTAAACTGTCGTCGGTGTCTTGGTAACAGAGGCTTTAAACCAATCACAGCCCGGGAAAGTTCTTGTTCTGCGGAAAGACGAGAAACAAACTGACGCCTCGATGAATAACAGCGACCCCTCCGGCCTGGAGTGAAATATCTATGACCGAGCTATCAGTAGATTCCCTCAAGTATTTCAAGGTAGGTTTTTCAGTATTGTTTATCTTTTCTTTCTTTTTATGCCTTTAAGTTTTTTTTATTTACAGCAGTCGAACCAAAATACACAAATTCAAAATGGAGAACACTAACTTCCCAGACAGCAGCCACAGTCACCTGTTGAGGGCTCCTCACAGTGTCCAGGTGCCCCTGTTAACTAGTAGGAGTTTTGGTTATGGTGAACTAAACTCATTATATACACAACCCAGCTCATAATTATCAGTCTGCTACAGGTCTCTGACAGCAACAGTGCTGGATCATGTAGGTGCTTATTAAACCAGCTCTCAGGACTGGATCACACTGCACGTTCCCTGGATGAACTCAAACCTTGGAAAGACCGCCTTTATACTTTGTGCTCCAGACTCATGAAATAACCTACAATGCATGTTTAAATATTGATTCCCTGATAACAGGCTTTTAAATCTTAATGTTTATTGCAACTGTTTTTATTAGTAGTTGATTTTTCTATTTCTGATTGTTTGGTTTGTTGTCTTCCTTGTATGAGGAGCTGGTCCTGAGGAGATCTGAGAAAATAAATGGGTTGATGATGATTAAAGTTTCCCCCAGAATAGCTGTTATTTGTGTTACTCCTCAGAGCCCTGGCTGCTGACTGTTGGTGCTCTCCAGGTATAGTGCATCCCACAAGGAAAGGATGGAGTGGGAGGGGTTGGCTGTGAGCAGGGGCCTCCTGACCTGCTGTCGACCTCACATCTTCCTCAGTTCACACGTGGATGCTGCAGAAGTAAATCTACCTAAAGTCCAAGCCAAAAACAACTCTTACTATTCTTCTGCTTTCATTACCAAATCCACAATTCCCCTTCTTTTCAGACATGTTTACTGCTGAAAGGGTTGTTTCCTCTGGTTTATGGTTTGTGTGAGGAGAAGCTGGACTGTCACTACTTTGCCTTTGAAGGTGAGAAATGTCCAGGTCAGGTTTATTCATGCATGTAAATGGTGTTATCATCTTTGTAAATATGACATGTTGTTGCAGTGTTAACTCTGTGGCTGAAGAAAGTCAAAGATGGATGTATTATTAGAACTTATGATACACCTATGACATTCACCTAAGGTAACTGAGGAAAGTTTTCATAACGGTCCTGTAACATTTCTGGATGGTTATGTTTTTCTAACCCTCAGAGCCCCATAGGAGAGTGCTCCCTTTAGTTACTCTGAAGGTGAAAGCACCTTTATATGTGGAGTTAAATCCTTCTGCTTGTAAAGAAAAACTAAACAAAGCTGCTGGATTGTTGTTTTTGGTTTAATCAATTAAAGTTGTTTTTGCTTTGTTGATATTTGCACCTTACACGTGTTTTCCCCTCGTTACACTTCATTAAAAACCTGAAACCTGCAGACTCCAGCCTCTAGGTGGCAGCATGTTGATTTAACGCTGCGACAACCACTGAAGTAGAGTTGTGTCACGTGATCAGCCATCCTGTACAAGCGTGCTGTACAAGTGTGTCTGGTAGCGTCAGGGGTTATTATACTGGGGTTTATACAGCAATGTTGTCGTTTGAGGACCTGGTGACAAGTCTGAGAGACTGTGTGATCACCGAGGACCAATCATCTGAGGATGTCAGCCAGAGACTCAGGCTCTTTATTGATAAACTGTCTGAATCCTCCAGGTTGGTGCCAAACTCCGGCACGTTTCAGACCTTAGTGTAACCCTGTCCGTCCTGTATATGCTCTATCCATCGGTATTTGTCTTGTTTTTCGTGGTACTGACGGCTGAAATGTGGTAATAATGAAATGATGCTCTTGTGTGAACAGGAGTAGTGTGAAAAGATGTAAGGAGCGCTGTTTAGAAGAGGCTGCTCAGCTGCTGAGACAGATCCCAGAGGCACAGCTCGCTGGGTTAGATGAGAGACATCTCCTGCTTCTTGTCAGGCTCCTCATCTCCATGCAGCTGCAGACGGCCAACATCTCCACAGCCTGTCGTAAAGTGGACCAGGTCAGCCCATACAGTTTGATTCTTCACTGCACTACTCTGAAGACAAAATGCAATCTCACTCAAACTGAGACTGTTTGTCTCTCAGATGCTGCAACATCTGGCAAAGGTGGACCACCAGTTGGTTTTTAGAGAAACCCATCACTGTTTGCAATCTATGATCCACACTGACCAGGTATGGAGGTCCCACTTTACTTGTGTTATATTATATATTTGTGTAAAGGAACTACAGATAAATTTAAACTTGTCTTTGTTACAGATTTTGTCTCTTGAGGATCTGCAGAGAGGTCTGTGCTGGCTAAAAAGTATGTTTCATTACAGTATATATCACTAAATTCATATTTAAGCTCTTATCACCTTATGTTTTTAGCCTGTATGTTCCTGGAAGACAGCACTGTTGGTCGTAAGCTGTGGCAGGAGTCATACTTGTCCTTGCTGAACAAAGTGTCAGAGTTGTTCCCTGTTGTATTGCAACAAGAATCCCTGAGAGACGGACCACTGTGTTACATTGCTGTCAAGGTACACGAAGAGCAGTGTGTTAAATCCCTTTCATTCACCACACACTCACTCTGTGATCTAAGTTACTGACCTGAGAACTGTGATCTCTGCAGGTGTGCTTGCAGACATTTCAGCTATTGTCCAGTGAAGTAGCTCCTCTTGTGTGGGACAAGGAGCAAAGGGCAGCAACAGTGCAGAAGATTCTCCAGGCTCTTATGGACATAATACTTGGACAGGTTTCTTATTAACTGATTAGTTAGAGAATCATTTATTCAAGAGAAAGGTGTTTTACCTTTATTTAATCTCATAAGTCAGTGTCGTGTCTTGCAGTGCTGCAACAGGGACACTCGTCTTTTGGCTGGCACTGCTGTGGCCATGCTCATCAACACAGCATCAGAGAGCAGAGCTGGAGGAGCTGCTGCCTGGAGTCTGCTACAGGTCTCTGACTTAGGTGGGTAAATACCAACAGTGCTGGATAATGCAGGTGCTTATTAATCCAGCTCTCAGGACTGGATCACACTGCATGTTTAATATTGATTCCCTGATAACAGGCTTTTAATCTTAATGTTTTTGAATGCAGCTGTTTCTATTATTAGTTATCTATTTCTGATTGCTTGGTTTGTTGTCTTCCTTGTATGAGGAGCTGGTCTTGAGGAGATCTGAGAAAATAAATGGGTTGATGATGATTAAAGTTTCCCCAAGAAAAGCTGTTATTTGTGTTACTCCTCAGAGCCCTGGCTGCTGACTGTTGGTGCTCTCCAGGTACAGTGCATCCCACCAGGGAAGGATGGAGTGGCAAGGCTGGCTGTGAGCAGGGGCCTCCTGACCTGCTGTCGACCTCACATCTTCCTCAGTTCACACATGGATGCTACAGATGTAAATCTACCTAAAGTCCAAGCCAAAAACAACTCTTACTATTCTTCTGCTTTCATTACCAAATCCACAATTCCCCTTCTTTTCAGACATGTTTACTGCTAAAAGGGTTGTTTCCTCTGGTCCATGGTTTGTGTGAGGAGAAGCTGGACTGTCACTACTTTGCTTTTGAAAGTGAGTAATGTCCAGGTCAGGTTTATTCATGCATGTAAATACTGTTATCATCTTTGTAAATATGACATGTTGTTGCAGTGTTAACGCTGTGGCTGAAGAAAGTCAAAGAATGTCTGGGTGATATCTGGAAGATGGCAGGGGTCCGCCTTCTGCCCGACAACAGCAGCATGCAGCAACAGCTCATTCACATTATCTGGACAAATGCAGAAAGCCCAGTGAGTGGAATTAACAGCATTATATTATTTCAATTCAAAAACCTAAAAACACATGTACGGGCAAGGGCATTATTCAACTTAAACTTAAAAATTAACTAAAACAATGCAGGATATTGTATACAGTGTGCTGAGAATTTTAGAAGAAAAAAATTGAATTTGCACACATTTACCCTCAAACAAAGTAAAGTGTTAATGAGTTGTGTATAGTTTTATC
This sequence comes from Rachycentron canadum, assembly GCA_038496675.1. Taxonomy (NCBI): domain Eukaryota; kingdom Metazoa; phylum Chordata; class Actinopteri; order Carangiformes; family Rachycentridae; genus Rachycentron; species Rachycentron canadum. The sequence continues at coordinate 13,568,412 of CM076654.1, forward strand.
ATAAAGAAATATGTTCAGTACCACCTACAGTAACAGCCACACTCTAAAAGATATCTGTCTCACTGTGTATTTGCAGGTGGAAGGTGTGTCAGAATTTGTGCGCAGTGGATTTTGTCTGCTGTTGGAGCTGTATGAGATGGACTGCCAACAGTTTTGTGACACAAAGAAGACACTTTATTTTACTCTACTTCAACGAATAATCAAACTACCTTGGGAAGCCAAAGCCAAATATCATTGTCTTTGTGCCCTTCTGCCCTATCTGGGCACTGATCTGGTGAGGATGAAGCCTTATTAAGTTAAGAGTTAATAGTGTTACAATGTAGTCAGTCATGGTGATGTTGACTTACCTTCATGTATGTTTTTGTAATAAACCAGGTAATGGACCAATATTCTGAGATACCCAATCATCTCCTGAAGTGCTTGTCAACCAATCACCTGTCGCCATGTGGATCAGAGCTTTACAAGTGTCTGATCCAGCAGCAGAGGCGAGAACTATGCAATGGCTCACAAAGGTCAGATTCACACATTGAGCTGGAAATGGCAGATCAGTGGGCAAGGCGTTGGCAGCCCATCCTTCACAAGGCACTGATGTCTGATGTGACCCTGCTACAGAGCCACAGTTCAACACACTTATTACCCTGCACCTTTCAAGTCTTCCCCTCTGCTGTGGCTCATTTGCTGGCCTCTCTGGACCCATTTGCTCCTGGTCACCTCCATGCTTGGGCCTGCATCTTGAGTTCCTATCGAGCTGCGACTGGAGGCTCACCCTGGGCTCTTCAGGGCAGCGCAACCCTTGAAACCCTCCAGCTCGCTCTTGGATCTGCAGATGACAAAGTCCGTCTTGCTGCTCTCAACCTCCTTTGCTGTAGCCCAAAGACCAAGGACACACCTACCATAGAGGAGATGTCAATAATGAGGATGTTTATTCCTCAGAACCTAAACTGCGAGTCCTCGCCTTTTCGCCAGCATTTTCAGGCTGGAGTGAAGAGGTTTCTTGTCCGTATTAGAGATGGATGCTTGGCGCATGTCAGAGGGCAGAAGGGAAAAAAGAAAGGACATACCACTCACTCAGAGGAAATACTGGAGCAAGGAATAGGTGAGATAATTGACAACAAAAAAACTTCTATGCAGACTGATATACCTTTTATCTCAGTGGATCAGTGTATTTTTTTGTGCAACTATTTTTGGCAGGCTGTTGAAAGCTGAATGGAATACTATTACTCAGATTAAAAATATATACCCGCATGGAATACAGAACATGTAATGCAATAAGTCATGTAATCAGCATTAACAGATTTAATCACTCAAAGCAAAACTGAAACTGCACTAAAAGGATACATTATTTAGTAGAGTCAAGGGGGACATCTCAAGAATCAAGACCCAACTCTCAGAAGAGGCCACTTGGCATCCTTCTTAGTTCTTTTTACCCCACACACATTTCTTGTTTCTTTTTGTGTATCATGTAGAGTTTGTGGACTGGTTAGGTCAGCTTCCATACAGCTATCTGGCACCAGGACACAGTTACCAGAGGAAGAAGACTGTGTTGCTATTGCTGTCTGCAGTGCTGGAGACCTGCACAGATACTTGGAGCCCAGACAAAAAGAAGGGGCAACCCCCAGGTCAGGTTCTATGCACAGATCCGGTCAAATGATATCCTTTTTTTTCTATTGTTTTTGTATTATTTTTGTATTGGAAATTTTAATGAGCTCCATATATTATTTTTGCAGCAAATATGGGGTCTCTTATTACCTGTGCCAGACAAAGAGGACAGTGGGATTTTTTTTGCAGGACTAAACAACTGGTCCTTATAAGCTGTTTAGAAGATTCTACAAATGAGGTAAAGCTGCATTAACTTGTGCCATAATTATTTTATTTAGTTCGAATCCAGTTGAAGTTGCAGTTGAAGACAGAATATTTAACTTTTTTAATTTTTTTTTTTTTTTTTTTTTTTTTTTTTTTTCACAGATCCGGGAGCTCTCAGCTGGGTTATTGTTGAGATTTTTCCCACCCAGTTTTCCAGGTGATATCTCTGCAGTGCTGCTCAGGCGAACCAAACAGCTTCTGTGCAGTCCTCGGGTGCAAGAGGCTCAGATGGGAGCACTGATGATGAAGGTCCTCCTTCAGAAGTAAGCCTTTCCTCCCACATTTATAAGAATTATGCCTGCTTTGGATGCAAAGGATGATCAGTTGTCACTTGTTGTGTAGATCACGAGACCTGCCTGAAGACTGGAGGCTGAACGGTGATATAAATGTCAGCAGTGGAAGGAACCCTGTGGCCTCCAGTATGATCAGATTCCTGGTAAAGGAGCTGGAGGGGCACTACCTGACAGCTAAAGCTGAAATGATGTATGCTGCCCGAAACAAGCCCATACATGGTGAGACTTAAGATCTACAACACTGACATTCATAAAAATTATGTTTAGCCCTGGAAAACATTTTTCAATGCCTTAAACCCTTTTATGAACCATATTTCAGGTGTTGTAAGTGCCCTTCAGAGATGTTTGCTTGAGACAGCCAGCAGTGTCTATGACGTACTTGACCACAGTCTGACCATTGAGGTGCTGGACCTGCTGGAGAGCATCTCTCTGCTGCTGCTGGGTGTTCTGTATGGAGACCAGGATGTCTGTGCCACTGAAAAGGGTAATGGAGCAACCTGTGGAAAAAAGGGGGATTTGGGGATAAGTGCACCATATTTTTGATGCCACACAGTAAATCATGCTCCACTGTTTTAGATGCCCCCCCGTCTTTCTGTGAAATGGGAAATGCCATCAGCTCCCTGATAGCCCAAACATCTGGGGGAAGCAAAATGGATAGAGAGGAGTGTGTCCTGCTGTCTGAAGAGCACAGCCTAGTTCTCACCTGCTGCTGGGTATCCCTCAAGGTAAAACAGAACCAGATGCACTGTTTAGATCAGACATCAGATATAACATTTAGGAAGACATTTTAGTTTAACAAATTTGCCGCTGGTACATTTTCTCTTTATTTAGTTTTCTGTTGTCTTACTAGGAAATAGGAATCTTTTTAGGGTCTCTGGTGGAGAAAATTCTCACTCAACTCAAACCCAGCCAGCCCCTTCTAAGAAAAGAGGATCTGGTGAGAGCATCAAAAGTATTCAAGAATATTCTTCTTAAATGCCGTCACTGGGTAAGTTTTACAAATATATTTGGTATCAATAAAGCTGAATTTTCTCAATTATCATGTTCCCATTTGAAAAACATATTTCTTTTCACCAGGGGGCAGTAGAGGGATGCTGTATTGGCTTCACCAAGTTCTGTGCCTCTCTGTTGAGCAGCAATGATTCAGAGTTGAGGGATATCCCAGTTCATATGCTGAAACAAGTGCGTAGAGATACATGCTTGTATGCATTGATAAATATAGATGCTGGACTGCTGACTGTTCTCTCTTTTTCCTTGATAGGGGTTGCAAGTTGTGCAGTGCCCTCGTTCTACATCTGTGACCCGGCGGGCTGCAGGGTTGCCTATGCTCATCCTGTGTATTGCATCAGCAGAGGAGGCCAGTAAAGCAAGACCCCTGTTAGCCCACAGTATGAAAACATTGCTGGACACAGCCAGAATGCCTCTGCCGGAGAACTGGGACCAAACACTGGACTTGCCACAGGTTTGTAGGCACAGCGGGAAGATTGAGGATATTGGTCTTCAAAAGCACTTGCGGTCACATTGTCCTTTCTCTTACAGGTGTGTGCAGTTCACACTCTGCAGGCCCTGGTGCGTGGCTCAGGTCTAGGAGTAGCTGTCCTTCAGTTTGCTCCTGCTGTAGCCATCTTGTCACTCACGCTGCTCAGTTCTCCATGCTGGGCCATGAGGAATGCTGCGCTGCAACTTTACAGTAAGACACAGGCACATTAAGGTCTTTACTTTCAGTCAGTTCACTGTATTTGCAGTGTGAATGATTGCATTGGGACTAGGGCTGATCAAATTGCCCATTCAATTTTTGAATATTTGTTTAATTTTTTTGTCTTTTAAAATGTCATAAGAACTGTCCAATTCCTGAAAGCATAATTAACATGTTCAAATGGTGTGTTTTGTCTGAATGACTTAAACCCAAATATTCCGTTATTACTCCGTTACCTAATTGATTGTCAAAATAATTTTCTGTCTTTTGATTCAGTTCATCTCTAATAAATTCCCCTGATACTACAACATTTCATTTCCAGGTTCTTTGTGCTCACGAATGCTTGGCCAGCGACCTAGCAGTGAAGACAGTGGCCCCACCCAACATGGCATGTCCCCTGCTGCCTTCTTCTTCCACTACCCTGCTCTCCAGCCCTTCCTCCTAGGCAAGCTAAGAGAGGCAGCAGAAGACCTCCAGGGTAGACCTGATGAGGCCAAGCTACACCTTCAACCCTCACTCTACCCAGTCCTGACTCTGTTAGCCCAACTCCAGCCTGGTGTCCAAGACTCAATAGAGTGATTACTGTTTACTCTACTTTACCACTACTTGGTAGTGACCACTTGGTCATGGTACTATACATATACATATACATATATGTATACATGCCACTATAATTCCTTACAGTCATGGTTTTCATCCAGGCCAGAAGTATGTAGTATTTTAGCCCAACCAGCTGTTGGACCTGCGTATTCAATAACTTCCTCACCTTTACCAGTCAGGGAGAAACTAGCTGTTTTGGTGAAAATTGAAATGATCAAATTAACATGACTTTTTCCCCATTGGTGTGACTGAGGACCACTGTTTCTTTCTTTTCAGGATGCTGTCAGAGTTCCTGCCTCCTTTACTACAGCTGTCTGCCAGTCCTATTTACAGTGTGAGAGTGATGGCCTCCAAGGCTTTGGTTGCCATGACTCCCCCCTCAGAGTACATGAACATCCTCCTCAAACTGACAGCTCAACTGCCCAGTCCACAGGAGCGACGCTGTCACAACCAGTTCCATGGACAGCTGCTGCAGATCAAAGCTATTCTTGAGAGAGCTCTCGGCACAGACAGGTGAGGCTTAAAAGACCTGTTTATTCATTCATCAGACAGTGTCAGGCTTTGAAATCCTGTTATGTTTCTGTTCCACAGTGGCCCTTCATCTGCCTTATCTGTGGTGCTGAGCCGGGTGCACGACTCCCTCTGGCTGGCAACTAAAGCTCAACGCTGCCCCCTAGTGAGAACTGCCTACCTTGGGGTGGCAGATTCACTAAGAAGATACTGCTGTGAAACCTACCTCTCAAAGCTCAGTGACACACTCGTGGATGACCTGCAAACACCTCAAACAGGGCTTCAGGTGTTTAACATACACTATAACACACTAAATATGGGGGACAGTTACATGCTATGTGTCCCTTAAAATGTGTTTCCTCAATAAGCTCTTTACTATAAGTAATGGGTGAGCGCAAACATGCGCAATGCATGAACACAATATTTTCTGCCAAAGTTTGAGGAGTTTAGGTTATTTCGCATGAAATATTTGTGCCTGTGCTGCTTTGTCATTGCTCTTCTCACTGGTTTCAAGTGAGCAGAGCTCTGTTGGGAAAAACGTGATGTGTTACTTATTATTCATGAGCACCAGTCAGGATTCAGCAATAAACAAAAACCCGACAGGAAAATTCAAGATCGTAAAGGCCCTAAAAAATTTGAAAATGATTCAAATGTTGCTCACTACTGATTGGTCTTGGTAATGCATTTTGCCTTTCCATTAAATATTTTTGTACTCTCCCCGATCCTTAGGGACAGTTTTTCTCTTGTCTATTTATAAAACACTGGCAGATGAGAGGAACGCTCCGCAGACACTACGGAAAGGAGAGATTATGTGACTCTGCACATGATACATTTATTTAAGGCTGAGCTCTGACAGCTTGAAGCCACAGGTTGTCAGTATTTCTGGTTGTATCCATGGTGCTATGGATATAGCCACCGAAGCTGTACTGTGACCACGATTTAACGCACTACGTTTCTCTCATGTATGACAGATGTGTTTCAATTCACCACAGGAATACAGCAGCTTCAATACAACATTTATCTGCACAAACACATATTCCCCAACAAATACTTTTTCTAATGCTTTATCTGTGTCGTTCCCTCAGGTTGGTTTGTCATCCTTTCATCAAAGAGCCATCCACTTTCTATGTGCAGATCCTAAGTGGGCAAGCCGAATCTGGAACAGCTTCTCTTCATCGAGCCCTGGCCTGAAGCTCTCACTGGTTATGTGGGTGGTGGATGGGAGAGGTTCGCAGCAGACCAGCCTTAAAGAGGTGATCCAGTGGGTGTTGCAGGTGAGACATGTTCCCTTGACTTCAAAATGAAGAAAAGAAGAAAACAAACTTCCCAAAAACCTGTTAAACAGCTTTCAGTATAACAAATTTGTTAGAACACAATGTGAGGAAATTGAGGAAGCAAAGATAGGCTTAAATATAATGCCAAGGGAGGGCTGAAATTGGGAAGGAGATTTTTTTCCAAAGGGTGTGTCTCCTTCTGTACAGTCAAGCTAAGGATTTCTGTCCCTTATTTGCTGTGTTAAAATTCATGTTGGAAATTTAGATAAACTCTACAGCATGTTATGTTATCTAGGCCACCCATTTGTGCCTTCCTATGTATATCCTGTTAAGTGTTTAACTGACTCTCTTTAAAATAACATGCTAATTCTCACCTCATTTAGTTGCAATTGTTGTGCTTGCATTGTTGTTTATGTCTGCAAAAAATCTCAATCTTTCCATGAGTGTGTGATAAAATCAAACCCAAAAGAATGATGTACTAGATTTCTTGTTTTTTGTGATATGTAGATTTTAATTCCAACGGCTCTTATATGATGCTTAGTGTGGTCCAGTCAGGGTTTACTTGGTTGAGGTTTAAAGAGACTAATAACTGATCCTTTGACAAGTACATTAAAGGACTATACTAATGCTCTGTGTTGTCAGTCAAACCTGAAGGAGGCATTGTTGAGCCACAGTGCGGAGTACCGCAGGATCTACCTTGCAGCCCTGGTGGCAGTGATGGTTGGAGGTGATTTTACTTCAGTCCAGCTTCTTTCTCCGTTGGCCCCACTGGAGGAGCCAGTTCTGCTTGAGTGTCTAACGCTGTTGCTGGGGGACCTGGAGGAACAACGAGGTGGCCCAGAGTTTCTGTCCCAGGCTCTGTGTGCTGCTAGTCTGCTGCTTTCCCAGTTGTCCGACTGCAGGTTTTTTATATGTTTTGTTGTCTTTTTTTTTTTTTTTTTTTTTTTTTAATAATGCACTCCTACCTTCAGCTCTGACTTTCTTCTCATCTTTTTACAAATTAGTCTGAAGATATCTGTGCTGCTGCGCTGGTGTAGTGTGTTGGAAAGCCTTCGGTGCTCATATGTTTCTGAAGTGCTCAGGATGGCAAGTGCTGAAGCACTGTGTGTTGCTGGAGTTCCACTGATGAGCCACAGCCTCAGAAATCACTGCACTCTGCCTGTCATCATATCCAGGTATGACGAAAGCCAAATATTGATATTGAGATGATAAACTCTGAAGAACAGAAATTCAAACTGTGGAATCTCCCTGGTTTAGGTTGATCAACACAGGCCTTTACTTGCTGCAGGACCAAAGCCAGCAGGTGAGGATGAAAGCGGCCTGTTTTGCTTCCATGCTGCACCATGCGAGAAGACAGAAAAGCCAGAGGAGCATCTACCTCATACAGGTCAACCAGGCTCTGCCACTGCTGCTGGACCTGCTGCTGGAGGAGTGCTTCGACTCTCCTGAAACATTGGTGGTGCTGCTGTGTCACCTGCCTCAGTCAGACCTCAGAGATGTGCTGAGAGAGGCTTCAGAGACAGGGTTTGTTACCCTGCAGCACCAGTACACTATTTTAAAGAGCAACCTTGATTTGATGTAGTGTAACTATTATTATTGCTCTGTTCTTCAGGTGTTCCAGTCTGTACGAGCAGGATGAGGCCAATGTGTTTGCAGAACCCTCTGTGATGTCGGCACATGTGCTGCCTTACCTGCTGCAGATGGCTGAAAAATACTCTGAATCCTCTGCTTTGGCACAGAGCCTGAGAGTGTGGGTAGAGCAGAGTGCTGCGCTGGTGCCAGACAGCCTTGCAGCGTGCAAAGAGCTTCTGCCAGGTACCATATGAGCTTGTCAGTCTGAATATGTTTGATTAATTTATTTGTTGAAATATTCAAAATGTTTTGTGTTACAATGCAAATAAAAATTATTCTCTCTCTCTCTCTCGCTCTCTCTCTCTCACACTAGGGGAGACATTGTCCTCGGCCTGGCTGGCTCTCCTGGCGAACCCTCATTTCCACAGCACCGTGTGTAGCCTGTTCACCAGGGCTGCCTTCCTCCTCCAGCTGTTGAAAACATCTGATGATGTACGACGTCTTTGTGATCCTTCATTGCTGCACCAGAGTTTACGGGATGTTTGTAGTCTGCTCAGTCAGAACGGTGTCCACTTTCCTTCTGCTTTAACAGCTGCTGTGGCTGGAGAGGTGCCACTGTGACTAAGCGAAGTGAACAAAGCCTTTTGGCCAGGATAAAATTTCCTTATGACATCTGCAGTCTAGAGTCTCAGTCTCAGAATATCGCAACTGCTGATGCTGCAATAGTCTAGTACTTAACAAGCTGACTGAGTTATGTAAGTAATGCAAGAGCTCAGGGGCTGAGGCCACTTGTAGCCATCATCATTTTATATCCACAAAGAAGAGGCCTGCGGTGCACATGGGGTGGGGGTGGGTTATATTTTCTGGAGCTTTAATCAATTCAAAAAAAAAAAAAAAGGTTATGCACAGACAGTAGAATATCCTCAGGTCTGTCTTCGTGATCACAATCATCCCAAGCAATATGGTCACTTAACTCCCAACACAGTGCTCCTGTTCTCTGTTGTTGTAAGTTGTCTACAGCAGCAGCAGCAGGGCGCAGACTGATGCAGTGATGTAATTCAATAGAATCTAGAGATATTGGCTGCTTGGTGGCCAGCAGGGAAATATAGTGTACAGTTTAATGCTCCATTAGAGGCCTTCTGCCTGGTGTGTCCACTTTCCAACCACATGAGGGGTGAAGATGATTGACTGGATCTGATAGAGAGCTGGAGGTTGCCCCTCAACGGACCACATACTAGAGCAGTCTTACATCACCAAACATCCCACTGCCTCTGTTTGAGATGGGCAGCTCTCAGTGTTAGATAAACACTGGCATGAACTAGATTGCACATGCTACGGTTGGCCATATTAGCCAATTAATTAAATGTATGTAGTTTTTATTTCCTTGGGACAGGGTATTGTAAGAGGTAAAATCTCAGCAGATTCAGTTTCCAAATCATTTCATCAACATCACTGTAAACCAGCAGTGTTGTAGTTTTTATCTTTTCTTTTAACTGTTTCTATATGCATATAAGGTAGTTCAAATTTAGCCAGGGTTTCCGTTGTGTATGCAGGAAGCACTGTACTTTTGAACATCTAGATTATGCAAACGCTATGACATCAAGCTTATCAATGATTCATACGTAAATCTTATGTAATGCATTTCCCTACAACCTAGGCCAAAATAAACACCTGTTGTGTAGCGCTCTATGAGATTAACGTGCCTCAAAGGAAGCTACATTAGGTTCCTGTTGAGAACATGACACAGAACAACAAGGTGACATAACAACAAGGTAATCTTCGAGAAAAAGCTAACAAAAGTTTAAATTGCATTTCACTGAGTTACGCCTACAGAAAGAAATTATGACAAATTATGTTGAGGCAGTTATCCAGACAAAAACGTGTGGTTAAAGTAGAAGTTCAAGTTGTTCAAGATAAAGCTTAATAGCACAGACTATAAAATTAGGATGTGAACAGGCAAGAAAAACAGCTTTGAGCACTTGATAGCTTTTCAACGTGACTGAAAACAGAGACATTTTACTTTTTATTCATCATCAGACTGTACTTGAACAATGTGTGTGTCTTCTGCCTCAGCCTTGAAAACAAAGATTTAAGGATTGAGTTTAAGACTAGCAGGGTTGGAAATTTCCTGAAGGCAAACTGGGTAAAAAAACTGTAAAATGACCATCTGGCCTTTACTGCTGTTGCTGACAGTGCTGACTGTTTGAACCCTCAGTAAACCTGCATCCTGTTAATTACATGATTAACTATAGCAACAGTGAACAAGGCCAAGTAGGTAAAACCAGTTTTATTTGGTTTGTGTGTGTGTACATCCATATAGAGGTGTTTTTCCACTGTTGGATCCTGACAGTTTAAAAAAATGCAGTCAGTATTTTTTTTTCTATTCTACAAATGATTAAAAAATATTTTCTATTGAGATTATTCTGCAAAATAAATTTGTCTTTCATATGATTAGTGCCAATTGTCCTTAGTTTTTGAAAACCCTGACATTTCCAGTAAATATTGCAAACAAAGGCTCTTTCCTTCACAGAGTCCTAAATACAATACAATGTGAAACCTGTAATGAGTTGAATTTTAGCTCTCTGTGGTTTATTTTGATTTGCTCAAAAGGATTTTGGTATTTTGATAATATATATATTTGGTAAATTAAATTGTTGCCAACTTCACTGAATCGGTCACTCCAGCTCATTTTATGTAGCTATAGATAGAAGCCTGTATCTAAAAAGTTTGTCATGGTAAAAATGAAAATGTTCATATTCAAATTATGAGCCAAAAAGTCACATTTTTGTGTAATAGTTACTCCGTTGTCAGGATGTTTCATGTGTCATTTGTTTTTCCATTCATATTTATTCACCCCTTAATAATCTAGTGACTTGTTGATTTCCCCCAGTGCATGCTGGGAGAGGCTCCTGCCTGAGTGTGATGGAGAGTGCCAGACAGATGATCTGTGTTTGCTCTAGTAATTGCCTGAAAACTGGGTAAGCATCTCTTTGAAAAGTGGCTCGATGGGCATTGAGTGAGTGAGGCGCTAGCTGCCCTGTTTACCCCTCAGCAGCAGCAGCAGCAGCAGCACTCGGCCTCTCTGCTCTGAGCACAGCTGTCCCTCGGCCTGTGGAGAGTCCTGCTCTGACCTACGGGCCTGGGGGGGTGAAGCCTTGGGAATGGGACGCTCGACTGTAGACAGATGCTTCAGGCACTTCGGGCCAGATAAGACTCTGCAGTTGGATGAGGATTATAGATGGAAAGTAATGACTCAGTGCATTTTGACATGAAAATAGAAAGAAGAGCAGCTATTTATAGACGACCACAGAAAATGTAATAAACCTGGGAATAATTATTCCTGGTAGATGAACGGGGGGGGTTGTGGATGAATTTCTTCGACTTTCAGTGCTGACTGTTTTGACGATGTGTCCCGACTCACAAGGCTGTCTGCAGTGATAAGCTGGCAGACTGTTTCCCAGCTGATGCTCCTTCCTGTGTGAGACTGTGAGGCTTTAGGACCTTGAGGTTTGTACTGCAAAGGGCAGCTCCTCCCCCTCCTCCTCCTCCTCCTCCTCCTCCCACTGAAGGCTGTTTACCAAGAAAACAGACCCTCTGACAAAAACAAGGGCTGGGACTCCAGTGAGAGGAGCAGTGTGACTGATGCACATTCAGCACAGGCTCTTCACCCACCATAAACATCCTAGACTTGGTTTCCTCTCTTCTGATTGTCGGAGAAAAGGCAGCATGTTGTCGGTTCACTCAGCCCGTCATCTCTGCAAAATGTTTCTCTCTCTGCACGTTGTTTTCCTGAGCCTGGCGATGATAGAGAGCAGTGCATCAAATGGAAACCAGAAAGGTAAAATCATGTATTATTGACTGTTTTTGCTTCATTTGTTGTGAACACATCACCCAATCTAGCCAGGTTTACAAATTACATGTATAAAAATAATGATGATGATTTTTTCTTCTCATCTTTTTCGATTGCTCAATCTCTTATGTTTGTTATTCTCAGATTGCATAAGATCCAATGGTGTGGAGTACAGAGGCGAACAGGAGAGCTCCTTCTCAGGTCTGACCTGTCTGAACTGGTCCAACACTTCTAGAGACTATGATGTTCAAATCCATCCTGATTCTCAGACAGGTAAACAACTGATGTGTCTTTTTACACAGAGGCTGGGGAATCACACATTTCATGAGCGATGAGTGTGATTTCTCTCCCTGTGTTGGGCTCGTACTTCAGTATAAATCAGCAGGAGACAGGTGATTTTGAATGTCTCTGATTGTTGATGGGAACAACAACTGTCTCCTCTGAACACCTTTTTAGCTTCTCATACAGTGCAGTGCTGTAGTTTCCCATAAATGCTCAAAGCAACAAAAACAGATAATATTTACACACTTCAGATACTGCGCCACTGATTTGTGTGTTTATAGTGTTAAATAGCTTCTTTCTCACAGCAGCGGCTGTTTCCTGTCTTTGTGCTCATGGCGGCTTGTTCATTGTAGTGTGACAAAGAAGTGTTAATGATTAATGAATCCAGTGGTTTACCCACACACCGACAGACAGACACAGAGAGGCCTGTAACTCCACGAGGCATCTGAAACAGCCGTGGTGTTTTTATCGTTCCTCTTGTAGGTGTTGGAGATCACAATTGCTGCAGAAACCCAGACTCCTCTGAGAGGCCTTGGTGCTACATTGCTGGCCCAGATGGGACGGTGCAGAGACAGTTCTGTGCAATTAAAACATGCAAAGGTAGGTAAACATTGAACATAACAATAATCATTTACATGTGTGACATTTATAGAAAAACTCCAGATACAAAAGTACAGCAAAGACAAATATCCACATTCCCAATTAATGATAAGTGACACTGGAACAGCAGCTTTTCTCAGACTACGTTCTCTTGATGCTGCAATTACTTTTTCTCCCCTGTAAACCTCTCATTAGTTTAAAAAGTTGGCCATGCTAGAGAAAATAATGAGCTGAAATTTTTGTTGCTATGCAAATGTTCTAATTATTCAACACACAAAAAAGAGTGATGGGAGAGGATGCAGCCAAGTTTTAAACTTTTTTGGGCCAATAAAAAACTTTGACCACAAATAACAAAAAAAAATGTGCTCATTAGAGAGATCATTTACTTTCTTTTACTTTTCCCACTTAAAAATATTAGTACTGTAGTAGGTCAGTTGGTCAGTGCTAAGTCTTATATGCTTTGCCTTTGTTCCATTTTGTCTTGGAAGCCAACCCAAGTCACACAATAACAAAGCCCTGCAGTCACATGGCAGACAGTTGAATTTAAAGAGAGTTGACCACACCCTGAAAATGCATTTGCAGAGAAACAGTTTCCCCATAGAGACAGCAGCTGATTGGCTGCTGAGATTTATGACTTCATGCCCTTTAACTGCAGACTTGGTAAACAACAACTCCTATCAAGGAAATGGAAAAAAAAAAAAAAAAAAAAAAAAAAAGTTAAAGACCACATGGTGATATCCGCATTTGAGCCTTCCTGTCTCATGAAACAGTCAAGCATACAGAGCCTGTGTCTCTGGCTCATGTGAAAAACGCAAGCGCTCACAACTGATTTATGTTCCAACAGCTAAATGAGAGCAGAGTTAGTCGTGCTGTCGAGGAGGTTTTTGCGTCAGTGGTAATGTTATTGGACCAACAGTAATTTGAAACCACACGGTGCAGATAATGCAGTCAGGTCAAATCAACACAAAGTGTTTTCTAAATGCATCAAGTGTCTCCACAAACTTCACAACAAAAGAACATTAACAACAGATATAAAGATACATTTAGATTAAGTACCAGGCATATAAACATTAAGAATTCATTCTTGCAGCGTTATGTGGTATAAGTAATTAGAGGGCTAAACTGTTATGTGTTAAGTCCTTTTAATGTGCATGAATTAGCATAGAGGGAATAGTCTATGTAGTTTGATAATAGGATATAGATATGGATAAAATCCATATATATACTGTGTATATAATTATAATATGTCATTAATATTTTGATATATGCTGGGATAAAGGACATTTTCTGGAAAATAATTGAATAACTTGAAACACAACCTTTCTGGCTAATACAGCAAATTTAATTATTAGTTGCCCATTAAAGATATTTCATCTCAATCATATAAAAATAAAATAGTCATAAAGTTAATTGATTTACAAAGGCAATAATCTAGTATACCTTGAGTAATTAAAGGTAGAAATACCAAGGTATAAATGATTTGATTACAAAATATTTGATGATATACAACATAAATTTATAGTGGCCGAGAATATATTTGTAATTTTGCCTAATTTGTTTCATTAAAGTATTAAAGTAACTGATCTTGATCAAATAAACAGTTTATTTGTCTAAAACCAACAGTTACCTGTATCTCATGGACACAATTCACTTTAATCAACAGAGACATGACTCACACCGTCTTCAGTTAAAAGTCATTGAAACTGTTGTTTATCACATTGCATTGTTCGATTGTGATTTCAGAACAAGGTTCTACTGTGGCAGCAGAGGCCGAATCCCTCATTCGAATAGGAACCACTCCCTCCACAGGGAGCTTTCAGTTGGCCAAGTCAGGACCTTCTCAGGGAGAAGTTGCTGCAGTGCAGCCAGTGATGGGAATCAGCCAGCGAGTGCGCACAGGACCCAAAAAGAAGAAGGACCTTGGCACACTGGGTATGTTTGTAGCTGCTCTGACAACATACAGTATATGATATGATATGATATTGGTGGTACACACTAACTTGTGCTCTTATTTTGTTTGTTCAGGCTACGTCCTTGGCATACTCATGATTGCAATTATAATCGTCCTAGGAGTTGGCATCACCTTTGGCTACTTCTATAAGAGGTCAGTGTCCAAATCAAAAGTCATCACATTTGTTTCAGTAATGGAGGAATTTAATGACAGAGGACCCAGCATAGAGCATTGATTTATCAGGCGTTTATAAAGCAAAAATATGATACTGGAGACTCGGAGCCTTTGTGCTGCTGGTAGCTTTGAGATGTGCAGGACAAATGTAGCCACTATGTTGAGCTGAATCACATAATAGCACGCATGTTAATGGTCTCTAGAGTTTAGGGCACCAGCTGTTGTCCACATTCCCCAACAATGCTCCCTGTTGTTCCACTTGGGTGTAATGAAGCCATTTGAATTTTTTTTGTTACAACAACCACAACAGAACAGAGGTAGAACAAGGCACGAAATGAAGCTCCTGCAGTCTATTTTAAGTATTCTTGGTTCACATTCTTGAAAGAGAAGGGAGCGGGGAGGTTGGGTTGGATGGGATGGAGAAGCCCTCGCATTCACTGCAGTTATATAATATGCAAAATGAGGGGTACTCTGATTCCTTTTGGCACAGCACAAAATGCCCTTACAGATCTGGGCTTGGCTGTCAAATCTGATTAGCAGTGCCCCTGTATTTGTTTTCTATTTTTAGGTGGTGATTATTAATAAGGAGGAGCAGCATATTATGTCACAGGGTTTATATCTGCCCTCAGTGTACAGTGACATCACCCTCAATAATGTGACTGATGTGCTACATGCTCATATTCAGTTGCTGATCATCATCATGCTGTACGCCTTCTACAATATAAATGACTCTTTGCACTCCAGGCCACAGAGGGTGTGACGACACACAGAGGTTCATACTATATCCTGACAATAGGACTAACAGTAGGACTATGAAGTGTGTTGAATGGGACACTGTTCCCTTGCAGGCTTCCCATGAATCTGAAAAGCTGAAGGCTCTGTAGTGATGGCCTCAAGCTTGTCATTAGCTCAGCACAAATACTGGGAATGGGGACACAGCAATCTTGAGTACTTAAACAGGTCCATCACAGTTTCAGGTTTTGGGCAAGAAATAATTTGGCACATAATCCAACCTAAAACTTTAGTTATATTTTTACACTATTTTGAACAAATTATACAAACATGTTAATTACTGAGCTTTAGAGGTGCTTTTAGGTAGATTTTGTTAATGGACAGGGTCAAGCTTTCCACTCGTTTCCTGTCTTTATGCGAAGCTGGGCCAACTAGCTGATGTGGTATTCATCTCCACAACTTATTCCCAGCGAGAAACCAGAAAAGTTTGTGGGAAATGTGAAAAAGCAAAAACTAAAATTAAAAACTAAAACTAAAATTAACTACACCCTTGTGTAAAGAATCAGTGGTGATGTGCAGGGTTTGAGTTGCACAATGCACAGCACTGAAGCAGGTGGCAAGCAGGTATTTTGAGTCCAAGAATATATTAGCCTGTCTTGGCTCTAGATCAGTAGAAAGCAGCCTCATGCTGCTTCCCATCACTGTTGCCTTGGAGTAGATAAACTCCTTGCCAGCTTGTCAGCTCCCTGTTCCCCTTCACCATCTGTCCCTCGACTTTGTTACAGACCAGGCACTGGTAAAGAGGACCTTATCTAAATACAGTATGATATCAGAAGCTTCTTATCGTGAATATTTGGCTTGGGTGGCCCACAAATGCACTGCAGTAACAAGCATCAGCTACAAGAATACTTAAGACATCATCATAAGCCTTGTTTTTATTCTTATACCAACAAAATACATTTTGACACACTGGTCATTTGAATGAAAGTCTAGAAATAATGAAAATCTGTTCAGCTCTACAGAACAATTTAGCTTGTTTTGGGTTTCTGGTCCATAACTTTCAATTTCACCACTCTCATAATATCGTTTTTGGCCGCAGCAGGCAGCTGTGCTGAGTGGAAATCTCTGATAAACAGCAGGCACACAGTTAGTGACTATCTGGTAAACACAGTGGAGCATTTAGCAGCTAAAGAACCAGATATTTCCTTCATCGGTTGATAGAGACTGAAACTGAGTTGACTTGAAATGTGATTATTCGTGTTTTGCTGACAGCATGATTAATCTCTGTGTGTTGGCATTTAGGGGTCGGGACTTTAAGAAGCAGCATGACCAGCGAGTGTATGAGCGTGAGATGCAGAGGATCACCCTACCCCTGTCAGCTTTCTCCAACCCCACCTGTGAGCTGGTAGATGAGAACACAATCGTAATCACAGCTGAGCACGAGACAACCCCCGTCCAGGAAGGTGTGGATGGAGGAGACCCCCTCATGGGCCAGCAAGCTGGTACCCCTGGAGCATGAGTGGCACGTCAAACAGGATGTGATATGTTTTTGTGGACCAAAACACTCCCATCTCCCTGTTTCTCCTTTCCACATCCCTGAGTAACATCTGTTTTTAAAAAGGAGAAGGATAGAAGTCTTCGCTCCAAAGACTTGAACCGAATGCTGTGTCCTCTGTGCCCCATTTTCTTTGGGTTTATACATCTGAGGCACAAAAAAGCTGACAAATAAGCTGACACACATTGGGCACAGTCTGAACAACTAGAAACCATTCAGGTCAATCTGTTAAGTGTCATGAGGTCTTAACTCTTCATATTTCAGACATTTAATGGCCAAGAATATATGGTCATGGGCTGTCCCCGTAAATAACAGTATATAATCGCTTGTATAATATTGAGTCAAATGGACGTTGATGAGTATATGTTTATAATGTTGAAACCAATTCTTTGTAAGGAGATGGTGAATGGAGTGGGATAATGTTCATAATGCTTTGTTTTTTGGTATGTTTCCACATGGAAGAGGTGCTCACCACAGGAGGTGCCGTTACATGATGAATATGTGGTTGATTTTCATTTATACTGACCCACTGGCTGTGCCGAGTTTGACGCGGACAAAAAAAAATGTGACTGGTTTGTCTTGGAGGCACTCTGGTTACACAGATGTGTCCAAAAATAGCCATCCTCTTCTGGAGACAGGATGAGCGAACATGAGATAAAACAGGCCCACTAAAGACAAGGAAGGCCTCCAACTCAGAAATTGCCTTAGCATGATACTTATGAATGTATTCGTTTATCTTTTCCCATTTTTTTTTCCTCTTTGTGTTTGACTGACATAGCAATGGTGGTCATTGGCAGACATGAAAGAGGACTTGCCCTTTTCTTCCACAGGTTAAGGAGTGACAGGAAATACAGAGTGCTCTCAGGAAGCGTGAGAGACAGTAGTTAGTCCTCAGGACAAAATAGCACTGCCACAACATAGAGCAGATGGTATGAGCAAGAGAAAGTCTGAAATCTTCAGGACAGTGTGTGTGTGTGTGTGTGTGTGTGTGTGTGAGAGAGTGAGAGTGTGAGAAGTGCTGAAGAAGTCTGGTGTCTGGATTAGATTCAGACATTTGAGTTATGCACTTGATGCTTCAGGGTAGAGACAGGAGTGGAGTAGAAGCAGTCCAAAGTTTGTGTTCATTCGAAAACATGAGTGCATGTACGCGGTTACCTGCTTTATGTTTGTATTCAGGTGCCGCGTTTTGCATCTTAAAAAGTAGAACTACTCATTATAGAAGACATTTATAAAATACCTGCCTGTAAACAGAAATCATTGAGGATTTTAGTTTTTTGATGCACACGAGACAGTTACTTCCCAGTATTTTTCCAGGTTGCTTACCAATCATCACTCCTGATGTTTGTGACTGTTGCTGGATCCACATCACTGGTAATGTTTGGTTACAGCTTCCTCATTACTTTGTGTCTGTGCTGGCTGTGGTTATTTTTTTCTTCATATAAAAAAATGTTTTCACAGTACTGTTCAGCATTTGAATTTGGTAATTGTTTTTGTATAAATGCAGATTTTCACTACTGAGACTGAAATAAAACAGCAAACAGACATTGTGGTGTGTTGTAGTCTGTATATTTTAAATGACAGATGTAGACCAGAACAACATAAGACAGCAGGGACACTCGGGCTTCAACAAGTTGTTTTTCAAAGTTTGTTCAGTTGGATATTGTTGCACCACTCCCTCTGTTGGCAGCTCTTAGAAGTACATCATTTTAGTCATTGTGGTCCTGAGAAAGCAGGTGAAGTTAATAAGGTAAGAGAAAGATTTGAGGAGGCTTCTGAAGACAAACCAACAGCTACAGAAACAAAAAAAGAAGTTTAGATCTCTGGATTTCTTTCTGATTATTTTGAATTAGATATGAGAGTAACCTTAATGCTTAAGTGTTTTTGCTGATCCACAACTCTATTTCAAGGTAATTTAGGGCTTAAAGTAATGATTGTTAAACAATTTCACTTTTTTATCATTATGCCTAAGACAACAAATAGTCAAATATGCAAGTATTAATAGTACCTATTATATATCATTTTGACTCATTATTCATTACTAATTTTCTATCTGAATTTTAGTTTGTCATTTACCTTCCTTCTTCCTTTCATATCTGCAGTGTGTGTTTTAAGGTTGACACAGATCTAAAAAATTATTTAACTGTGGTCCTGAATTGTAACAGAATAACTGATTCTAACAATTTTCTTGATGTTCAAAATTGAAGAATGACAACAAAAAGGAAACTTTCTGAAGGTTTATTTATGAAACACTGAAGTGATATAAATAATAGTGGTTACAACTGGTCGTCAGTACCTTGCATGGTGATAGCAAATCAGGTAAAAACGTCCATGGTTGACGAAATGTAAATCTACAAATCCCATTAAAAATGATGTCCAATTAAAGGCATAATAATATGTACATATTTATATACATTACTTAAGAATAAAAATCCCATTTTTATGTACAAGGCAATATTTTATGGTCAACTCTTGCATGATTATGTCTGAGAGTTATTAATGAGAGATCTCCAGTTTCACAACAGCTTCTGTCCTGTCTTAAAACAGTCATCAGGAGAAACTTTGAACAAAATGTCAAAATCTAAATAGTGTTAATTCATCATTCTAAGATGGTAATTAATTCAAATCATTAGACTAAAAATTACAGAAACCTACTAGTATCCATCTCGTCAAAAATGACATCAGTGGTGTTTAGACAAAAAAAACTATTTGGGGTCAGTGTTTGTTCTGTTTCCACTGCTGCTCCTGTTTTCTTCAAGACCTATTTACTTGGACATGTCAATCAGCTTAACTTTCAAGCCTCTTTGTTTCCTTTGCTGCTTCAGTGAAGTGAGTTTTCCTCTGGGAGGACTGATCTGTGCATTCCACACATGGCAAACAACAACTTCAGAGCCAGGAAAACAAAACAGCTGTCACATGTGGACTCAGAGGTTTTCCCACCTTATAAAGATGCTCATTCTCTGTCAAGGACAGGATCACAGCAAGCTGCGTTGTGTCTCTATACACAGTAAACATTAGTACAACCCTGTGTGCGTTGAGTTTGGGTTGAGTAGGGTTTCTAAAAAAAATTATATTTAACACTTTTTTTTTTTTGAAATGTGTCTTTCCACTCATATTACAGTTGAGTGAAACTCTCATAGTTAAGGTCCCATACAGGCAGAACATGGTCCAGCTACCTCAGGTTATCCAGTCCTAATATGGCTCGGGTTCAATGCAGTTTTCCTCTTTTTCACATCCACAGTATTAGTGCAGCAGTTCAGAGGGGTCAAAGGGAGGTGCAGGTCCTAGGTGCCATTGTCTGTCATGCTGGAGGAGTCTGGAGAGGCTGCTGTTGGGGTTGATGGCTGGTCTGTGCTCTGCACTGGAGATCCGTCTTTAGGCCAATGCCGCTGGCTCAGATTCTGATGCAGTTCATCCAGTTCAGCTGGAAGGGGGATCCCTAGCTCCTGGTTGAGAGACAGAGCCTCAAACCAGTCCTCCAGTTTCTGGAAAGGTGGACTGAGGGAGGAGGAAAGGGCAAGGAGGGCACACAAAGGGGTTTAAGGTTAAAACCAGACTGACAAGGCTGAGAGAAAACATGAGGAAGCAATTTGGCTGCAGGGGCATGTCCCTTAGCAGGCAGGTTGAGATGGCATCTGAAATTAGTTGTTTTTCTCTTTGTACCTCTGCAGAGACTGGCAGGACACTGGGACTCAGGGTGAATGTCCACATGTTTCTCTTGTAGACTTTTGAATTATATACACTCTCATTCCCATTAATGTTTGCTACATGGCTTTTGCATCTCTCTTGATTCTGCCAAGCTACCATTGAGTGTTATAATAACAGCAGGTGCTCACCGGTTGTCTGGTGTGAGGTCACAGCAGGCCACAGCCAGTGGAAAGAAAGCTGGTGGACTATCCTCGGGGAGGAACTTCTCCACAAACTTGCCAACATTCAGGCCAAAGTCCAGCGTCCTGGGCAGGCACTCAGGGTCTGCATACACTTTTCCAATGATCTGATTCATAGGACAGAAGAGGAAGTAAGGGTCAATCAATTTATAGATACAGACACATTTATAATCAAATAGCAGAATGAATGAGGCACAGACTGTAACATTTTGAGCATATTAGCTAGTAGTTGCATAGTTGCACTTTAGATCTGTAGGTATATGAAACTTGCTTGGTAAATTTTTGTTGTCATGTCTGATAATAAAGTTGTAAGCAGAAGCTGTTTTAAAGGTGTTTACCTAGAACCTCCATCATTCAAAGTTTTTGGGTAAAAGCACTGAAATCAGAAGCTTTGTAACAGGAAATATCAAATCAGATAATCAGGGTTAGATCAGCATGTTCCTACCTCACACAGTACAATTCCAAAGGAGAAAATGTCAACCTTCTCATCATAGCGTTTACCTGAAATAACATCAAGTGAAAGAAGTAAATGCATTGACCCACACACTAAATTATCCTCTGTAAGCCAATAGGAAATTAATTCTTTGGTGAGCAACTCACCATTTAGCATCTCTGGAGCCATCCAGTAAGGGTTTCCTACAACAGTATACCTCTTCTTTCTGTCAATGCGCCTGAAAACCCTCTTCTTAGTGGAAGGTTTTTCAGGTGGAGGCTTTACTTTCTCTTCTACTATGAGTCGGGAGAGTCCAAAGTCAGCCACGACCACAGTGTTGTCCTGTTGAAAGATGACGGTTTTAATGGTTCAGTCTGAGGTCCATTTGAAGTGAACAGCCAAATTAGTAGAAACATTTCTACTTGACATATTTAACTGTCATTCAACTTTAACTAAATTTTTTAGTTACCCATGGAAATGGAATAATGCTCTACAGGGTAAAGGGCTCATTACTATAGTAAATAGAGTCTCTATTCATAGCTGCTTATTTATTGCAATATTGTCTTGACATCATATTAAACTTTCACATTAAAATTTTACAGCTACTCTGTCAATTGTGCTCTTTCTATGGACACAACTGTCTTTGCAAATCATAGGACAGGGAACAACATTCCCTCAGATTATTAAATCAACAAACTGTTCCTACCCCTTAATCTCATATCTTTCACTTTCTGAAGTTGAATGGTTGGTAAAATACCATGTCACCTACCAGTTTAACCAGGCAGTTGTGAGAGTTGAGGTCTCTGTGTATGATACTCATTGAGTGAAGGTAGGCCTGAACCAAAGAGAAAAAGAAAGGTAAAACTTGCATAAAGAAAAATGTCCTTTCATATAGAAAAACTTTTCTACACTATCCACACTCTTCCATGAATGATGCCATCTTTAATCCTTAATCCAAATCTGTACTACAACCTAAAACGTTTTACTATGCCTTTACATGCAGGTAAAGTTTAAATGTAGTA
Organism: Rachycentron canadum; assembly: GCA_038496675.1. NCBI lineage: Eukaryota > Metazoa > Chordata > Actinopteri > Carangiformes > Rachycentridae > Rachycentron > Rachycentron canadum. Next base: position 13,590,703 of record CM076654.1, read on the forward strand.
TTACCACTTAGCATTTTACAAACTAGATAAGAGAAAACTAACCCCTGCTGTTGCGTAGATTAATCTCAAGACCACTTGCTGTAGCCATAATGCCTGAAAGGGAACTCTGAGGCACATTTACACACCTATAGATGGCTGATAATAGCAGCTGGAGATTTGTAATCTTTGTAGCCAACTCACCATGCCAGAGGCAATGCTTTTTGCAAAGCTCACCCTTTGCTCCCATGGAAATGGGTCCTGTTTTAAAATAAATAAAAACAGAAATGAATAGAAGGTTCCTCAGAGGCCATAATGCTTAACAGGAGTAAATACTAAATCATTTTGCATCAAGGTGGAGACAGGAAAACACCACTAAATAGTATCAGTACAAAAATTAAACCTTAAAAAAAAAAAAAAAAAGACAGTCTAAATTGACCCCTCCCCACATACTGTAAATATAGTTAAACAAAAAAGAAAACACTCTCCCTCTCCTCGTTGGGCTATGTGCTGAGCTGTTCCTTAGAGACAGTCAGCTGTGGGAGGAGGGCAGCACAGCTCTTTAAATTTCACCTGGGAACACTTTCTACAACTTTTTCCATTCCACGTTTCAGCCAGTTGACATGCCACCCAGCCCATATAGGCCACTATCATTGTAGAGTTTACTCCAGGTCAGCCACCTCCCACATGACTCTGAGCTGCAAACGCCTCCTACTGTGACCACTGAAGGGTTTTTGTGCTCTACTGTGGAAGAGGGGAGTAAAAGAGTTAACCGAATCAACTGGGTTAACTCACTGTGTCTCTGATGAAATCCTTCAGGGTGCCTCCCTCGATAAACTCAGTTATCAAATTGAGCCTCTTGTCTTTATATAGCACACCGATGAACTTCAGAACATGTGGATGATCGAGGCTTCGCATTACTTTAACCTGAGATGAGTGAAAGAAAGAATGAAATTCACCATTATAAATGCATATTAGCTGTAATTAATAATCATTAAAAAAAATAAAATAAAAATACAGCAAAACTCAGGCAAATGTTTTTTCAGAAGACTGGTGCAAAATAACCTCAAACACCAAGGTACAAAGAGGTAACTGCTGGAACAAGTGGTATGCTTTCAATTATGAGTATAATAAATCACAGCTCTATGCAGAGCCAGGGGACTCTGTTTTGTCTATGAGGAAGTGCAGGCCTCCTGCTGCAGATTACCAACCTCCTTTAGGAAAGTTTTCTGGGTCTCCTCATCACAGCGGATCAGCTCCTTCATCACCATCACCTCTCCTGTGGCTTTATGAGTCACCTGTCAGCAGAACAAAAGCACATGTGTATTTAACCCCATTGCATGAGAAACCAAAGAAGTCCTGAATGGTAGGAGTGAAATACATGGTGAAGAACTGATGGGACTATGATGCTGACCTTGATGGCCTGTCCGAAGAAGCCTTTTCCTAAGATTTCTCCATGGATGAGGTCACATGGACGGAAGATGCGATGAGAGCAGCTACTGGATGATCTCAAGGATTCAGAGCGTCCAATGTCTCGTGTATTAAAAAGCGACTCTTTTGGAGAATTTGGCCCAGGTGACTTGCATATGCTGTTACTCCGTCTGCAGTAGAGAGAATATGGCTAATTAACAAATAAATGTACTCACTTCTTGTCCATTGATGACCCACAATATAGGCCGAACGTACCTCAGAGACCTCCTTTTCAGTGTGCCATCATCAACCACATCTGTTCTCTCCAGGACTGCATCCGAAGGTGAAGACAGTCTCATGCGGGAGGTGGCTGGGACTCCCAACCGGCTCCTGGGCGATCCCAGTCTGAGCCGATCCAAACGCTGCCTGACTGGGTCATACTCTATAAGCAGCTGCAGCGTGTGACTGGTGCGGTGGATAAGATCATCTACCTAAAAAACAATCAGATTTAGGATTAAAGGATTTCACATGATTTGCAAATTATTACTTCCGAGGGCCATATGACACTTTGCAATAAAGAAATTTTGATTTTAACCAAAGGACCATGGATAATTATTTATAAACCAGAATACCACCTTGTGGCACACCACTGTTTAGTAGGGTTAATAAAATATTAACCATTTGTGTAAAACTTTGCTAAAAACACATTTTGTGCAGTCACAGTAACCTTTACCCTTAACCAACAAACATCTAATCAGTTCGTTCTGGAGTCCAAATGAACACTTTGAAGGGACTCCCTCAAAAATGACTGAAATATTGCTTTCACAAGGCCAAAATCATCACTGTGACCTTGACCTTTGCCAACCAAAATCAAATTATAATATCCTTGAGTCCAAGGTTGTGTCCAAAACCACTCATTCACTCCTCTCACTATCCAGGAAGGTCTATGTAGAGGACTATGAGCTCATCAACTTTCAGACACAACCTAAGTAATTTTTTGCATGACAGTACACATTGGTTGGTTAGTGACCATCAGCCGTACTACTTTTTATGATGCATTGTGGAAGACTATGAATCCACTATATACGGTATGATAACTCTCACTATAGTTTCACACAAAATGGTGACTGGTCACTATATAAGTGGATAATATTTGTGCTAAATTTAAAGAAATCCCCTCCAGGTATTACTGAGATATCACCAAAATGAGACAGACGGACAGTTATATGGTTGGATGGACAACATGAAAACATTATGTCACCATGCCTGCGAGGAGGCTTAACAAAAACTTTATTGGAATGAATGTCATTTTGTGAAGGTGAGGTGTTGGGAATTAGCCTTTAAGCGCAGTCGCTCCACATACCATACTCTCCCAGCTGAAGTATGTAGAAAGGATGGAGGAATATCAGGAATGCCAAAAATCACATTATATAATAAGAACATACCTTTTCAAATACCCTCAACTAATTCTCTTGACCTTCATAAGGTCACAGTAATTAGCTTCATTCAAAGAATTTCAGATTACACATCACTCCATGAGATCATAGTTATGTGTAAGGTATGAACTCACCTCCTCCTCCATTAATGTCCCCACTGGGAGGCCATTGATCTCTAGGATCCTGTCTCCAACATGGATGGCATTTCGCACCTCTGGACTAATAAGCATCCCTCTGACCCTGGAACAACACAATACCAACACCAATAAGTTATTATTAGCAAAGTAGAAGAAATTTACCCATTTAATGTCAGAAGATTAAGGACAACTGGGTCAGTCTGCTGGCCAGCCAGTACTAAAACACACTTACATCAATTTGAATCAATTTCAACCTTTTCCTGTAGTGACACACTTACACACATCAGTGCCCTGCTATTTAGCAAACCTATAATCAGTCTTGCGTAAAGCGTTACTGTTGTCACCACAGGGCTGTGAAAAAGCTACAGAGATCAACCTCCATCAGGTGCCACTTACTCTTTGACTTGGACACTCGCTGAACCGTTGACGTCCCTCAACACTGAGACAGAGAGGCCCCTCTTGCCATTGGCTGCAGAGGGCATCGAGATTAGGGTAACTGTGTGGGGCAGGGAGTCTAGCACAGAGTCATGTGAACGCTTTTCCAACATGGGTGTAAGGACCACCTGCTTGTAGCACTTTCCACTGTAAAAACAACAGGAGAGGGAGTGGAGCATTACATGTAGAGACGTGTGCTTGTTAATTACTGTTACAAAGAAGGCAAACATTAAGGAGTTGTGCAATAATGACTAACTAATAATAACTAAGAAAATTTAAGATGAACATTAACTTGAGGACATTCTTGCCTGCTATTCTTCACATTCATACTTGCATGCAAATAAACTTGCATGTTAACTGGAAAATACACATGTCATACATGAGTAAAATGAGTGATGATGGCATATATGCAGGGGACTCACCAGTAGAGTTTTGATCGTTCCACTAAGGCGTAGGTATCCCTGTCCTCAATCACCACCTTACAACTCAGACACACGAAGCACTCAGGGTGATACTTGTGCTCTCCAGCCACCTGGAACCACAAAACCAACCAGCTAATCTTCACAGTGCGAAGCTCACAGAAATAATATGCTGACGGTGAGGCTGCTGTCCCGCTGTGCCGTGCATTGCTCTTCAGAGATGAGTGTGTTGTGCTGCGTGTTGTTTTCTTCCCTTCTCTTCTTATGACCAGTGACACAGTCGAAACACCTGCTTCACTCTTAGTCTGTCTGGAATCTGTTATGATGTCACCTCCCTCTGCAGGTCTGAGCCGCTCGTCCTGCTGACGATCTGGCTTTCAACAATCTGTCATGTGCTTGCTTTCTCATGAACACTGCCTACACGTCACTGACCAATTTCTCTTTCTGCAATTTAATCCAGACACACATATCCTCTGGCTTTTTAATACTCACTCTGTCATGCAAGATGAGATAATGTGCCCAGCCCTCGGCAAGCAGGTAATCTAATTGTGCACATAGCTAAGCGTGAAACATTTCAGCTTCAATTATGAAACTTGAGTTAAAGAAAATAAGCCTTTTAAATTCACCTCCAGGCAAACCTACATATACACCTGAGTGATGTGGAGGTAAATGGAGGCAGGGAGATTTCAGGATATTGTTTCCCAATTCCATATACAGTTAATAAATTACACTGATGTAATAGGGCTAAAAAATTAAGCGTGAAAGTGTAATAGTTATGAACTGTAACACAATCTGTTTCACTACCACTGACAATTTATTTTTATTTATCCATCTGTGAGCAGCTTCCCCATTTCCCAGCTATAGACTCACTGTTTAGTTATCTACATGTTAAGTTGGACTTCTTCCCACAGTTACCACGCCTGAGAGGGAGGGAATCAGTGCTGGGAAAAGATGCACAGACATTAAAGTGATGTAAGCCAAATCATTGTGACATCTCAGGAGTTTGTCTGCACCTCCCTGCCTTCAAGCCAAGAACAGAACCACAGGCACGATCTGCCACAGGCTTTAAAGAGAGCTGTAACAACAAGATCAAAGTGAAGAAAAGCAGGGCTAATTTTAGCAGAAATTAGTCCCCAGCAGTCGAGGTGGAAAATATGAAACCAGACAGCAAAAGCAGTTAAATTAGAAAAAAATTATTACCAAAAAAATACAACAATCATCTTCAGTGAATCAATAAACTAACAAATCGTTAAAACCAGGACAAAGACAATACTGTTCTGGACTTGAATGCCTAACAAGCAGCAGCAGTCCTGCATGACCCTCCTCTGCTGATGGACCACAATGATTCTCTTTCTGGCTGAGAGGCTGCAATGCCAATGCTGCTCTGCCAAAAACACTTGGCTTCCCTGGTTGATGAAGCAGGATGCCAATACTAAATAGAGGAGTCCATTATGTGTGTTGCTTGGTGGCAAAAAGAAAAACTTCAGTCTGGCTCCATGTTGGACAAGTGACCCCGGGTGTGACCAGCAAGAGCTGCTGCCACCTGAATTTCATGTTTCGACCTGTAGATACTAAATTAAAGCTGGCTCACGTTTGACATTTATCTGGTGCCAGTTTGTTATTTAAAACCTACCTTGAATTTGTGAAAGTTAGTTAGTTTGGAAATGTAACTTGCAGTCTGTATCAGTCTGAAGGTACAGCCACTTATTGTAAATATAGGTGAATAGTTAAGTCTGCTATGTGTTGAGTTAGCTGGGATCTCACAAAAACAAAAGTGAGATGAAGGAAATAAGTGAAAAATTAAAAACAGGTATTTTCTGTTTTGATGTTTGCTGAATTGTCCACAGGTAGTAGGTACAGGAAGCTTAACCATAGCACAAAAGCACAAGCACATAGCAAGTAGTGATGGGTCATGAGGTCAGTTACATTACAATATCTGGCCAAGGTTTGCAAACATTAGCCAGTAAGCTGCAGGTCATACCAGACAAAGAAAGCTTGTAGTAACTAAACCCCCTGACATCATTGAAGTGGGCAAGGATGCGTTTTACTGCTTCTAAATAAAGTTTCTTTCAATTTCTTGAAGTAAAGATACTTTACAGTTCATAATGAGTGGTAGACTGTGGGTCATGTCTACAAAACCACTCTGCCACAGAGGTCTGCGTGTGACAGGCTCTAAAAACCACCTCATGTTCAAGCATCTTCCCACTAGATCCTCTGTGTACTTGAGGAAGTGAAATTTGGAGAAGCTCAGCCAAGAGAGGGAAAAGAAAGAGGCCTCAAGGGGGGGAAACTAATTCACAAGTGAGGTCTAGGATCTAGGGTCCAGTCCAGTTGCTATTTTGAGCAACTACCTATGCAAAGTATCACTTATCTGTAATCGCCACAAAAACAGGCCCCCTGCCTTTTAATGCATGTTCGTGTTAATGTGGAGCAGTGGGGAGAATCGGGTACGCAGAGAGCACTGACACGCTCTGTGGGCACTCTGGTATTATTTAAGTAGAGGGGGAAATTGTTGGCAGTTGTTCTAATATAATTCATGGCAAGGCAGATCCTGAAAGCATGAAAATTACATCGCAATGTACATTTTCACAGTAGCAAAACACCAAACCAGAAAGAAAAAAGAAAGGCACATTGTAAACAATACAGCTGCTCTAACAGCCTGGTGGGCTGTGATGCTCATCATATGCCTGAGAAGCATCTTTAACAGAAGGACATGGCATTGAAAAACCATCTTTGTAGAGTTTGGCTAGAACAAGCCATAGCTCGTTGACATGACATCACATGTCATGTTAATGTTTAAAGACTATTTCAACGGGTTAACATACCACTTCTGTAGAACTTCATTGACATCATGACTTTAAAGGCTTCAAAAACCCTGAATCCTACACTTGGTAACGCACTTTGTTACAGTCTTTCAAAAATCCCTCCATCCATCAGCTATACTGCTCATCTTTCTCGCTCAAATTTCTCTATAATGGGTGAAATTGTTTACTATGAGAACAGCAGACATACCATGGCAGGTCCAGTCATGAGCAGAGAGCAACCGTGACAGAGCTCTCCAAACTTCTCCCAGTAGTGTTTGCGACAGTACAGCTTGCCATCTTTCTCATAGTACCAGTTGGTCAGGTGGTCACGGCACACAGAGCACCTGTGAGGACAAAAAAACAAAAAACAGTCCTGGTCATGTATTCACATAACAAAATACATGAACAGAGAAAAGGGAAGAGAAGAAGACTGTCAGCAGTGGCTTTTTCAACTCTAAGGCCTGGTGTATTATGTCAAAGGTGGGTGATAGAGTTCTTTCAATACCAGGACTAGTGTCGGAAAAGCCTCTGATAGTGTGTAAGTACTAGATTGGGTGACTAGTACGCAAGCCTATGCGCTGATCTGATTCCACTCTATTAATTAACTTTAAAGTTTCACACACAATTTTACTTTTTCCCATCCTGCAAATTAATTCTTCTTTGCCACTCTAGAGCAGTTGCCCACACAGTGTAGCCACTGGCAACTACTGTTTTAGCGCAGCGAAGAATTGATTTTCAGTCATTAGTGTAGCCAATAGCAAAATGTTAGCAATTTGTAATACTTTACACTGAAAGGTCCAATGTGTGGAGTATGTAAGCCATTATTAAGGAGTGGCTCCAGTATTAGCAGGAATGTGTAGTGTAGTATAGGAATTGTTTATTACGCAACACTGTCAAATACTTTGTCTTTTAAAAGACTCATAGAAAAACAGCAAATCATATTGTAATTAACTTTAATGGTAAATTAATCATTTGCTATTTTTTTTGGTATAAATTTTGTAAGAGATGACACAAAAAAAATGTAAGCATTAAATACTTGAACCATCATCCAAACAAACAAGGTGAACTTTTTTTTGTCATAACTCATTCCTCATATTAGAGACATTACATTTGAGTGAATGGTGTTAAATAATGAAACATAGCCCTGAAAACCAATCATCATTCCGAAAACAGCACTTTCAACTCCAAGGGTGGACAGGACAGGAACATTAGCTGGGGGCATGTTCCTGATGACGGAAACATGTACTTTTCTCTGTAGTTAACAAGGTGTAGGACACAGTAAATGCCTCGTTCGTGAGATGTGCTGTGTCTTGCTTATGCACTGTTGTTTGTGCAGCATTGCAGTATAAGAAAAACAGACGGCAACATGAGTTGTTCTATTATTGAAAGAGGAGAATCTGCAAGGGCCTTGCAGATGGTGGCCTCAAGGAACATTTGGTTATTAGCCTCTGCACACCACCAACAAGGCAGCCAAATTCTTAGTCAATTTCCAGCACCTTAATAGGATCCAGTTGTTTAAGAAAAACTGGAGCTCAACTTTGACAACAAGCTATAGTCTGTTTAAACAGGCTAACAAAAATCACAATGAGGGCAAAGTCCTTGGACCTCCTCTTGTTGTTTATTATGCAGTTACTTAACTTAGTAATTGACTCATTGTGCATTTTCTTATCTAGGTCATTGCAAATACTAATAGCCTATCCCATTAGCCTTGCGGTCAAAGGTGCAACCCATATAACTAACATCCAGGGTGAATTCAGGAACTTGAGTTAACTTTCTCCCTCAAACTTCTCTTCTGTTAAGACTTTAATTAAGGGGAAAAGCGGCATATGTAACATTATAAATAGTTAGAAATGAAGAATATGTCATATTTCATTCCCCTTTCTTGTAGTTTCAATAATACCAATCCAAAAGCTCAATGATCCAAGCTGTCACCTGAGAAGATACTTGGCAAATTAAGGCTGCAACTTCAGGACAAAATGTTCAGAGTGAGGAATGCTGAAGTTGCCAGCAGACTGGGAAGCACCTGCAGGCTACAACTGTTCTTCAAACAAGCTGCACTGGTTATGCAAAATGGTGGCAGCAGGTTTGACTGCCAGAATACAATCAAGGATGAACCACTCTGTCAGAGATTAGGTTACTGAAACGTCTGCAGTCTTGTTTTTTATACTGGAGCTGCCATTCAGACCTTACAAATACCACAACCGTTGTACAGGCTTTTTGTTTTCACCTTGGTTTTAAGTCATTTGAGCGCTAGAGAATTCAAATTTAGGTGATGAGGTGCAGGTACATGAATCACAATAAACTACTGTTTGGACATTGTTTTACCACTGAATAGAAATGTAAAACATTCACAGGGTTACTTCTCTATATGCAAATTGCTTTCAGGAATGACTACAACAATAAAGTCTCAAATAACACTACAGACTTCCTGATCAACAACTATTTTAAAATCACTGATATGATCTTCACCAACAGAACTGTGAGAGCTCTGCTGATACTGTACTCTTTTGGAAAATACTCTCAATGCTCATGTTTCTTACCAATGATATTAGGAAGGTCACTGTTGTTGTATATCATAAATATGCATGATGACATGACCGAAATATTAGTTTGAGAGGAAAGTGATTTTGTTTTTAGTTTTTAATGTTGTGGTGGCGTGCTTGTAGCAGCCTTCAGCTGAGTCTCATCCATCTCATTGGTCCCTGCACTGCAGGTATAGTTGATGCAGGCTTATTGATTTTGGCAAAGATTGCAGATATTACGTTCATAGTCTATGGTATTAGTTAAGGAAAAAAAATGTTTGTGAAAAGTGGAGGGTTAGGGAGGCAGTGGATCTGAGGCAAAGTTACATTTCACCATTTATCATGAAATGGCATCCATGTTAATGGCCTTATGACAAATAATGTGGTAAAAGTTATCTCATGAACAGACAACAGTAAGTAGGGACTCCTAAGTCTGGAAATTGTTCAAATTGTAAATGATGCTGCAGCTGGATTTTATATTCATCTTTAGTTGCACTCAATAACTGTTTTAAATTTGTTTTTCTGAGCTTTGAAGAACAGCTTTTGGCCTATTTGCACCATCAACCTGGTCATTTTAAATACTTAATTTCAAACCTTTTATTTTCTGTTTGAATCCATTTGAAAAGACTTTGTTGTTGAATCATTTATTAATTTATGAAATTAATATTAATTTATTAATTCATATGCTTAACTTGTAAATTTAATACTTTGTATTATCTCATCATCATTGTGGCTTGTAAATGAGGACATATCACAGAGTGATGTGAATTAAACAAAATTCTAGTTTCACAGAGTTTGTGACAGATAACAAGTTCACTTTTAAACAGTAAGAGCTCCCACTCTAAACATATGTTTGTCACAATTTCTCAAATGTTTACAAATCTTGAGATTGAATCTTGAAAGCAAATGAGGAATTAATAATACATATATTTTGTTAAATATTTCAGCCATCAAGGAGTGTTATTGGGATTTGGTTTAAAACCCAGTATAAGTCAGGCTACAGTATACACAGCAATACTGGTGGGGTCAGTATCAATATTGTCTGGTGTAATGCACACATTAGTTCCTATCAGATAAGAGCTACATGATGAGCACAATGAAGACAAGGACTAAAAAAATGGAGCTAATATGTATAACTCTGTCTGTACAGGTGTAGCATAAAAACCGAAAACTTCCACTTTGTCCGCTTTGTTCTGAACAAAAAGCATTCCAAGACAAAACTAGCCAATAAACTATAATTATTGTCCATTACATCCCAATAATATGTCAAGATAAAGTGATGTAATGGTGCTTATAAAAACACCTAACTTCCTCCTATATATGCTGGTGAATGGGAGGCGGGCACGCTAAACTCAGGTGGTTCTTCATGAACAATGCAATGGTGCTGCCTGGACAAACACTAGAAAGTAAACATTACTCATTTCCTTAAATCCACATTCCTGCTGGAGAGTATTCTTTTGTTGGCATATGAAGTAGAGATATTTTGAAAGGAACCTTTAGTAGTGGGTTTGGGGATCTGCAGAGGGAGTGTTTCACTTATAGAAAGACCTTATATAAGGGTGTTTGATTATTGTATTCCTACTGTTCTCCACAACAACCTCTTTCCATAAAGTGGAGATGTGATAGTTTCTTTACTCATATAACAAGGACAGTCTGTAATAGAATTTATTTTGGATGATATGTCTAAAGTTGCCTTTAATTTCAACAATATGTGAAAAAAGCAATTTGGCAATATAGAATTCAATGAATTATTATCATGATCAATGTATCTGCTGATTATCTCCTTTGTTGAATTATTCTTCTTTGAATCATTACTTACTACTAAAATGTCAGAAAGTCTAACATAGCCAGTTTTATGTTAAAACCTGAGGATAATTCAATTTATTACATATCTGACAAAGAAACACATTTGAGAAGCTGGAAGCAACAACCTTTTGCTTTGATAACTATAATGACTAAAATTATTCACCAGTTATCAAAAGAATTAATTTGCTCTCAATCAAATAATCAAGTTAATCAACTTTTGGCAGACTGTTTTGGCACGGCATACAATTATGGTCTAGAATACAAAGGTTGCAAGTTTTGCAAGAATTCAGAATAAAGAGGACAATGGCAAGTCTCTTAAAATTTATTTAACATTTTCATAATACTTTCAGCTGTTGTGTTTTAATGCTATACCCCCACTGAACTAGGCTGGAAAACAAAATAAGAAGGTGCATACTATGATTGTTCACAAAATTCCCATTTATTTGTAATTTAATATTTAACTGCAGAGAAATTAAATGAGAATAGATCGGGAGTATTAAATATCACAATTCTGCATTGTTTGAACAATGTTATATAAAACACAGCACTCTGACTTTGAGGCCAAGTTTTATGATGGTGTCTGGAGCTCTATACACAAGTACAAGACAGGAAATATCAAGCTTTGTTTGGGGGGGGGGGGGGGGGACAAGATTCTGCAGTCAGTGTCTGACACAGTGGTCTCACACCTCTGAATCGCTGTCTAGGAATGCAGAACACAGCGGAGTGGTAACGTGCCGTTACCTATAGGCCTCAATAACACTGCCAGGTTTACTGGAACAAGAGTGACCTCAGCTTGTAAGAATGCCACACAAGGTGGAGGTGCATGGAGGGCAGAGTGTCATGTGGACAATAGACAATAGGAATATCACAGCAGGTATCAAAATAACAAAGACGTTTTATTTTTGCCGTGCTATTTCTTTAAAGACCTTAGATGTTTTATTCTTTAAGCTAAATAATTGCCTCGCAAAAGATTTGAGCGAGCGCCACATTGCTGCGATGGGAGTGATATCTCAAAGCTTGTAATACAAAAGAAAGTCAAACCTTAGAGGGACAAAAAGCAAAAAGCTTTACATGATTGACAATACTGACAGTTGTTTTAAGCTAGTGTAACTGAAGACATTTCAAAGATGCTACTATGAAGGCTGATGCCAAATAACGTGAGCGAGTAAAAAAGTAGCTACAAAGAAAGGGAGAAGATCCATGGTGAGTAACATTGCTATGTCAGGAACTTTGAGATGACAGAGGGAGCTGTATGTTTTTGAACAGTCAGTGTTTGGAAAGAGTCAGATCCCGGGTTATGTAAGGACACAGCTAGATACTGGCTCAAAACTTCAAGAGAATTATTTCAGTTGTCAGAAACAGGCAACACAGTCAGTATTAAATCTGCTCTATTCTGGAGTCTTTTTGGACACACCAGAAGGCTGCCAGAGCCAGACTCCAGTCATGAAAACCAAATGATTTTTGGATACACAGTACAAGGCCTCTGAGAAAAAGCTGTGCTCCAGTCAACTACATTAACAGATTTATGTTACACCCAGCTCTTAATCATCTGCTTTATAATGTTAGGGTCTGATTGGGCACAATGTTTCTTTTCATCAAAATCCTCCAGCCAGTTCAGTCCTCACATGGCAGTTTTGACCACTGTCATCAGCTTTTAAAAAATCTTATCTTACAATAAAAGAAGCTTCTGGTTTTAACCAAAGAGAAACACTTGTGAGTGTTGGCATGTACAGTATGTTGACATCCAGCCACAGGTTCACTACACCATACAGATTTATTTTACTGTAGGGCAGTGACCTGCGAAAACTAGAGCTAACATCAACTCCATTGTGGCAATCATTAAACCTTAAAGCGCGGGGGGGGGGGGGGGTTAAAGTCCATTTCAGACCATTTCACTGACCAATCTATACTCAAGACCCATCCTCATATCCCCATGCACAGGCCTGTCAACTGTGAGAGTAGCAGGAATGACATCCTACACGGGGATTTTTGTGCAGAGGGACTCAAAAACAATGCTGAATTGTGTAAAGATGGAGAATAGATGTGGGCCCATGTTTAGGCTACGAGACAGAAGCTTCTGGGATTATCCACAAGGCCATTTTTAAGTACACCCAAACAGAAAGCAGGAAGCATGTTGACTAACAGCAAAACAAACAAAAAAACAACTCAAAACAACACAATTGTATCCATGTCGATGCAAACTGCCTCCTCTTCTGTCTATGACAACAAAGCCTTCACTGGGCGGACAAACCTGGCTGTACAGGGACAGGACAGTAGATGTTCAACCGGACACTTACTGAAAGCAGGCGTTGTGCCAGATGTCCTGCAGGACTTTCATGTGAAATGAGTCTTGAATTTCTCCTCCACAGCCCGCACAGTAACAATGATCAGTACCTGCAAATAATAATAATAATAATAATAATAATTGAACAAAAAAACACAGAGTCTTCAGTTAAACGTGGAGGGGCTTCAAATTTAGGCTAAAATCGGTGAAACTGGTTGAAGCTGAGGGAGAGAAAACAACAGGTTCGACGTTTCAAGGACATTGAAAAAAAAAACATTACGCTTTTAACATTGTATCAACTCGCCGTGAAAAAGCAAAAGACTTTGCTAAACGGAAACAATGTAACCTCCCCTCGGCATGAAGCAACAACCTGAAATATTCCTCACCTTCTGGTTCCTCCATCTACTTTCTGAGATCGTCGTCGATTCAAGGATTTTTTTATTTTTTTTTTAAATTTTTTTTACAAACGCCTCATTCTGAAGGAGGAGAGCTGCGTTGCGCCGCTTTAAAGTTTTATTCCTCCCCGTGACTCCCAAACCCCCAAATCTGAGTAGGACAGGAGGAGGGGGAAAAAGCCCCACACAAACCCCTTCAATTCTCCACAGAAAATAAGAAACCTAGTTTCTCCGGGACGGAGGTGCCTCCTCGCTGCTGGCTGACTGACGTAATGCAGTCGACACATTCCTGTACGGAGAGCGGAAGGGCTCAGCTGCAGCACCTGGAAGCAGGAGAAAGGCGAGGTTTGGCCCCAAACTGACAAGGAATAACAGTGGCGCCACCTACCGCCGAAAACACCACACTGCACAAGCACGTTTCATTTTACAGGCGTGAGTTTATCACCCCTCTCCCTTTCATCATTGTAGCCGGTGTAAGAGAGGGAGCACAAAACTCTCTGTGATTAATTCACTATGTTTTCAAACGAATTCAAAGAGCCAGATATATATATATATATATATATACACACACACACACACACATATATATATACACACATATATATGTATATATATATATATATATATATATATATATATATATATATATAGTAC
>CM076654.1:13609980-13738376 GCA_038496675.1 Rachycentron canadum
TTTTTTTTTTTTTTTTTTGCTATTGGTGCATATATATGATAGAATACGTATTTGTATGTTTTTTTTCTTCTAAATGTAATAAATAAATTATTTATCTCCACCAAATATGTGGAAAAGTTAATATTTAAATACATGACCAAACCTAAAAGCCACACCCTCTCTTAACTTTAGAAAACAAAACTGTAAATCAGTTGTGAATCAAGGTGAAAATCCTTCCACCACTGAAGTCACATCTTTGTGCCATTGTTCAAAGAAGCTCATTCAGGCTGATGACAGCTCATATAGAAAATATTTTTATTAATGAGGGTGTAATGTCTCTTTCTTGACTACACTTTTGAGATGAGGAATAACTCAATAATAATTACATTGTATATTTTTTACCATAAAAATGTTATAACAATCCACTGTTGAACACAAAAGTTAGTTATTAATCCCAGAAGTCCCAGTCAATCACTCAGTAAGCACAGAGCCCCACATTTTATTTTAGATAAATCATTCCTAGAGAGGACTGTAGGCTCACAGATGAGTAGAACAGAGAACAAGAAATAAGTAAAGAAATGATTCAATTAGTGTTGTAAACTAACAAAATTTTACTAGAAGTCACGAATACTTTATTAAATTAAGTAATCAATAAACATGTGGTGAAAGATATAACTTTTTTCCTGTTGCTGTAGTGAGTTTAGCAAGTTTGCTGTTCCAATCAATGTGGTTATCATATAACATGACACATGCGCAAGTCAGCGCATACTCATGCATAAAGAAATGAACAAACTGTATACATATATATACATCAGTGAAGTAGATCCCTACTTTATGCCTAGCCTATGCCTAGTCATGTACTGTCTGTAAAACTAGTACAGACACATGCTCAAGACATGCCATGAAGACATAACTCACAGCTCACATACCAAATTATCTTGTAGTAAATTAACTTGCAAAGCCAGTCATACAGTAATGAAAAGTAAATGAAAATGTGTCCTGTGTGATAAGTTATTATGTCCTTTTATATCTGCCAAGGGGGTCTTGCATTCGGTTTGTTATAACTGCAGTTATACCTGAGGAGAGGTTAGGCCAGGAGACAAAGAACAAACTAAGTTTTTAGCTTTTTCAGAAAACTCTTGAAAAGTTTTTTGCACACTGTCAGAGGAGACAATTTTGAACATTTCACTATTTTCTCAGGATATACTACTTCAATCAAAAAAAAAAATCTTGCACGTTTATTCCATGATCCTCTTTCATTATGTGTTTGATGCTCCAGATCCATATCAATATTTAAAACTGATCAATATTTAACCCTGGTCAAGCGAGCTCTTTCCAAGTGCTTCTAGGTTTGTAATAAAATCTGCTTTATTTTCTATTTGATAAATGAATTGTTTTCATGTGTTGATGGATGGGAACTTGTTAAGCAAAATGTACAATCATTATATTTCTTTGTTGACTTCTTTATCTGTTTTCTTACATATGTTCTCCAGGATTAGAAGCATTTTAAATTCACAAGAAAAATTGTTCAAACATGAATCAATGTTCTTAAATTTAGCACGTTTGAATGATAGTGAAATCAAATATAGGTGATTGATGGTGTGCTCTTACAGTCTACATTTGTTGTTTAAACAAATTGTAAACATCAGGCTAATTATGGCTCAGTAGTGCAGTTGCAGTGGTCATGAAAATACCCAGAGGAAAGGAAAATTCTAATTAATCGATCTTTATCTAGCCTCTTCTCCTAGACTTAATTGAGCTCAATTTAACATCAATATAAGATTTGGACTTTTGTACTTGGACATTTTTTTTGTATTTCTTAATCTCAACTCCTAAGAAATAGCCCCAGTCTGATTTAAGTTAAATGTAAACCCTTTATTTTCCTAATTTCTTTTCTCACTGCTCCGATCTTAAATAAACAGTAAGATCCCAAAGAAAACTTATTGGCTCTTAAATGAACCTGCACCACACCTGAAATTGTGATCAAATGAAGGTATGTAAGCACAGTAAAAGAGCTCCTGCTTCTTGTGTGCTTCTCCTGCTATCCTCAAACTAGACAGGAATGATTACTTACATCTTGAAGATCTTGATCTATTTTTTAGCTCCTTATTTCTCCTAACAGGGTTTTAGGAGAAACAGGCTAGATTTCAGCAACCTCCAAATAAGAGCTGTCTTAACAACAGCAAAGTTTTCCTCTGGGTAATCACACACACAGATGTATTTGCAAAATTGGAAATCAAATATGTAAATTAATGATGTGAGGATTTAGAGAGCACTGACAGTCATCAAAGAAGTTCATTAAACAAGAGCCCAGCCATCAACAATCAGTACTTATGGGTGTGAATTGAAAATGCTGTCTGTCTTGTTCTAATTTAAGATTTTTCTCCATAGTTTTCTTATCTCCTTAAAGACAGAGATTATCTACCCGGTCAAAACGTATGGGTCCTTCACTTGATTTATCGCTCATTTCTTCCTGGTTAATGCTCTGTGCTTAACAAGGGCCAAAAGCAGGTAGTTTTTCTGTATGTTCTTTTTGAATGATTTCCCTGTGCAACCCAAGTGCAGTTTACTGTGATGTACCTGTGATCCGTGATTTAAATCCCTACAAATATCGCAAATCAAAATATGCTTATTTTTGATTTACTGCCGTAACCTTGATCATAGCACATGAAAGTATAAGTTTAACTGGTTAGATTTTTTTGCCACTCAGGACTGCATTGATTGTCCAATTTGTCTCAGCGAGGGCATGTCCTCGACAGGTTTAGCATGACAGCATAATAAACGTAGAAGTGGCAACAGAAGAGGATAGCTCCAACTGATTCCCTCCATTTTTTTCTCCTCCACCTTGTTATTGAGTGCAGCAGACTGATATGTTTTGGCAGATGGAAATGATTCAACACTGCACCACGTGGAGTGTGTCTGGTGTACCAGTGGAGCACTCAACCATGTAATATAGATGTATAGATTGAAACAGGCAATAACAAAGGAAGGAGTGCTCAACGTTGACTATACCCAGTGGTTCTAGCTGATCCTGGAGCTCAGAGGGGGCTTCCCTCGGCTCTGTCTTTATGTTGACACAGTAGTTTTTCAGCCGCCTCTTCTTCCATTTTACCAAATAGTGAGATTGGATCCAGTGGAGCATGGCATTCCTGCTTGTCCATAACAAGTAAAAAAAAAATGTTTTCACAAGGCAAAGTTTTTATACAGGCTATCTCTGAAATTACATTGCCAGTCATTCTCAAACAAAAAAAAAAAAAAAAAAAAAAAAAAAAGAAATCCTATTAAAAGTTGGCAAAGATCAGGATTAGGGACAAAAATTTAAAAAAAAAAAAATACTGCTGGCTGAAAACAGGAGGGAACAGCTAGCTTGGCTCCACACGGAATATGAAGTAAACGTGATATTTAGCTCATTGTTATCGGTCTTATGTCCAAATTATTTCTTAGTCCAGCCCATAACTCCTGTACAAGTTTTCATACATACATAAATAAAGCAGACACATGTTCATTAGTGCTATGTGCTTAAAGGTGCTAGGACGTGATTTAGCTACTTTTTGAAATAGGCATGCAGGCTAGCTATTTCCCCATTTCCCGTCTTTGTGTTAAACTAAGATAACTGGCTGCTAGCTCCAGCTACATATTGACCATGCATTTGAGAGGTATATGAATCTTCTCATCAAAAAAAATAAGCAAAGTCGTGTATTTCACAAAAAGTTTCTGTAAACTACTGATCTCAGAACATAAAAGTTAGCAGTTCTCCTTTTGTGTCAGATAGTACAAAAAGTAGTGCTGTACTATTTTGTAACCTTCCTTTCCTGAGGTGGAGGTGGACAAAAAAACAAAAAAAACAAAACAGAAACACAGGTCTATGTTACAGGCCTACACACACCAACCTGAAACCTGACATGCAGCTAGGAACCACAGGTGTTAAAAGACTGAATAATTTACATCTGCTGGAGGAGTTTGATCTCACCTTTACTCACTTTGGTCAAGAGCCTCCTGTTACATTCACCACCCAAATGACACAGAGGAATTTCTAATCTGTGGCTCAAGGAATTCCTTTTATCTGTGGCTGAGTTGGCTTGACTTCATCATGGCCACCACTGACCAGAGATTATCCTATTATACTGGCTCTCCTCTATCGTCTGTCTTTGTGTGAAGCCTACATTATATCCATAATTATAAAATCTGGGCTGAAATAATTGACACAAAGAAAATAAAAAGTATGGCATTTGAGAGTGACTTCATACCAATTTTAAGAAGTAAAGTGTACAGTATCTTCCCCTACAAATGGCCTGACTTCTTCAGAGTTGTCTCTCAGTTGTGTCTTTTTCCTCCCAATGCGTGTCACAGGTGTTGGTCTGGCTACAGTTGTTATCTCCTTTGTCTTCTCCACGTACTACAATGTGCTCATGAGCTGGGCACTATACTATTTCTTCAACTCGTTCGGGGCTTCAACTCTTCCCTGGAATTCCTGCAACAACACTTGGAATGTCGTGGAAAACTGCTCCAGCGGTTTCCCTGGAAACGCCACCCACCTGCAGTCGGCCAGTCAGCAGTTTTTCGAGTGAGAAAACTTCACTGCAGTTGTGTCACGTTTCCTGCACAACCTGCCATCTTAAACCTGTTACTCATCTTCCTGCCACAGACTGAAGTGGGTTGTATGTGAACACACATTATCGGTCAAATTTCACGAGAGATTTCTGCTTTTCTCTGCGTTGGTTTAAGATGGAAAGAAATGTGACCTATTTGTGTACATATTAAGATCTAGCAAAATGTGAATCACAATTATTTGGATTTATTTTGTCAATCACATCTGAAACATCACCCACACGGACAGTGGATTAGCTTAGTGTTTGAGTCACAGGTGTTTGATGATATGGAGAAATATTTAAGATATAAAACCAAGTTTGCAGTTTTTTTTAGGATACTGTAATGGGAATGACTTTGTATTCGTATTTTCAGTCTTCTTTTTTTCATTTTCCAGCAACCGGCTTCTGGAGAAAACTAGTGGCATTGAAGAAGCTGGTGGCCTTCGCTGGGAACTCTTTGGCTATCTCCTTCTGGCCTGGGTCGTTGTGTATTTATGCATATTTAAAGGAGTCAAATCCACTGGCAAGGTCAGAATAATGCTGTTTTTCTGAATGATTGGTTTATTCATAGTTTGAAATTGCAATTGGATAATCTATCAACATATTACACATACATTGGATATTTATTTGAAATAAAACACAAATCACTGAAAACAGGTCAACCATCACTAAATTGTTATAGCCTCACCAACACAAGAAACCCAGGCACTGATCGAGTTCTACTTTTTGCTCTTTGTGTCACACAGGTTGTGTATTTCACTGCTATATTTCCGTACTTTATTCTGTTCGCCCTGCTCATCAATAATGTGCAGCTTCCTGGAGCCAAAAATGGCATCCTCTTCTTTGTGACACCTGTCTGGAGCAAACTATTTCAAGTGAAGGTGAGAGAGAAGTAAGCTTTTTCTTAGGACCTTGGTTACACATTGGCACCAGATAGTCGAAACTAACTTTAAGATGTTCAAATCACATTAATTATTATCTCACATGAGTGATTGACAGAATGTATCAATTCGATGTATGATTTGATGACTGTATAGCTGAAACAACAGCTGTATCTGTCTGTTTTCAGGTGATAAGTTTTATCTTTTAAATAATAAAAGATAAACTCAGTTCAAACTCAGCAAAAGCCAAAACTGCAAGAGAAGAAAGGGGGAAGAAGTCATATGACATTCCATTCAAGACTATTCTAGACAAGTTAAACAGTGGAAAATTTGACATCAGAGATTTTAGGGACAAATGCCAGAATGTAATCAGAAGGAAAGAAAGATGAACTGGTGATACTTTCCCTTTGGCATTAAGTGAAATCCACAGCAGGAGCTCACAAATGCAGGAATCTGTAATGTGAATGTCAGTCTTCAGACTGACAGAAATGTTTTTTGTTTTGGCCTTTCAAACTGCTTTATATGAAACAACACTAGAATTAATTTTGATACCCTCATTTTACCTCCATTATAGGTTTGGGTGAAAGCAGCTGCTCAGGTGTTTAATTCCCTTGGCATTGCATTTGGCTCCATGATTTCAATGGCTAGTTACAACAAGTTCAACAACAACATTCTCAGGTACAAATTGAATGTCCTGTTTGCAAAAGCTGCACAATGTGTTTTTAAATATTTTTCAGTAAAACAGTAAAAATATAATACAGTATAAATGTAAATATGTTAACAGCACATTCATTATATTTATTTGTGGTTTGTAGATTTTAGGCCACAATCACATACGACTGATTTTAATTAAAAATATATGAAATAATGTCATACTGACCTTTTTTTTAAAACCAGTCACTGTAATAAAAGTAGAGCAAAAAAAAAAAAAATGCTTAAAATTACTTTCATTTCTGGTTTTTACTATTTTTTCTGACCATATGAGAGCTTGGTTAAACAGCTGTCTTGATGAACTAATGGCTGCTTCTTGATTTAGGACCTTTGTTTTTGTGAGTTTGGTAGATAATAGAACTGGATTAAAATGGTCTTTTTTTCCTCTGTCTCTCGCAGAGATGCTTTGATTGTGTCATTAACCAACTCCTTCACTAGTATCCTGGCTGGCTTTGTGATCTTCTCAGCTATTGGGTACATGGCTCATATACATAACCTCCCTGTGGACAACATAGCTACAGATGGTGAGCATGAAGCCTGGAAAGAACATTGCACCATAATAAACATAATTGCACAACTTTGTTTGAATATAAATAAAGTAAGACAAAGCCATGGAATATGTAAAACCAGTAGGGTAGATATATAAATATGTACTAAACTCCAATGTTTTTGTTTTCATCTTCTGGGGAGCATTTTTTTTCTTCCTTTTATGGTGAAACTAAACACAAATGTCAAGATGTGCATGTCAGCACTGAATAACTGTGCAGGTCACTTAAGGACAAAATAGTTGTAATCTACAATTTCTTACAGCAATATTTTACTGATTTTACACATGGATTTTAGTCATCACAGGGAGCTCTATTCAGCCAGTTGCATAATGTCTTCTTTGGCTTTGCAGGATTCACAGTTTTTGGAGCTCAATTCATTGTGAAACACTAAAAGTCAAAATATTTTAACTTATGCTGCCTCAGTTTTGACCATTAGCCTTTTTGTCTGTCTCTTGTGAATGTCCAGCTTCATGAATTTTGAATTGCAGTCACACATTAGTGCAACATGAACTTGTATATGTGAACTGTGGTGACACATAAATCTCTTCAACAAAGCTGGCAGATGTCGACATAAGAAGGGTTGTAGATTTAGCTGAATGAGAAAAACAACACTTTGAGCAGAATTGTATGTTGTTGTAAGTTACTCAGTGTTTAAATACCATCTGAATAAGACTCTGTCCATTCAATGATGCATTATTAAAAAGAGGAACTACATTTTTCCAGCCTCTAGGTCAGATAAGAATACTGTGAAAAGGTCACAAGACTGTGTCTCTATCAGCTGTAATCACACCATCAGATGATGACTTCTTTGTGGTCTGCTCTGATCCTCCTGATTATTGGTTTTAAATTTTCAAGAGTAATCTTTAATGTCTGGATCTGGACATAGGCAGTTAGCCTTTGGACAGAGCCAGGGTAGTGGTTGCCCCCTGTTTCCAGTCTTATACTAATTTAAATTAACTGATTGACACTGATGCGTTCGGCGTGAATCTTTATTTGATACGTGGCCAGAAAGCAAATAACTATATTTTCTATTTCAGTCAATGGAAGCACAGCAGTCTGAATTTGTTTACATTTGCATCCTGTTATGTAGAGGTAACAATACCTTTGCTGTGTCATATCATCAGGTCCTGGTTTGGTGTTCGTTGTGTACCCTGAAGTCCTCTCCACCATGCCCGTTTTTCAGCTGTGGGCGCCCCTGTTCTTCTTTATGCTGCTGTGTCTGGGCCTGGACAGCCAGGTAAACATCTCTATCTCTCACATAAGTGTGTGATGAAGACTGAGGACACTTTTGAAGATGTGTGTGTATTTTTAGCAACAAATATGGGCCTTTACAGTTTGAATTTGCATTTGTAGGAAACATTCACACATGTATTATATAATATATAATATATAACTGGAGTCAGAGAGATTGGGGAAAAGGGGCAAAACGGCTGTTCCATTACACAAAGTAATGTAGGCAAAACAATTACTGGCTCAGGCTCACCATTCTCTGTAATTGTTTGCTGAACTGTGTCCACTTTGGCCATGAACTTGTAAAAGATTATTTAGGAGATTTGTGTGCTTCAGACTGACAGGCACTAACATGCATAATGTAGATGGAAGTTATGATAATGCTGTTGTGTGCTGATGTTTAGCAGGTATTGTTTACTTTGTTCACCATCTCAGTCAGTGTACCAGGATTTGCAAAACAAAGAGTATGCTCATTATGCTGAAAACATTCATATTTAAAACTCACTAACTCACTGTCATAATAATTGACTCGTTCTGTTGCTCTTCCTGTTTGGCTGTTCCAATTCAAACAACCAGTATATATTTGGACCGGGCTCTTTGCATAGGCTTGTAATTACATCCAAAACAAATGTGCAAGAATGTCATCAAGTCAAAAGGGCACAAATTTGTGTTTTGTATGTGCTTCAGTTTGCAACAGTCGAGGTGGCTGTGACTTTCATCAAAGATGAGTTTGGTCCTACGGTTCTGCGTTTCCTAAGAAGAGAGGAACTGCTAGCCCTGGCTGTGTGTGTGACTTGCTTTATCTTGGGGTTTCCTCACATTACTAAGGTACAATAAGGAACAGTAAACAATGATTACATGGAGCAACAGTTACATCACTGGTGATGGTTATGTTGTCATTGCAGTATTTTCTTCTTTGTGTTTCCTCTCTTTTTTGCACAGGGAGGCATCTATGTGTTTCAGCTGATGGACCACTACACTGCTGTGGTTTCCCTTATGTTCTTGGCTTTTTTTGAAGTTGTAGCCATCTGCTGGATGTTTGGTAAGATCCACATAAAGTGCATAAGTTCAAACCAAGATGCTCTGTTTACATGGTAAACACATGCTTTAGACCTTTAAGCCCCCAGGACTTGTTGTGGCTGATTAATTATTAAACTGAGTAAATAAAGCATAAGGTATAAATCAGTATTAGTGGTTTGTGGTTATTCTAAGTGTTAAATTGCCACTTCTCTCTTTCCATCAGGTGTCCCACGTGTCTCCATAATGGTCAAAAGGATGCAAGGAAAAACTCCAAACATCTACTTTCGTGTCTGTTGGCTGCTGCTCTGTCCTATGTTGGTGCTGGTGAGGTTTTAACTGTTTGAATAAAATCTCCACATGTTCTTAATTGTTGTCCTGGACATATCAGTAATTATATTAATAATGAAGGTTATGTATAAGATTATATATTTTTTTCATAGTGCATACTGATCTCCAGCATTGTCCAGTACACTCCTGTTCACTACGGGAAGTACACTTATCCAGTGTGGGCTGAATGGGTGGGCTGGGGAGTTTCCCTAGTCTCTATAGTCTGGATCCCACTTGGTGCTATTCACGAGCTCTGCGGCAACAAAGGCTCACTTCTGCAGGTGAGTGTTGAGTATTGAGTAAGTAACATTAACATTTGCCAGTTAACATCAGCACAAAATGCAACTGATGTGTAATTCATTAGTTTATCATGCATTTGGTTAGAAATTAAACAGTTGAAAAAAGGCACATTTTGGTCTGATGGTGATGATTAATCCTGAGGGAAATGCCCATATCTGTACCATTAATTTAATATCTGTAATATATATATATATATATATATATATATATGTACTTGTTCATAACTAAAATAACTGAGTTTGCTTTACTCAGTGTGTCTTTACCTCCGTGTATTACTGCTTGAGCAGACAGGACGTGCTTGAACATACTGTTGTTTTCTAAAAGGTTCATTTTCTAAAACTTTGCCTTCTCTGATCCTCAGAGACTTAAAACAGCTATGACTCCTACAATAGACCTGGATGCTGAGGATCCCTTGCCGGAAAAACAGAACCTAGACCCGCTGTGTGAAACCTTATTTACTGACCAGAAATAAAGCTAAAGCCACATCAGCGCATTTGTACGTATCAAACTTTGTAATTCAGTTCAAATTTTGATGAAAGGCATTGCTTCATGTCATGTAAAGCATTATATTTACTTTGAGATGCAGAGTTTTTAAAGCTTGGTCATAAAATTAGAATTTTATCCTTTTTATTTTATTTTATTTTATTTGTTCTTCCAAAGAACAAAGTCTTTACAGTATCCTAAACTCACTGTAGTACTTTCAGATTTAAGCCACTTATTCTTTTCAGTTGACTCCAGCTTCAAAAAAACTTCTCCACCTTGTATAAAGGTCCACGAACCTAAGGTTTTTCTAATTAAATTTAATTTATTATGTGTGTGTTCACTTTTTAAACTATGCAGGTGTTCGTTCCACCAAAGATTGAAATTTAAATTATTATGGCTTCCCTTTTGGCTTGGTTAATCTGTAAAAATGCCTGCTGTATGCAGTGACTTTTTGTCCTGCAATGAGTGATGAGTGAAATGACTGAAGTGGGTTTGTGTAGTGTAAGAGTGGATTTTGCTCTTATGCAATCAGAGGCTTATTGGCATTTTAATATATCTATTATATGGTCTATTGAATCATTTAAATGCCACATTATAGTTAAATTTATCCCACTGTGCCACTTTGTGGCCATTAAACCAGTAATCTGTTATTTAATGTAGCATTCAGGGAGTCTTCATATAATGTTGAAAAACATTAAATAACCTTGCTGTATTTGTTAGGTGTCATTACTTGGAATAGACCAAACAAAAAGACTATATGTATGTAAATAACAGGAGCCAGACATCCTCTCCAGTCCTTGTTACTGGTAGCAGTTGATCTTTATCCCAAAAAATAACAAAGTTAAAATTTACTATATTATTCATTTTCCAGTATCCTTTCACTCAGCTACTTTTCTTTCCTGTGTTGTGCTGAAACCGCAGAGCTCTAAACTCAGGCATTACTCAAGCTTGTTTTATTTTATCACTGGTATTAACACGTCATTTGCCATTCGAGAACAGCTGCTTGATTACAGACCTAAAATGATTTGACTTAAAGACTTGCGTGAACTGCACAGAACTGCCCTGAGTTTCAAGGTGGCATGGAAATGTTTATTCTCTTAACTGGGAGAAAGTGTGTCTGAGTCTGAGTGTGTCCTCAATAGAAGCAAGCTGTAACAATTAATTTTCAACTTAAGTTTTTTTGTTGAGAAATGTTTTAGCCTGTGATTTCCATAATTTTCCAGTGCACAAACACCATTCACATATAATCAAAACTCTTGAACATATTCAAATAAAATCAGAAAACATAGACGAAACCAGACAAATATAAACTTTGTTCAAATTGCAGACATTGTTTTTCAGAAAGACTCATTTGACCATTACCTGTGTTCACATCCCTTAAAAGTGAATTAGTGAGTGATATGATCAGGGCAGCAGGTTAATGTTATACCCATGTGTACTGTGTGTGTGTATATCAGTGCTTAACTCATCTTCTACTCTCTGCAGATTGCATTTGATGTTATTTGACCTTATTTTTTAACTATCTTGGCGCAGGTAACTCACAAAAGTTTTGGAGATTATAAATGGTGCCTTTGATCTACTGCTCTAAAGCTGAATTGGGCTAATGATGGTGGCTAATCTTCAGAAGGGTATCACTTTTCTCGTAATCTGGTGACCCCCCATTCATCTGTGCTCAGTATTATATTGATGCAAAACCTACAGTTAATCACTGACTGGCTCTGAATAGAGAAATGTCAAAAAGTTCACTTTGGGGGAAATGTATTTTATTTGACCTCAAACTTTAACTTTGATAGTGTACAGTGGGGTTAAGAGATACTTTTTTAAAGATTGACCTCATGTCTTTGAAGATGAGTTGGAGTTAGTTTGAACCAGATCTTTGAAAGTATAAAATGTGTAAAAGGAGAAGCTTTCAGTGTTGAAAGCTTTGAGGTAATATATAATTTGGATGAACTACCTCATCTGGAAATGACCAGAGGAGCAATGTGTAAAAGGTTGAGCCCTACCCTACAATACATTCTTGGCCTTTTCTGACATACAAGGTAGCCTATCAAACAAACCCTCAATTCAGAGTGCCTTTTATTCCAAAGTACTGAAAATAAGCTCTGATAATAGATTTCTTTAAAATATTTGAATATGACTTAAAATGACGGAAGGAACAATTTTAGATGTTTTCCAACAAAGATGCAGGCATTTTACTTACTATTTAAGGTGAAAATGCTGTCAGTTGTGTATTTTTGTGTATTTGTTACATTTGTGTAAGAAACTAATATGTAGGTTGAGAAAATAATTAATATGGAGGCTTTTTTGAAGATCACACAAGAGAAGCATCTGTTTCATAGAAATCAATGTTACCTGCCTCAAGTGCCTTTCATGATTTTATTTTATTTTTTAATTTTTTAGATAGTCTATATTTAATGAGACAACCAAAACCTTTATTTAAGCTGCATACCGTATATGTTTCTGTTGTAAGATGCAGTTTTTACTTTGTTAATGTGTTTTTAAATGTGCAAAGATTATCTAGAAGCTGCTTAAACTGTTTTGTAATTGGGCTTTTAATACAAATTAAATACAAATTTTAATGGGTTATTTGCATAGTGGTGGTTTGAAAAAATCCAGTAATAATCTTGTTTAAAAATGTAAAAGTTTGTTAAATGTGAGTTTTCATTTTATCCTCTCATTTCCTCAGCGCCTTCTGCTGAACTTTAATTAATCACTGAAGTTCAGACTCTCTTCGCTCCATGAGCAAGACTGACTATTTTCATTGTATTTCAACTGTGTTTTGATATGTGGTCTCTAACATTTTGTGAAATAAAAAGCCTTAATTTTTGCTTTTCGTGGCAAATTATTTGGGTCTTCCGGATTACAGCTGCAGAAAGTCACTAGGTGGCAGTATAGCAACAGAGAATACACAGGATGAGCCGTGACATCTGAGAATAACTGAACTCCCTCTGTTCACTTAGAAATTCCTAAACTGCTTTATCTGTCGTGCCACATACAGTGGGATCCAAGTGACTTTGGACCAAGTGGTCCTAGACTTTTCGATCGCACTGTTCATCCTGACAAAACACAATCCAGTTTTACAATATCATTTATTTTTTCATTTTTGCATGCATAACACAGAATAAAATGGCTGTGATACAGTTCAATTCATGAGTATATGTGTTACTCCATAAATGTTTTTACTAGAGTATGATTTGTACTGACTATAGTAAAGAAATAGCAATTAAGTAATGTGTTAGATGTTAATGCGAACTCAGACATTATTTCACTTAAACTGCCTCTCAGCACCATCGGTCCATATATTTTCAGAATGGATGACCCAGTGGGAACTGAATGATCCTCTGGTGTTACTGGTCTTATGGTCATCACACTGTGCTGCAGAGGGAGAGTGCAGCTGAATGCAGTGCTGTAAGGGGTTTGGAAGTTAATTAGACCCTTGTCATAGAGTGCTGCAGCAGCGCCCTTAGCAGAACTGTATGTTAATCAATACTTCCTTCCTGCTCTCTTCATGACAGAACAAATCATCGGCACTAAATTAGCACTGGGAGCACTGTTTGATCAATAGCCATAGACAGTGCAGCCCAAGGGGCAGTAAATTAATGGGTATACATGGCAGAGGGGAAGTGTTTGTGAGCCTGAACGGGCAATGAAAGGGGAGATGGGTTGCTGTCTAACTCCTGTTGTGGGGTGTGACGACATTTATCTGAGCCAGGACAACAAACAGCTGAGCCTCGTGTTGGAGCTGTTTCAGATCTTGTCCGACCTTTCTTGAGCAGAAGTAAATTGTGCAGTGCACCAGGAAAGCTACTGGTGCTGATCAACTCTGCTTCACACTCTGTAATAACTGTGTCTGAAAAAAGGCAAAACCTGGCCCACTGCCTGTGTAGATGCTTGAAATTTCACTCCCTTGTGACCATTTAAGGTTTCTTTCAGTCCTTCTCTACTCTGTTGTTCCACTGTCTTGCTGGTGTTTTTCCTTGCAATGTGCCATGTGAAGGGAAGAGGATCACAGCTGTTTAATTTGAGTTAGCATGCATATGTGTGTGTTTGCGTGTTTAAAAATGATTGAGTAAAGGAAGCAGAGATCAAGGTGGATTATATACTGGTCGTGGGTGTGGTGCTGGGAATAATATGAAGTACTACAGTCACTGAGTTTTACCTCATTATTAACCACTCCACTCCTCACCAGGTCTTCATCTGAGGAATCCATAGCTGCTGCTACATGCCTTTCCAAACTCACGGTTACATACATGCTTGTGAGGAGGATGTCACCAATGTGTCTAAAGATATAATTATAATTCATGTGTTTGGGCATTGCAGTTGATATGGAAGCAGTCAGGAGTACATTTCTTCAGTGTTTCAGATTTGTCAGCTTTAAAAGTTCTGTCAGAGTGGTAAACATCTGGAGCTGAGTCTGTAAGAGTCTTTAAAAGAAACAGGGTTTGTATGGTTAATGCCCTGCCACCCTTTGTCTCAAGCATTGGCCTGGGGAAACACAGCAGTATCTGACCAGCAGACCTGAGGCTATCAACAAGACTGACTCTTTAAAGGAAATAATCAATCTAATCCTAACAATATGCCTGATTCAACAGATAACTGATTTTGGGATATCACCAAAATGTTTAAAGAAGGTCAGGCCACTTGAGGACTCAACCTCACCAACCAGTACTTCAGTTTTCTTGTCATGCAACAACAGAAAGTTTTTTGACAAGGTTGGAGTGAGGCAACCAATGATGGGTCTGATGGATTTGTCCAATTTCTCTGTCAGCGTAACAATGAAAAGTTATATTAGTTGTGGTTGACTTGGCCCAGAGGTAACATGTAAACAGTAATGGGCCAAGAACAGATCCCTGAGGAACACTGCAGGTTGTAAAGATGGCTGACATAGTCAACTGGTACAGAGAAGGATATGTCACTCACGTAAGACTTAAACCAGTCAATGGGGGTCCCAGTCACCTGCCCACCCAGTGTTTTGGTTGATCAGCTGGTCATTATCAGCTCTATTTTGCCTAATGTCATTTGCATTTTTTTGAAGCCCAGTTCTTGTAATATGACTTTGGAGAGCCAGTGTGAAAAGAGTCAGTGAGTGTTCATGAAGGATATGAACCATGACTATACCATTTTTCCAGTCTTTGGCAAGACAGGGCAATTACGATAAGAAAATGTGCTGAATGATGAAGTGAGCAAAAACTAATTTTTCAGGAATTCTGGAGAAATATAAGAGCTTTCAGATTGGTTATTATTAGGAACAGACAGATATACATTAGGTTTTCAGATCAGATGGGGAAAGACTCAAGCTCAAACATAACCATTGACCAGGGAAAAGTTCATGACATGTGTCAAAGAGGAGAGAACTCTTCATGACAATTTGTGACTGTATTAACAGTGTCAAATAAACCTTTGCGTCTAAGTCTGTGTTTGAAGATACTCTCTGTTTTAAGACACTTTGTATTTAGTCAGACAGTTTCCCAGATCCTCTTAAGACACCTGGACTATGTTTGTTTTGATACATTTATGTGCTGCTCTCCTGCAGTCCTGGCTAGCTGCATGCCTTTAAAACCATGGCTGAGCTTTGATATTCGCTTCTTCTTCTTCTTCTTCTTTTTTAACTTTGTAGGGGGCAACTGAGTCTAGAATATTAGTGCAAGTGCAATTGAATACTGCAACTTCTTCTGTGCCCAGACCAGCAGGGAGAGCTTTAATGAAAGCAGAGGAGTGAACATCTGAGATCTGCCTGGCAGTGAGACGTGTAATAGACCTTGAATAGCTTCCTTGCAAACTGGGTTCAGAAGAGCAGGAGGGGAAAAAGACAGAAAACATAATTGGCTGATGATCAGATGAAATGACATTATTTATCTTAATACTGGATGTTTATCTGCTAAACTGCCATCATTTATTTTCTGATAATTACAATTTTCACTCTCTTACATTAGTTTAAACAGAGCCTTAATTTGGGATTCTGACATAGTCATTGAATTCAATTAATGTTAAAAAAAATAATGTATAAAAACTTTAAAGTTTTGAAAAAACTTTTTTTTTTTAAAGTTTTTATGCAATTTTTTAAGTGCAGAAAATCATTGAGACAGCAAATTTGAAAGCTGCAGCTCATCTACATCATGTACAAATTATAAATCTTCTATTTCTTATAACCTTTTTCCTGCAACCTGATTAAAGTAGGTTTTTTTTTTTGCAAAGTAGAATCTATGCTTTTACTTTGCAGAGAAACTTCAGTTGTATTTGCAGTGCTCATGACAGATTCATTCCTACTGTGGTTTATTTGATGTGCATTTAGTGGTGTAGTTTCTAGGAGGAACAAGGGCAGTGTGGGAGCGGCACAGTGAGTTTAGCAGACATGAAAAACAAGTGTTCAAAGGTTTGTATTTACATTGCAAAGGACGTAAGTTGCAGCTGCCTTGATTTGCAATGATTTTCAACCTCATATGCTCAACCTCTTCAGACGTTTAACATGGCAGTCTTTATATTCAGTGTATACAGGATTTGTCCAGTGTGTCTGAATAAGGATATTTGTTTATTTTCCATTTCAACCCATTAAAATGCTAATGAGTATATCTTGCCAACTATTCATATGCAGATAGGAGCTTTTAAGCCTTGGATGCTACAGTGTGCCCCTGCTGCACAGTTGCCTTTGTTTAATGAGGATTTTTTGGAGCTTTCTTTCTGGCTGTTTGGGATGAGCATACATAACAAGTCCGTCCCTAAATAGAGCTCACCTCCTGCTGGTAATGAGGCCACAGCTCACGGCATTAGTTGGCCTTTCTCCCAAATAAGAAATGCTGTTATGCCTATGGAGAGTCAGTTTTCTTTTCAAGGAATGGTGAGGACAGCACATCATGTAGCTTCCTGGTAACAGTCTATTATATATGTTTATATATGTTCTATTAGATGTGTTTTTCAAACATGATTTTAAATATGAAATATGTGACAGGAATATTTACAGTTCTGGCCTTGAAGGTTTTTTTTTAAAATTACCTTATGTATGCTTTTCCATTCATCATGTTTGACTTGCAGTAGATGTTCTTTTGTTATATGAAGTGACCTATTTACATACATATATAGATAAAGCATGTCTATAAAAAGTCCCATGATTGAGCTTGTGGCTGAATCTGTGAAAGTTTGCAGGCATGTGGTCTTGGTGCAAATCTCACTTAAAATGCATAGACTCCACAGCTCAGTACTGATACCTTAGCAAATAATGGCCTCTGTATGGAGAGGATGTGTTGTTTTGTGCACCCTGGAGGATGGCATAAAAAGATGCAGTGCCTCTGCTCATTCAAAGGAACTTCTGGCGTAGACTGTCACTGGATTTTGAATGAGGCTGATTATGTTGGTGTAGGCATGTATGAGGGTGTCATCACTACAATGAAGAGAATTTTTTTCTTTGTCTCTTTGGGTGCAGGAATAAACAGCTTCCACCATGCTAGTCTAATGAGGTCGCACAGAAATTTCAATATGTCTGGTCTGCCTCCATAAAGCTGGCAGGGAATTGAATTTGGCCCCAAGGTTCATGAAGCTTCTGCATGCCTTTCTGCATCTGCAACCCTATTGGCTTGAGGCTGGGGTTGTGTTTGCTTTTATCCAATTTGAATGGATTTTTGTAAAACACCATCCTAGATTAATCCATTTTTGTTGTTTCCCCCTACAATATCTCTCTTTGTTTTACGTCTTTGTTGTGATTTATTTTGCCTCAAATGTAATGAACTACACTCAAAACCCTACTCAACTAATTTAGAAGAGATTAGAAGTTACTTATGATATAGAAGGATATCTAATCTCGCAGCAATGATGGCACCCAGTATGCTCTGCCTCCACTCACTATGAAAATTACTGTCATCTGCTACTCATAATCTCCATTTTTGGAGTCTTACTGATCCCCACACAACACAGAGCTTATTAAGGCATCATGCAGATGGCTGATGTGCAAGTCAAACCTGCTTTATATTATCACAGCATGTCACACAACTCTGAAGCCAGAGTAACATAGAAGAATAAAAGCAGCTTGGATCCAAGCATTGATCCCTGGAGAGCACTTCAATAAACTACTGTACTCTCTGGGATGACTAAACAATGTGTCCTATTGATTTTGATATAATATTTGTATATGTTGTATGACCTGGTAGATGATGTGTTAGACTCCACATACCACCATTACTTTGTTCTTTAAATCTGGAGAGATGGAAGACATTTGCATAATCAGCAACAACAAAACATAGCTTGAGCTAGTGCATAAGCAATAAACATATCTGGATTTTTAAAAATGAATGTATGATATAATCATCATGTCACAAACCTGGTTTATAAATGTTGCCATTAAGCCCAGTCCTACACTCACTGTGAAGTGATGTGGCGAGAAACCATTTAATGGAACTATTTGTAAATTGTGCTATTGCTACATAGTCAACGTTGGCATTAACAGCTGTTACTCAGCAGTCTAGAAGAAACAGTGCGAGTTTAGCATCTTACTTAATTTCTTTATATGTGAACAACTGTCTCCAGCAGTGGAAAGCAACACTTTAATTTTGCCTTTCTATCACTTATTTTCTTTTTTTTATAACAAAGTTAGCATGCTAACCAGCTAGCCTTAGTCTGGTTGGCCAGTCTCACCCATAGACTGTATGGGTCTATGGGTGAGTCTTGCCACTTGGCAAGACGGGAAAGTAAACAGCTGATAATGCTAATGTTGGCTATGTAGCTGTAACAAAACTTACAAGTAGCTCTTTCCATGGCATCAACATTAATACGAACTCAGGCTTCAAGTTGAGGCCTGCACTTGTAGTAGATAAGCTGAATCTGTTTAGCATCTGAGAAGGTGTCTAAAAGAGTTAGGGAAGTGTTACCTATAAACTGTGTTTAATAAGATCAGTGTTGATCTTCATTGATTTTTACTGGTGTTAGGACAGTGTCAGCAGAAAAAAAAAACCCTGAAGTTAACTTTACTTTCTTTTTGAGGTCATCTGAACTTATTTTTGGTGATAGTGGCAGGAAAAGACAGAAGTGAAGGAGGATGTCACTGAGACAAATTGCTCCATGAAGTGGGTCAACTCTCCTGGGCATGCTCAGAATGCGTGATGGCGACACCACTGAGCTGCCATTTGACAGCTCCTACAAGATATTTTTTCCACTCAGTGTTAATAAACAACCGACATGTACAGAAACTTGAATATGGAATAAAACATTGACTTTCACTAGTCAGTCAGAGCATTTTTCAAAATTAAGGTGACAAATTAAAAGTTGGTAATTAGTCATCTGAGATCATTGTATCTGGTGTGTCTTGCCATGGGTTTGGTTTCGTCTGTATGTGTGTGACTGATTTTCAGTGATAAGTAATTATCAGTAAGTCTGGTGTTCTGCGCTTGGCTTAACAATTTGACACCCTGCAATTTACTGAGGAAACACAAACTCCAATTATACTACAATGAGTTTTTGTTACATAGTGTTCAAAAACAAACAAACACTTCAATGAGCACAGAAAAAAAATATTTCTCTATAAAGTAGGTTAATACACTCTAGGTCTGCGAATGGCAAATGTGTTAAAGTCAACAAATTGGTTTTGGATCAGGAAGCATCATTGCAATTAGTTTTCACAACACATGAAGTAATTAGAATTTTGTAGCCTCATTATTTTTTCCCAGTTAGGGATAATGTTGCAGCAGTGCTTTGTAATCATGTTCATGCAAGTGAATTTGACACTATTGCTCATCTTTATTCAGGAAGAAGGTTAGTTTTTTTTTTTTTACTTACTATCCCCAAAGGAAATTAGGAAAGTAGTTTAATACTGGATTTCATCCAGTGACAGCAAACAGACAGAGACTCAGATGATTTCCTACAAGCGTGGGAATCTAAACAACCTACATTCAATCTACAAACTCATACACACGCAATCATTGCCTAGAACTCTTCTTTGTGTTTATTGTCACTCATTATCCACATTCATTAACAATACAAGTCAGACATACAGAAAGAGGTGGAGCTTTCAGACAGTTTGGCAGACATGAATTGGCTGCAACAAAGCCTAATGAAAGCATGTGTCTGGATTGGATGGCTGTTGTTCTTAACATCTACATATCCTGCCCAACTGAGTACAGGAATAAGCTTTAAATAAGACATCTCTACTGAATACAAATGCTTATACAACATAAGTATGTGTTTTTCTCAAGAGTGTGAGTGGGTTTAAGCTGAAGAACTTTGTGTGACACTGATAGCACAGCCACGGAAATGAGACTACAGACCAAAACATCCCAAACTGTGTCAGATGTGTCTAATGAGATACGACAGGCAGCAGAGTCAAAAGGATCAAATGAAACTCAGTGAAAGAATCATTATTTTTTCATGGTGAGTGAAAGATGTAGGTCTCCAGTAATACAAGTCTGGGTTGCAGCGATGACATTGAGACACTTCCTGAATAGTAATTACAGTCTGTGGTTGATTTCACAGCCTCAGTCCTCTAAGCAGAACATTTGTGTGTATCTATTTGTGTAAAATGTACAGTAAAAACAGTTTTATCCATTGATTGCTACAGGGTGCTGCAGCTCAGGATTTAAGCTGAATGCTTATGATAATCTCATCATTAATTCATATTTCTAATTAATGCAGTGTGTAATTTAAATAATGCAGGGTCTCTTTTTTGGTAGATTTCAGAGAGACTGCTGAATTATTAATACCAGCAGCCATCACCAGGTTTAAAAGATGAAGACTGCTACTTCAGTTAATCATGCTCCACCTGCTCCTTCCTCTTAGCCACAACATGCTTTATTTTACACCAGTTTTTACTGCATTAACAGTATCTGAGGACATATAATCACCATTCATCACACTACAGCTTAATATGTCATGCTGCTGTCAGGTGCTTCCTGAAAGAGCCCTGATCAGGTTCCACAGTCCTGCATGTGTGAGGGCTGGTGTTCTTTTTGACATCTTTATCAAAGGGTACCGTGGACAACAGGACACAGTGGACTCAACAGGACATACTATGATAAAATCTTAATGTAACAAACACAAAAACCTTTGTTGTAGTTACTGGAGCCAATAAAAGATTATCAGCCCAGCCTTGGCACACACAGCTTCTCTGAAGGGCACAGTTTGTCAGAAAATAAATCAGTGTCACAGTCTGTCACTGATAGCTGATGTATGATTTCCAGTCAGTCACAGCAGGTTATCCAGACTGTCACTATCAGCATACACAATATGGAGAGTAATACAGTGGTGCAGATAGATAAAATTATCATGCAAACGGCTCCACATTTCTCTACATGACAAGTAGTGGGTACAGCCCAACTGTGGAACTATACATGATGGGGACAGGAAGTCATATGCGGTATACATGTGAAACTACATGTGAGCAATCTCTTCAGCTGAGTAAATATGATAATAACTTCCTCAACAGGAAACACTAAGCATCAACAACAACATGTGGTTGACGAGACGCAATGATGAAGTTGTTTTAGGGTCATTAGAAAAATAGTTTTAGAAATGGAGCTGAAGTCCATGGGTCTGTGCTCTGTCTTAAATCTTGATAGGGCAACACCACAGTAAGAATAACAAAGACTTGCTGCCATACATCTTCATCACTGGCAGAGAGAAGTGGAAGAAAAACAGATAGATGATATTTTTGTTTTTTATTAGTTTCACAAAGCAAGATTTCAAGAAGAGCCCTCCAATATTATACAAGGAGTTCATGAATGTCCTTGAATCACAGCAAAAGAAACTGAAATTTATGTAACAATCAAACAAAAATATTACTCACAATATAAAGCTGTAAAATGTTGTTATGTAATTGCAGCTGTTGCCAAAAAGCTGCCTGCAGAGTAGGAAGCAAGTGTTTATTGGTTTAAAGGTCAACCAGAGTGCACAGCAACTGCACTTATTGATTGTGTTATTCCTGTGTCAAATCAATGAGAGCTATTCCAGAAAGGGAATCATAAGTTTCTCATCAGCTTGAAATGATTGCTGTTGTGTAAAAACTTGGATATAGAGATGTCAAGCCCTCCTTAAATGTATCAGACTTGGGGGGGTTTCCCCAGCTCATCCGACTAATCGTCAATGACTGGCCCCAGAGGAGCACAGCTGATTGGCTCATAATATATTTCTGTGTAGATCGATAAACATGACACAGGATTATCAGTTGATTGACATGAGAGACTGGCACGATCAGCAATACCCAGTGGAAAATAAGAAAATGAAACATGAATCAATCTTGTTTGTAGTTTGGGGCAATGGCCTTAGCTCTGACTTTATTGATACAGATATACTCTGTATATATATATATATATATATACATATAATTTTTTACATCTGCAGAGACGACAGCATTTTGTCCTGTTTCATAAGGATTTAGATTAACGCAACAGCAACGAATACAAACGTGTGTGAATGGAGGCATATGTGTGACTATAACTGATACAAGTAACTGATTGATTAATTATTGATTCACAGAAAGTTATTACGATCTGCATCTATCTTGCTAATGTTTACGTTGGTTGGTAGAACCACCACCATGATCCACAATGAAATATCTCAACAACTCTTTTCATGGATTGCCAGTAAGTTTTGTATTCATGTTACTCACATGATGAAACCTATTGGTTTGTGGCACCACATAGATTTCTCTGAGATTTGCTACTTTGAACTTTTTGGTTGGTTTGAGGCACATCTTTAAAAATATTTTCAGACATTTTATTCACTAAACAAATGACTTTCTTGATTGCTCAAGAAAATATTTTGATTGATTGTGAAAGCAAAAAGACGATAACCAGCTCACATGTAGGTTTGATCAGAGAACATGTTTTAAATGTGGGAAATACCTGCCTTTTCCTCATTAACTCATACTTCTTTCCTACGTGAAAAATTTAAACACCATCCATAGAGAAGATGTAGCATGTGTTGCTCTTGTCAACCTTGCACTCAGGATGATGAGCTAGAGTTACAGTGCTTTGTTCCCAGTTTGCTGAAGGTGACACTCACATTCCCAAGTGCACTTTATCTGTTTCTGGTCTCATGTGACAATTAATAAAGGCTTAGCACATAAAAACAGCCACACTGGCTATATGACAAAGCTTGAAAGCTTTGGGTGTTTTGATTTTTGTTATGTGAGAGTTTCCATGAAGAAACCTGAAACTAGATAACAGTCAATGACGATGAGGCACATGTTGACGGCTGACATCAGGATGAGGTCTCTGTTTCTAGCATCTGAAATGATGTTGACAGCTAACATAAAGGGAATAGCTTTCATTCTTTCTGCAGCATGTAAGAGGTGGAACATCTTTATTTTTTTACCCCGTCACATTGTAAACATGTGACAAATGAGTAATGACCTTATTTCTCATAAAAAACTCACAGTGTTTAAGCTCTTCTTTACTGTAGCTCCAGATTTCTCATGAGGCTCTGTTTACAGCACAAAAAAGAAATTGGTCTCTTGGGTGGGTCTTTGGATACAAACAGGTGATGTGAGGGATTTTGCATATAATTATCTTTGGCAGACTCTGTTGCTTGAGATACAGTGCTGTATTATAGTCTAGTAGACCAGTGAATCAGAGAGACGTCCAACAGCACAATTTCATATTTGTGAGTTATTTGTTGGACTATGTGGTGTCTGTGCTCACAGTTTGACATGAAACAGAACCATCAAAAGATGAATTTAACTGGTTGCAATCTGAAAATGGAGGAACATTCTTTTCACTCCTCTTTGTGTTGCTGCCAGTGCATCTATATGAGAGATTTTACACAATGAACCCATTTACTTCTGTTTTCTGCATCTGAGGGGGAGATAAACCAGTGTTGGTGACACACAAGCCAACCCACAATGTGCACAGTGGAGCAACTGCTGGTTTGTGATGCAGATGTGCTCTGGCCTAGAGTTTTATCTCTTGTGCCACATGATTAACTCCCCCACTTCTGACCTCTTAAAATGCCAACAAATAGTATGTTTTGTTGAGATGTTTTGCATCTCTTTGCAACACCCTACAGTACAATTTATCCAAATAAACCCACAAAATCCATTTGTCTTCCTCAAACATCTGCCTGAGAGTTTTAGGATTTTGTTGTTTGGCTGCTGTCCCATGCTGTCTGCCTGATTCAGCATGAGTAATATCACCGCGGCACACTGGTGATTTCAAGAGTGTCCCTCTAAGTTGGAGTCCATTGCTAAGTCACCATGTAGAGGAGAGTAATTGTAGGTGACAGTGCTACAGGCGACAGCACAGACAGCAACCAACCCATGAATTGATGCCACTGAAATATGCAGAGTCATCTCTGTTGTGTCAGCACACCATTGCTTTAGGACAGACCAGAGTGAAGCTTGTAACTGACTAACTGACTGAGTTGCTTATTCAGAGCTGCAAGAGACTGGACTCTCCTCTCAGGTGAGACAAACCCACAATACCAATTTTTTTACTTGGACTGTCCTCTATATTTTAGAAACACACCAGACAGGTTGATTGAGACTCCAAACTTCCTGTATACTATCTGTCTGTGCTGTTATGGGCACCCTGCTTGCATGTGAATGTCTATCTGTGTTCATGCCCTTTAAAGATCTGTGTAATGCAGTTGCTCTAAGCCATTGATTTAACAGTCGTGACTGTCAGGGACAGAACGATAAAACTGATTGAAGAGCACAGTTTACACACAAGGAGATTTTCAGTTAAACAGAATGGATGATCACACCAATCTGATGCTAGAAATCCTGCGTGCAGCAGGGAAACACACAGCAGCTGAACATCTGGAGATGGGTTTGAGAGGGGTGAAGCAGAAACAGAGGCCTGGATTAAAATCAGAATGCAAAGCGTCTGAAAAAAAAAAACCTCTCAGTGTTAATCAAAATGTGACAGTAGAGCGGTACATTAATATGTTTGATGGGTTTGTGTATGAATTTACTTCTGCTGTTTTCTTACAACTCTTGTTTTCATCCTACAATGAACAGCTTTGGACACGCACATCATTGTGTTATTTTGGCCCAGTGTGAAACTTTCTTGGTTCTTAGTTTTATAAAATAATGTGCATGTAAAATTCTGCACACCACTGGTAATATAAATAATAACAAGGTCAAAAGAACAGCCATTTGTGTTATCGTCACCTGAACTAGGTAAATGTTAATGCTCAAAGTATAAGAGCATTTATAATATTATAATATTTATAAGAGCATGGATAGAACTAAATAAAATCTTTTGCTACTGCTAAGTTATACCAGTTTATTGTCATTGTCATGTTGTGGTATGGCATAGTGTAACTAAGCAGCTGCACTAAACACCAATCTAGTGACGATTGTTATAAATATTAATATCACTTTTATCTGTTACTGCAGTCAACATGTACACTGCATTGATAAAAGACCGATGTCTCTTTTCGTATTGGTTCAACAACTGCATTTTAGATCAACAGCATCTGCACACTTCACACAGCTTTTGATGTGCTGGCCCTCCGCATGGCAGAAAAGGACCCAGGCAGAAGGCTTGCACGCACAAACAGCAACATCTGATTCTGAATTAGATCCTGACCGAGTCCCTCAGACGAAAACAAACTCTCCACAGGGAGTGTGTCACCGGCGCCGGCCCTTCCCCGTGTGGCCCAGAGCAGCAGAGCGCGGCGGCCGCTGCTGTGTCTCTTTCAGTGCAGCAGGCAGTGCTGTTGGTCCGTGTGGGAGCGCAGGGCGCACGGTGCGGCGCTGCCTCTCCGCAGCGGCAAACAGGCTTCCTCGACATCGGACAGGCGACAGAACAGACAGGTCGACCCACCGCCAGCATCACGTCGGCGCTGTGAGCAGTGCAGACGACGGGAGCGAGTGAAAGTACGGGGGAGGGCGGGTGGGGGTGGGCTGCCTCATATAAACTGGTGAGCCCGCTGGGCCATTATCTTTACTCCCTCCTTCTCCGACTGGGAGCGAGAAGCGAGTCTTGGTTGCTCTGCGGTACAGTAGCCTACAGTATTATTGAGCGGCAGAGAGAGAGACTGAGAGACTGGATGAGCTAATGGGATTGATGAAGTGGCGTTAGTTGTGTGCGGATGAGAGCACAGTGAGGGGAGCTTTTCACAGAGCACCCTGCTCCTCATGTTCGGGTGAGTGATCGTGGAGGTGAAACATCATGAGCGATGAACATCCTGAGCTGAGTTGCGTCCTGAGAACTGCAACATCAAATGTGTGACTCATGTGTGAGGTAAGACTTCCTTCTTATTGTTTCCTCTGGTTTGATAAAAACGAGAAGGAAGCGTGTCCTAACTGCAGCAGCAGGATGTGTACACAGGATGCTTGTATTTGTGTTGGTGTTGCAGAAGTCGGATTCACAGTGTAGCTTCATCAACATGAACACTGCACCTAACACCTTACATCAGTGAAGTAGACCAAAACCTCACAAACCTACACAACAGTTTTCCTGAATCAACTTGATTGATTTATTTGTTGTTATAAAAGATCACTTGCTTTTGAAAAATAATAAAGAAGCTGCCTGTTATTAGATCAAGGGCACTGCTGTAGCTGCTCAGGGCTTCGTCCATTTAAAGGCCATATGTTTTGATTAGACTGAGCTTCAGGTGATAAAAAAATATACCTGAGTGCAGTAGAGGAATCGCTCTAAATCTGTATCTATTGCATTATTCTGTCCATTTGATAGATGGCTGGTTAATCCAACTGATATGTTCCTGTGAGCTGTAATGTTTGCAGGCTGCTGTGTGACAGATGCTTAGGTGGCCCTGCTCTCTGCTCGGTACACCGTCATGTTCAGTGGACAGTAAAGATGCATTAGTCTGTAACCAGGTGCACGGTTGGTGGCCCACAGACTGAACACACTCCAAAGTGTGAAGTCGTTGGACTTTAATTAGAGCTCTCCTGCTTATTTTTAAGTAGAGCTCTAAATCAAACACAGACAAACACAAGCACAAGAGCCAAACCTGCATCTCACTCCATCATTTGTTTACTTGTAGGAAACTTATTTAAGTGTTTTTCTGGATTTTTGTATCAGACTGTGGCACCTGTAAAGACAGAACACCATTGTTGTGGTCGTCTTATCCCATTTATTTCTTAGCCGACTAGAAAAATAACAAGACTTATTTGGTTATTTTATAATCAGGTAATCATTTCAGTCATAAAAGCTAAAAAAATAGTTTTGGTTTTTTGAATGCGAGGATTTGTGGCTTTACACAGTTTTTATGTAAAACCCAATTATCTTGAAGTTTTGGAAAGTGGGTCAGATAGAATAAGACATCTGAAGATGACATCTATTATTTCACTGAGAAATTATAAAGGACACAATTTTACTATTTTCTGACATTTTATACAAGAAAACAATTAATCAGGAACATGGTGGGCAGATTAATCAATAATTTGAGTAATCATTATTTGCAGCCTTACAAGTGCATTACTCACAAGTTGATGTGTAATGATTCTAATGAAATTATGTAAATTCAGCTTCCTCCACTCCCCCTCATTGTTTCTGATGACCTCGTGGGCTGTAGATCACTGTATTGACCTGCTCAGTGTGAAGTCTTGCAGTAGGACACAAGAAGAAGAACATAATGGTTCTTAAGATTGATCACAGTACTGTTAAAATCAATTGATGAAGAGCAGTAATTGCTCATGCTGGTGCTATTTCAGCACTCGGTATGACAGTAAATAAAAGGCATAGAGCATGGCATACCTCTTGTTATGGCGGCAGGAACATGGCACTCAGTTCATAGCCCCTGAATCTAGATCAGGCTGAATTGATCAATACCATTAACATCACTGTATAATAAAAACCAAAGCTCCTCCTCATTCTTATTCTTACTTTAACTCTCATTGGAGTTTCTATGAGAATACGATGCTGTTGAAGCCGTGCAGGGCAGGAATGTGTGGACACTAATTTAAAAAATAAAATAACACAGATTTTATTGTCGCTAACTGTGGCTGTGCTGTCCCGTGAGCTCAGTCCTCCCTGAGGCAAGAGTGACCAGACGTCAGAGAAATACACCCGAGAACGAGAGGACCCCGCTCCCACTGCTGCTGTTGATTTAGTGAATAATCACACAGTCAAAGTTATAGCATTTTACATCAGCTGGACGTCCCTCTGGTACTTAAGTGGAGCATCTGCCTCAATGATTGCACTGTTAAGATGGAACTTTGAAAGAAGAGGAATGTGTTTGTGAATTTGATGCTGAATTTGACGCTGAGGGTTTTTTCACATGTAAGATTGGCTGTGGCTGCAGAGGAGAACTTGAAAGTGGCTCAGATATGATGTCCTTTGTGTAGCGACGGGGTGGCCAGCAGTAGAGTGAGAAGGCTTTGAATTCCTCCAGAGCTTATCTCTTCATCCTCTCGGCGACCTCTCAGGGACACGCCGTGGATCATATCCAATGGCCACGGGCTTTGAAGATCGCCAGAGGAAC
The DNA here is from genome assembly GCA_038496675.1 of Rachycentron canadum. Taxonomy (NCBI): domain Eukaryota; kingdom Metazoa; phylum Chordata; class Actinopteri; order Carangiformes; family Rachycentridae; genus Rachycentron; species Rachycentron canadum. The sequence goes on from CM076654.1 coordinate 13,638,415, forward strand.
CGCCAGGAATTATAGTTTCCATACTTGTGCTAGCCATTACAGTGAAATAACAGTGGTGCAGTGCAAGCCGTGTGAAGACTGGATAGTGTACTCACTCCTGATATATCACCATTGAGAAAGGACGTCAAGATCCTCATTAGAGCTCTTACAAAAATAGCTTGGCATTAAATGCTCTGCTGCCTTCGCCAAAGATGTCCTGAAAGTTTCAGACTGTTTATAGTGTCAAGCAAGAATGATGGTTTCACATTCTTGCTTCAAGTTCTGGTTTTATTGATGTGAATTCAAAACACAAAGAATACGTCTTAGTTTGTTACATTTTGCAATGACTCCTTTTCCTTGAAAGAAAAGATGATTTTAGAAAGGGGATCTTTAAAACTGTGTTACGGTTACACAGATCCAAGGAGTGGGTCAGCCTGTGCTGCATCCACATCTCAGCCAGATTTTCAGCTTATAGGAGGATTATTCTCAACACCGGACCTCTTCCATAAGACGCATCCAGATAATCACTGCCTAGACAGGTGGTAAGATAATACAGGGCGGCAGACATCAGACAAAGCTGGAAAAAACCCCAAACCTAAACTTAAACTCAAGACTTGGGCTTTTTTGATCTATATCATTGGTGTATATGTGTTGATTTCAAGTGTGTTAGAAACACAACACAGCGGACAAAATATACTCTATTACTTCAAAGAATAAATGCTATTAATTTTATTTATTGTCCAATGTGCATTATGTAAAGAGAACTTTTCTCTTTAAAGGACTGAAGAATAAAAAGCCAGTTGTATTTTTGAACTCAGAAGCATCTGTCGGGGTCCAAAAATACAGAGACAGACACAGGCACCCTGCTGGGGACATGGATGTAGTTCCAACCAAGCCTAATATGAGGTGTGAGATGGTTTGTGTGCGTGTGTCCGTTTGAGTCAGCGTAAAGCTGCATGCTTGAATTTATTTCCAAGACTATCTCCTGAGTCTTTTCCTTGGAGATTGTGAGGCATTACATAAGCTCATTATAGCATCATTTTTATATTTACATTTGGTGCATGTATGCAATTATTATGGTGCAACAAAATATCCATTGCTTTTTAATGTGTTAAATCTGTGTTTCTCAAACTTTTGCTGTGAGTATAAATCAAAATTAAAAAAAATTAGTAAGGAGCCAGGTTGAATTTTAGTGCAGGAACATTACCTATGAACTGAGACTTCATATGTTATGCATCCTTCCCTTGAATTTTCATTCAAATATAAATTGCAACTTAAATTTGGTTGTTGATCCAGACTAGGCTCTCCTATTATAGTCCTGTTTCTCTGTCCTACTAAGTCAAACTGCAGCATGTTTATTTTTATAGCATCTAATTCATGGTATTTATTAATTTCCCTTGAAGAATTTTTCCCTCATACTTCTACCATCACATCTATTACGTAGCTGGATGTCAGACAGGGTCCCAGTTGTGGCATCAACTCTAGCTCCCCTCAGTCTGACCCAAACTCCTCCAAACTGTCAGACTGAATCACAACTGTGTGAATGTCCAACAGTATCTGCTCAGGGGAGTCAGAGAGGCTTGACAGCATAAGTGTGTGTATGTGTGAGAAAGTGAGAGAATGAGGAGAGTGCGAAAACAATTGAAAAAGGGAGCAGAAGATAAGGGGAAAACACTATAAAAATATAAAAGCCACTTTCTCCACAGTCTACAGCTGACCTTGAGATGGTACCAGTAGCCAAGATTAGCACATCACTGCTGTAATTGCTCACCTCGAGTAGCAGACCCCCTTGACCTTTCTTTAGCCTGGGCCCTGCTCCACAAAAAGGCCTTTGTTGGTGTTAAACTGCTGGGCTCTGTTTTCTGTACTTGCTCCACTAACAGATATCCTACCTGGCAACAGCCGAGCCTTTAAGTAAAAGAAATTTACCAACCTCACTTTTAGGAAACTGGAGGACAAAATGGTCTGAGTGCTGCCTGTGTGCTAGTCTGAAAAGCACTTATCTTTGGGTAATACTCCTGACCCTAAACTAAAGCTCCATTTATACTCCTAAATGAGTTCCTACATTCAAGTTATTTATACTGTAATAGGTCAAAGAAAAATGAATAACCTTTGAATAAAGAAAAAAAGTTAACATTTCCACTAATTTTAAAAATGTTGACTAGAAAGCATTATTTAATGGCAGCAAACATAAAAAGTAGTCTTTTTAAGCTCTTTTGGGTAGATAAAGTAAAATTTACAGCGATATTAACAACGTTTGAACTGAGGTAATCACTGTGCAAAAACACATCCAGGCTGCATTATGAACAATTAGATGCACATACCTACATCCCCTTTTTCTTTCAAGGGGATTTGGGGAGATTTTGATAAACCCTGTCCTAACAATACAGCAATGCAGCAGCAGGAGACCTTGTGTGATAAAGAATCAGAAGGAGTGGAGCCCCCTCTGGGGCTGCAGACCCAGTGCTGTCAGTGTTAGCAGCAGCTTCAGATCTCCTTTCAGTGTGCCAGGCCCTAATTGGGCTGTCACACTTGCAGGAGAAATTTGTCAAGTTTCTGTGAAATGAACTACTTGGCTAAATCAAGATGTACATCCCTCTGTTCTTCTCCAAACCACCCATGTACCACTGTGATTATCATGGAATAACAGAATCCTCAAGCTTTTAAATGGATAAACCACTTTGCTTATTTCCTTCTGGGAATATGTCATTAAAGGGTAAATAGGAGAAGATTCTTGAGATAGTTTTGTGTTCAGTAATTGCATCTACTGGGATTTCATTTGAGGGATGTGCAACAGCATCCGAGCCTCGTCTATTTATACACGCTAATAAGTAAGGGCTTATTATTCTTACGCTCAGCCTTACATGTTGTTCCATTAATTTCCAGCAGCAAGCAGGATGAGAGCCTAAGTCTATCCCCTTATCAGCTACTTTTCTGAATCTGGCAGTAAGCAGAACACATACATGAGCTCCTCTGCAGAGCTAATATCCACCGTCTGTCAGTGAAGCCGCCAAGGTTGGCTGTGATGTTAGGAATTATTGCATGCAATAAATGAAGCAAACCTGGTCAGACACGAGCCCATTGCCACACCGTGTCAGCCCTCCTCACCTCTGCTCCCTCGGTGACTGTGCAGATGTCTTTCCCAGGTTGCTTAGGGGCAGGATGACTCAGCTCGAGCTCCCACTCAACTTGAGCTCCCACTCGCCGCTTCACTGACTCCCTGGTTCAGCCCGCTCCCCACACAACCACGGCAACTTAAGCAAGGTCTGGCTGCACTGTTAGATTGAGGCCAAAACACAGGCTGCATTATTTGCACTGTAGTGGTTCCCAAGCTTTTTCTTTTTTGTTGTTGTACTCCAGCAGCACTTTAAACCACCCTTTCATTATAGATGTCATGTTTGCATTTGTACATTTGTACCATTTATGCCTAAGTTTTATCTGTTCATCTGGAATTTTCTGCTGGTTTAAACACACAATTGGCAGCTTGTGAAGTTATTTTAATACTGACTCTGTATGGTGGGAATTAGGTGTCCCATACAGTCAGCATTTTGTAACTAGATATTTTCTGCTTATCGTGACAGTAAACATACTAAAGAAGTAAAGCAATCAGTAATCCAACTTATGTATTTTCTACACGTTTCTTTAAATCTGCTTTTAAATTATATAAGGATCTTAATTTTTTCACACCCCACTGGTGGGACACACTCCACTGATGTTTAATGTCAATGTACTAGAGTCACTGTGTGCTGTGGGGTTAAACTCTGTTTCACTTCTGTGACTGTTTTTTTCTTACCATTACAGCTGTCTATCCATGGAGACAGTCTAGTTTTATCGGCTGATGTTTTTAGATATAGGCCTCTAAGATTTCTGCCTCCATCCCAAAGTAACAGAGGTGTAGGGGATGTAGGGTGCTCATTGTGTTGAAAAATGACTGAATTTGCAAAATTCAGCAGTAACATATCTTTCCAAAAACAATGTCCTTGTTACTCAGGTAAAATCCACAGACCTCACTGAGAACAGTTTTTCTTGGAGTCTCTTTCTACCGAACAAAGAGTTCCTTCATGTTTCATGGGCAGAAACTCAAAATCTGGGCTCATAAAATTAAAAGTATCTGCATGGCGAGATGCCACGAGAGGGAAGTGAGAAAAATGTTTTGTTTTTTTGGGGGGGAATTGGGTGAAATAAATGAAGCCTCATCCATACTGGACCAGGTGACCGTTTTCTTTTAAGAAAATAGTTGAGCATGTCACTATCACCTTGCTGTTATTTCAGAAATTTCTGTCTGTATCTCACACACACACACACAAACACATACACACACACAGTCACGGTCTTTCTTCCTTTGCTTCAAAGATGTTATTCTATGTTGCATCAGAACAACAGTGAAACTCCACTGTATGTGCTCGTCATATTTTATTCATCTTAGGAGCGGCTGCGGCTCTGAGGCTCGCTCCTTCCTGTGCGCCCAAAGCAGGCAGCTGTCAGAAAGCCTGAATCCCCAGATACTTTGCCTACTTCTACACATACACACATGCACGCAATCACACACACACACACACACACACACACACACACACACACACACACACACACACACACACACACACACACACACACGAACACACACACATACACACATACACACAGATATACATATGTAGATGCATAAAATTGCATTTCCCCTTTTTGCATACATGTACAAATAACCTTTCCATCTTTGAATTATGGATTGTTAACTGTAACTGTGAAATGATAATATTACAGTAGAAAGTATTACATACCATAGTATTTTAGCAATTTCGGAGTGGTGTAAATTTGCATACAAACATAGTCCTTGTCCTAAACTTTGTTAACCATTCTGCTTACAAGTGGAGCAGCACAGGTTTAAACATGTTCATTCCTTGTCAGTCAAGGTATTTGGTCATTTTATATAGAGCTGACTCAAACAATGTTTGAGTAAAAATAGGATGTATGAGCAACAAAGCCTCCTTAATTGGAAGGGATATGTTGACAGCAGGCCTCTGGTGCTGCTCGACCTTTACAGGCAGTTTTGCGTGATGCTGATGTGGTCCATGGTTCACTACACATTTTGCAAGGCATGCTTACAGAGCTCCCTTGTACATACACACTTCATGTTCCTCAAATGAATGCATCCACACCACTGCACTCAGCTCGCCGCCCTGTGTGATTGTGCACACTGAACAGCTCATCAAAAACAGCGAAATAGCTTGTGCACAACAACACTCAGAGAGACAAACGAGCTGACTGTTCTTGTGTGAGCCTTTCCTTTCCTTTTTATTAAAAGAAAATAAAGTCAGATAGGCTAAGATGTGTTGTTCAGTGCTCTCTTTGTATTATACTTGTTGTCTTCCTTCATTTCAGTTTGTGTTGATTTCCCAGAAACTCTTTGAACAACTCCACAACCACGGGCACCAAATACTTAAGATTCTGCTGTGGGTTATATCTGTAGGCAGTGACAGCAATATAGACTGCATACTAATAATAAGAGAGTATATGTCATGGCTGAAAACACATGCTTTGGCTGCATTATACTGCTGTATTGTGCTACAGTGTGTGGTTGATTTCTCCTTATATAACTGTCTGCTATGATTCAAATCTGGTGAGGAAATAGGCTGAAAGGTTTGTTTTTAAATGCTTTGGTTTTACAACCAAATATGCACTTTGCATTTCCAGTAAGTGTTTATAAGACTACGATTGTGAATTGTTCTGTATTCAAATCAACATTTAATCCAAAGTTTTAATGTATTTACTTGTGCTTTTCATTCTGCTACATTTACTTGATATCTATTAGCTACCAGTTATTTGCACATAATGATTTTTTATCAATTAAACATCTATATTATCTAGATATTAACCAGCAGCAACATTTAATACTACCTGATAATGCAATAATATGATCTATATGACAGTGTGATACTTTAACTATCTTGGCTAGAATCAACAAGGTATTCTGCAGTTAAATTTGAGTTGCTTTCTGTTTTTCTGGAATAAACACAAGACTTGACTGTTTTATCAAATACCTGCTGTTAACTGTGTGTCATGCTGAGACAGCAGCCTGCAATTTCAGGATCTTGTATTGTCTGAAGTGATCCCAGCATGTGGTGCTATGGGCAGGATCACCCCTTTACTCCAGAAGACATCTTCAGTAGCCACTCTAATCCCAGCTTTGTTGCAGATTTGTAGAGTTCTCAAGGATATACAATAAACTGGTCAAAATCGCTAATGTTACTCAGATTGCAAAACCGCAAGCTGAAAATGGATGCGGCTAGGTATTATTCGCCAATAAGACCACACTGGTTTCTAAAACGTGAAAGGATGAGATGAGAAAGAGGGAAGTAAGAAGTGCTTAGTCACTTAAAACACAGCCATGTTGTCAGTGCCTCTGAAGCACACATTTATTATCTGGGCTGGAATGAATACTTACAGATTGACTGATGATTCCTGATATTACTTTAAAATCAAAACAAATTTATTTTTCTTATTCCTGTCCCACAGCATGAGGTCAGAGTGAAGGGTTAGCAGCAGAACAATAATGCTGGAGGATTCAGCTTCTTGCTCAAGGATACTTGAGCAGAGCGGGAGCTCGTTGACACAGGAGCCTGAATGCATGTCCTACAGTAGTGGCTCTGTCTCCCCTCTCACTGCACCCGCAAGCACTTGGCTGTTTTTCTCTTCCTCTGCCTAACAGGCCACAAGAAGCAGCTGTGTCAACATCTTATCTGAAAATAAATTCCTCCAATAACAACACTGAGTCTACATGAGCAGTTAGTTTTAATTGTTTTCTCTGTTTATGTGATTTTACTGCTGGAGAAAAATATTCGTGGCATCCAGACCTGTGTGTCAGGGTTTAAAAGAAGAGTCCAACCTTTTTTTTATTTCTGAGAATCAATCAATCAATTGATTTTTTGGTCACTTGGAACAAACTGTAGACAGAACACTGACGTACATTACCATCTTATAAATTTGATATGGTGAACATATTAGTGAAGGTGACAGCTTGTCTTACTTGCCACTTGACTAATGTAAGTCCAATATTCACTTTCTTTTAGCTCTGTTTTTGGGATCCTGAAAACAGGAGTCAGTGGATATCAAATTGTCTGCTGATGAATGAGTTGATCAAAACTTTTTTGGCTGCTGGAAGTGTCACTAAAACAAAGAGTTATGTTGCATAGTTGAAAATTTAAAATGATGAGTTGAAAGATGATAAAATGCTCTATTGGGAAGCCATCAGGTGTGGGTTTTCACTGTAAGTTAACCTATTAACATTAGGGATCTATGCAATTGTTACTATATTGAAAAGAGCAACTTTGAATGTGGATATGTAACCACACTGTGGTTAGCATAGGGAAAGGTTGGCAAGGGAAAGCTAGCCTGGGTCCATTCACATTTCAATGTTAGACCACTAACACATGTAATGATTAATCACCACTTTATCATCTCATCTGTTTAATTCTTACACAAACATAACGGTATAAACAGAGGTTTGCTGGATCTATTTCTTTATCAGCAACAGAAAGGCAGCTTTCTGGAGTCATTTCACAGTGAGGTTGTCAGGTTTGTTACAACCTTTTGTGGTAACTGGCTGTGTCTGGCTACCTGCTCTATAGAACAGAGACACAAAAGTGCTGTAAACAGGAAATAGTAATGTCGCAAAGCACACTATACAACCTAAAATTGCAAACTGTCATTAGCACATTTCTGTCTGGATTGAACAGATAAGACAGTACTGATGTGTTAATCAGATGTCTTGAGAGCTTTTGGTAGAGGTATGTTTATTTACAAAAATGTTGAACTATTTCTTGAACCGGAAAATATCGAGGGTCACTGCTAATATTTGTCATCTTCCTTGTGTATAACTTCACATTTGCCGGGTTTCACACGAATACCACACTATGAAATTGTCTTTCTTCTAGTTTCCTATTTTCCAAATAGTAAAATAGTAAATACTGAGTCACGTTGATATTAAATATCTTAAATTTTAAGTTGTTCCAAATACAACAGAGCCATACACCCACTCTTTGGTGTTGCTGAGATTCTCACTGTCCAACATGGAAAAAGAAAGTGTCTTGTTCTCAGTTCATAAATAACTGTATTTCTCAGCTACATGTTGTGAACATCTGTTGTGCAGTTTAACTAAATGATGTGCTAGTTGAAAGTTGCCCCAAGTTCCATGCAGAGGCGTTTCCTACTTTCTTATCCTTCCTCCTCCTCATCAACTAAACATTTGCTGAATCCTCTCTTATGTCTATTCAAGCAGAGAGGACTGAGATTCACAGTAGAACTGAGCTGGGAGAATTCGCTTTTAATTAAAGCGCAGAGATCCACTGTGCTTACTGAAGGTGGGAGAGGAGAAGGGGAGAAAACTCCTTTCCTCTGAAAAAAAAACTGAACTGCAAATATTCTGTAAAGCCCTGAATGAAGAGCTTTGTTAAGGTTGGATAGTGAAAGACATCATTTGATCTCCCATTGACAGCACCTCCCTGCTGCAGAATAATTGCTTCTTTTATGAAGCCATTAGAGAGGACCAATTCAAGTGATTGTTTCTCAAATGTCCATCTATGTGGCCAACTGGGATCTGGGAGTGGCAGCCACTGAGGGCGGCTCTAAAACGCACTCAACAGGAATCTGGGATATTTCTGTGTTTGGAGCTTTGTGGTGCATCATTAGTGCCAGGACTGTCGTTCCTGTTGGCATCAAAGAGTTTTTTTCAGCATTTCTCTCCACACAAATAGTCAAATGTCTTTCTTTTCCAGTTCATTTTCTTCTCCAGTCCCCAGATTTATAAAGAAACAAATAGTAGAATTGGTGCTAATCCAGATTTTGTGCAAATGATTTGTCCAGTCTGTGTCTTTTTGCCCATTCCTAATTGGACTCTGCTGCTTTGTGTCCACAATCACAATGGAGCTATTATTCCTTCACTCCAAACCTTTCTTTGACTGTGTCAGTTGCTTATCACTTTATACTGGAGGAAATGTTCATGACGATCACTCACCCTATTACAATGCTATGGCTTAACACTACTATGTACCAGTCAAAGATGAGGATTACATTATTTTTAGACCCTTTAATTTACCTCTTCTCTTTCAGAGGAAAAGGTCACTATTGAGCTTAATGGACCATGGAGTATTATCAGGATTACAATGAGCTTTTTCCCTGCCATCCTGGGCTTAATTTTTAAGCTTCATAGGTTGTGCTTAAAACTCTTTCTGTGATTGGTCTGTTCAGCCTACAATGCCAAATGCCTAGGTACTTGTAATTACCCCAAGGCTTTGGGAGGGTGTAACCAACACGGCTAAACACTGCAATCCTATCTCCTAGAAACAATTTTTCTATACAAATAAACCTCAGATACATTTTGCAAGGTGCATGCACTGTTCCTACTGTATGTCAAGTTTACAGCAGGACATTTTAGAGTAGACAATTAGATTTTTTAAGTGTCTGGACCCACAACGTAATGCCATTGTTAGTAAATGTCAATACTGCAATTTCTCAACACTCAATATCTATGAGAGGCTAATAATCAATCAATAATGTCACCCATGCTGACATATTGGTTAAGTTTTAGCTTTGGTATGGCAGCCTGGAGTGGTTGTGAAAAAACTGCAGCCTTGTTGGCCTGGTAGGTGTTGATGCTAAGAAATACACCAGTAGTGTACCATGACTTTGTTGTTCTGTGAGCTTTAATGAAATAAAATGTGTTTGGTGACCTTATCCAAAGCTAATATATGAACAGACTCTAAGACCTAGGTATTCCTTTAGCTAAATGCAGATAAGAATAAGATGTGAGTATGCAGTGTTCCTGCAGTGTTATTCAAATTCTCCAACCCACTCTCATTCCCTTCCAACTAACGATTGTCTCTGCAGCTGCTGAAGGAATTAAAACTATGTAGAAACAATAATGTTCTGAGTGTGTTGTGGTGCTGTGCTGAAAGTCTTTGTTGGATTGGGAGTTTAAACCCCATATTTTACAATTTACACAAAAACTGCTGCTGTCAGTACATTTGGTTGTGGAAGAATATGTTTATGTGCTTTAATTTAACAGACAGCATTAGGTTTATTTTCCCAGAACTGTCAGGATTTGCAGTTAGGCGGTTAAACTAGAGCTTCACAGTACAACTTTGTTTACTAATGTGCATACACGCTACTTTTCACCATTCTGTATATTCAATATACACAAAATTTGGTGGCCATGTTGAAATAGAACTATACAGGTAATCTAAACTAAATGTAAAATGAAAGGATAGACATTTTCATTGTATAATCCACCGCTCAGCAGGTCATTAATGAGAGGTTGATGTTGAGACTCCCCTGACAGACGGAGGCTCCAGTAACAGATAACCTAATGATAAATAGCATGCACTATATGCATATACTGGAAACCTGTTTTTAGAAAGTTAATCACATGGTATGTGAAGTGGGACTTCTGAGTGTCAACGCTGAGGTAGAGATGGATGTCGTCTGTAATAAATGGTTCATTGTCGCCTTGTTGGGTTTGAAGAATGTATAATCAGGAGCAATTTGCTGCAAAAAGCTCATCAGGAGGTTTAATACTGCATCCCTAGCTTCATATAATCTGTCACTGTTCAGAGTTTCTTGCAGATATCTTTGCTGATGAGCTTTCCTTTAAGTGGACACCAGCAATTAAGCATATTGGGCTATAAGCCAATCATTAATGCTGGCACACACTGAGATCAAACAGATTTAATTAAAATGGCTGACATGAAAATGGGAAGCCAGAACTGCAGCACATTTCCTGGTAACTTTTGCCAAAAATTAAGCAAAAAAAAGTGCTTTGGCAGTGTGAATATTGGTAAGAGTCATATTCACAGTTTTCAGGGGCATGCACTCTTATGAATTGGCGTCTAATGCATCTACACTGAGTGAGCAATTTGAATGTTCAGTAGCACAGCAAAGGTTTGGCATCTAACTGGTTTATTTGAGGTTTCTCAGTTTTACATGTGAACTAGATTTTTTTTACAAGAATGCAAATGTCATCCAAGACATTTTACAATTGTCAGTTTGTTACACTGTTACCAGAAATTTGGTGACATTTGAGTGTTTCATGGTAAAATCACTGTGTTTCAAACCTCCATTAGCAGATGCTCTCAACATGCTGCCTTCTGGTTGTCTTGGGTTTTCTGCTGGACCTGTAATGAGGCATCAGGCAACTTTGCAAGAATGATGGTGTGTAGCAATCTGTTTAAACTTCAAACTTTGAACGCAACCATGGCCTGAGATATCACAGGGAGAGGAATGTTTGATTTGATCTGACAAACATGGCTGGCAGGTCAAACACACCAGGAGAGCGGAAAAACAGGCCCCAGGGTGAAGGGAGGGTCAGGGTTGCTGCGGTTAACACTATTAACCCTTCTGTTGCTGGACAAGGCAACTGAAGCTGTCCTATGTTACAAGTAAAGTACTTTTACATGATGGAGCTCCAAGTTGAATGTCAATGAACATAACATAAACAGGAGTTTGAAAGAACAAAGGGAAAAGAGAGAAGATTCAAATGGTTTTCTTTTCCATAAATGGCACTGGTGTACTAGATAACCCCTTCTTCCTGTTATAGACCATTTCCTTTACTGTGGACCAAACATATCCTCACTGACATTTCATAGTTTGTTTTCCTGTATTTTTCTGTGTTATACAACTGTAAAAACACTGCAGAAAAACATGTTTTAAATTATGGGAGGATACCACAAATAATTTAATTCAGCTGGTGTGATTTTTGCACTGGGGAGTTGGAAGTTTTGGAGATGAAATGCCTCACCCACGTCCCTGTGAAAGGAATGCTTTTTGGCATCGAAAGACAGGGATTTGGAAATTGGTCACATCTGCAAAAGTAACAAAAGTGAGTATTTTATTTGCTTCTATTGTGACAAAATATGCATCTCCCAAATTTTCAGCTGCTCGATGTTGAAACATGTAGCTATTGTTGTTTTTTCCATATTGCATAATATTTTCTTTTATCCTCATACACATCTTTAGTTCATCCAGTTCTTGGCAGTTTCTTTCCTTCAAACCAAAGCAAATGATACACACTGTTAAACTGCCACAGTTGACTGTTGTCTCACTCACTGACACTACACACTAGGAGAGGTCTCACAGAGTTGACCACAGCTCTTGCTCAACCCCTGATCAATGAGTCCCAAAACAGAAATGAAGAATATTTATGGTTTCACTTGTGGAGCCATTTTCATGCAGCACAAGTAGAGCTGTCGGCCTGCTCACCAAAGATTAACTTTGATGTTTCCTCTCCTCAATCCACTCTGATTAAATATTTGCTGGCTCATTTAATATGAATGTGAGTTATTGGTCAGTCAGTGTGTTCATGTCCACTCCATCTGAGTAATTGCCACGGTCTCTGGTCTGTTGCATTTCCTCCTCTTGCTCTGTCTCTTTGCAAGGATCTGGACTGATTTGTATGAAATTCATGCACATTCTCTCTTAGGAGAAAAAGCTCATCATATCATGAAAATATATAGTTAACACTTCATTTGACCTGGCTCTGGAATTTTTAGCTACAATAATTGCTTGGCTCCAGAGATGCCAATGGCAGTTTCTTGGTGGATCACTTGTACCCAGACTCAAATAGCCCAACAACTATGATTGTAAATTTTGCACAGACTTTTGTAATACATCCAAATGACTGATGATTTTTTTCCCCTGGTGCTGCCATGAGGTTGACATCTGTGTTTTTCAACACACTTCAACAGCCATTGCATGGATTGCCACATATTCATTAGGGTGAAGTCTTTGTGGTACTTTAATGATAATATGACATGCATATACATGCTAACATAACACACTTAAATGTAATAAATATACTGTGGACAGCAGTGAATATATCCTTAAAATATCCAGTTTTTTTGGTAACCTTTGTGCTGTAATAATATTAGGTGAAGTGTTGCCACTATTGTTCAACAAAACATTAAAGTTTAGATTCATAAAACAGGGTATGAGATAGAAGGAGACCCTCATGTTCTCTCTCAGCTTGATGCTCGTGTTATGCTTCGCTACACAGACAGAAAATACACTTCTCATTGTGGTCCAGACTCATAATAAATCTAGTAACAATGTTACTAGACTCATGTGTTTTATGCTTGCTATTTTTCTACATAATGCTACAGCAAAAAAAAATCTAAGGGGGCTGAGCTTAAACAAATCACATAGTCACTGGTGACTACTTTAAAGCTCATAAATGTTGTAATATAAGCTATATAAGGTAGATATAAATGTTGAAATGCTACACCTCATTAGCGGATAGATTCCTCACAATTCAACAGTTAATTTTAAAGTAACTATGAATATACAAAATTGTAATTTATTCATATTTACCAGCATCATAAACCTACAATGCAGCAAAGCAGTATATGATTCTTCCTGCAAAAAAGTTGTGAAGTCTGATTGTCTGTCTTTCCCTGATTATTTATATTTCTTTAGCCTGTAAGGGTGCACACAAAAGTTTTAAAGGGGTTAAAGGAGCTCCTACATTGTCTACTAAATATTTTCCATCGGTCCTGTTTGGTCCTGCTGCCCATCGTTCTCTTGGATCTGTTTTAAATTTTCAGTTAAAAAAGGGATGTCTGGTCATCCTTCTGTTAATATCATACCTGCTATATATCATCATGTTAGTATTGTCATTGTTGCTAATGTTAGCATTTAGCTCAAAGTACTGCTGTACTAGCAGAGCCAGAATTTGAACTTGTTTTTGTTTTTTACAACACAGTGGGTTCATGCAGTAGTCCACGCACACTCTTATTACTGTCATTTGAACCTGCAAATAAACCATGAGCAGAATTAAATTTAATTTTCCTAACTGAAGCGATATGAATTATTAACACTAGTAATTACACTGTGTGTGGCCCTGTTGCATTTGAGGGAGGCAGAATGGGAAGGTGTCACATGTACTGCATCCTTATGTCTCCATCTGTTTATCCACATAAAGCTAATTACTGTGTTTTCAGAACAGGAGCTCTGCTCACAGCTTTTTAGCTATAGCTATAATCTTATGACCTGTGCACACATTACCTCGAAACAATGCTCTCTTGTGGGTCTATGCTCATGACCTTCACAGACTTAAATCATAGTGGGGACCACTGCACATTTACAGGATACTGATTCCCTCCAGTGCACGAGCGTGAGTGACAAGTTGAAATATGCAGTTTTATTTTCCTATTTAGACCCTGTAACCCTGTAGGGAACCTAACCCAGATATGATTAAATTTCTCTAAGGCAAACAAATTATTCATTGTGAAACAAAGACTAGCCTGTTTGAGAGTTACTGTATTTCATTTGTCCTGAAATATGAATCATTTCTCCAGCGGCAGGGAGCAAAATACTGACACAGGGCTGAATAATCGTCATGGTTACAGATTGAGTGTAGGAGTCACTTTTCAATATCGTTTATACAGCTGTTAAGCTGCGGAAAAAAATATAAGGAATTATTATATGTGTAACCACATTTGTACAAATCAATGTGGATTGGAGGTTGTATATGAAAAAAGCACTGAAATTCACTGGCATTTAACACACAAATGTTTAAAGGAATACTTAGCAAAATCTATGTATTTGCTGCAGAAATCAATATGCAAGATGCAAGATACTCTTGCATCTGTTCAAATCTGTTCTCAATCTAAAGCTTGAGGCTGCAGCTGATTAGTTTAGATTTCTGTAACAAGCTGTGAAAGCACAACCTGTATTTTTTACATTTCTGTTTTGTGTAAGGATTACACAACCAAGATAATCAAGGTATTTTTGAGCAGTCAGACTAGCCATTTCCCAGCTTTCTAATCTTTGTGCTAAGCTAAAAAAACTGACTGACCAGGAATCATAAAATGTAACAGATTTATTTCTAGGACAGTATTTTCCTCTTTCCCTTACTTTGGAATTGCAATGACTGGATAAATGAAACTCTTTCATGCCTTTTATGTCCTGAGTTTGAACCGCACTAATCCTCTTTTCCATGTTTTGTATTCACTTTGATTTATCAGCAGTAACACCCTTCATTTACACTTCAGAACATTTAGTCTCTGTAAATTCGGAACTTAATTTGACCGGGGAAAAGACATTTGGTTTTAAAATGAACGAAATACTGAATAATTTAAATGCAGACAAAGACATCAGTAATGAAAACTGTCCTTGCAGGTGTTTAGAAGTGACTAAACTTGATACAGAGGCAAAGTTTTGAGAGGTCAGACAGGATGAGGGTTGTCTTTATGCTCGGATGCTTGAGGTTAAAGCGCATCAGCAGAATGTGATCCATTTCTCTGCAAGGGTCCCAGACTCTTCTCAGACTACAAAAGGGAAAGGTAGAGGGGGGAGCAGAGCAATTGAGGTTTCATGTGACAAGTATTCTGCAGATTTGGGGCAGACTGAAAGCCACAAGGGCGAGTGTCCCCTCGAATGTTCTGGAAAGTTTCCTGACCCTGAGAAGTGTTGCGTTACCTTCCAATTGTAGCCTCCTGGTCTTGTCCCAGAACAGAGACTCCTTTGAGAGAAGCTGCTGACAATTTGGAAAGTCTGGACTCAGATATCCCAAAACTAATGCCGTAATCAGTGTAAAATCCTAAACAGAAATATGATAAAGATATTCCATCACAGCATATGCCCTAGATCCAATGGATGAGACGAGCAGATACGGTTTTCCTCACTTGAGCCTGTTTGTGCTTTTTCTGTCACATGTTCACACAAATGATCATCATCTTGAATACAATTTTTTTTTTATTTCCTTCAATTCCCGCACACATTAGTTCCCCAAGACATCAGTGAAAGTGCCACAGGGAAGAACTTTGCTTCTCTTCCCCTCGGCTCCTAATTTATTACAGATAATGTAGGACTCTGAGCATGTTGAAGTTAATCAGCTCAGACTGTTTGGTGCACAACAACAGAAATAAGTTTTCCAGATACTTAATTGCTTTTATTCCTGTTATTATTATTTTATTTTAGCACATCTCTCTGTATTTTCATTAATGTGACAAGACAAAAAAAACAAACAAACATTTGTTTCACTTGTGGGTAACAAGACCTTTCCATGCAGCAATAATGAAAACCAGTCATATTGTTTAAATGGTGAGTTTCTTTCTCTCTGATGTCATGAAGTTGGAGATATATTTCTTTGCAGAAGATGCTGTGATTTCATCCTTTTGTAACCTGCTTGTGTTATTTTTCTATCCATGTGTGATAAAGCTTACTCAGGTGTGCATTTGTTCTTCTTTTTTTGTGTTTCTTCACTGCAGATGGTGAGTCACGCCCTCTCTCTCCCAGACCGTCTTAGTGAATAGCTGGCTGCACAAAGGTGAAAGGATCTCAGCTCAGCTGGTAAATAAAACCCTCTTCCTTCTGCACAGCGTGGGAGAAAGTGCCACAGCGGTGCTGGTGTGGCATCTCTGTAGGCTGATAACTGGAGTGAAAGCACTGTTGAGTGATCATCTTTCACACTGAGTCACTCACCTTTCATGCCGTGGCCCTGCAGCCGGCTTTCAAGGCTGGACTCTCAGCAGGAACTCAGAAGGACTCTCACGTGGACACGATTGGCATACATGAGTTACAGTCATGTTATTATTTGGATGACCTTCATACTGGATTGAGACAGCTTAACTGATTTTTTCTTCATTTTAGTTGGTGCCCAGTGGGGGCTGTTCAGTGGGAGCAGGGAGAGCGGGTGTTGATTCTTCTGCTTTATGAGTTTTCAACATTGGCAGAAGTGGCAGAGGGAGCCAGCATGGCCAAGGCTCTGCTGAAGATACAGCGCTATTTCCGCAGGAAACCTGTCCGATTCTTTTCCCTCATCCTCCTCTACCTGACCGCTGGGAGCCTTGTCTTCCTGCACTCTGGCTTTGTTTCTGACAGCGGCCCCAGAGGGCGAGCACATCGGGACTCTGTGGCAGCTGCAGAGATGGGCAGCCGGACTTCAGTGTCAGGCACTCGGGGGCTTGGCATCATGAGTAGAGTGTTTAAGGAGACACGCAGGTCTGGCCGGCGGTATGGCCCTCCATGGATGAAAAAGACCGGACAGGATGGCCATGAGACGGAGGGCAGGGGGGGAGACTACACCAGCAACTGGAACCGTGCACTTAAAGGACGTAATGCCAAAGATATGGATGATGGAAGAGGTGGGTCAAACCAAGACTACAAACCATACTATATTATTGCAGTGATATTGTTTTCAGGAGCTTTTCAAATTCATCATCTGAGCTTGGTGGTTCTCACACATCTCAAAATTCAAAATGAGTTAGTGAACTCGAAAAGATAAGATTTGGCTTGATACGTCAGTGGTTGTACAATAAATCAATGCAGTGCATTTGTACAGATCAAACAAACCGGCAACAAATTAGTTTCAGTTGAGCGAATAATCACAAGAGGAAAAATAATTGCAGTATTGCAACATTAATGAATGCTCAGTAAAACTGAGTTCCTGTGTGAAATGTTATTATAACAATTATTATTGGCTAATAACAGCCCATTGTTTTACAAATTAGAATATTCAATAAATTATGAGATATTAACTTTTTAGTACAGACAGATTTATCATTTAAACTTACTCATTCACATGCCGTGCTAATAGGAACGTGATCCAAAGCAATCTCTGATCACAAACTGCACATTTTTAATGACTGGAAATTTCTAGTAGTAATTCGTCATGCAGGAACTCTCTTGAGAGAGGAGTGAGATGATGATTGTGATTAAATCCTCTGTATTTTCTCAAACTAAATCCTTCAAAGATCTCACCCTTTGTGCTTCAACTGAAGCTGCGCTTTATGTTGCTTGGCCCTTGTTCAACCACGCTGGAGCTGCAGCACATCACATGACTTCATGATTGCAGCTCTTCCAGTTTTAGTAATCTGTTCAACCACACACACATTTCCTTCAGACAAGGTTTACATATAAACTCCTCACTTGCATGTGACATCCTATCAGTTCACAAAACGTTTTGAAAACACCAGAGAAGGACAGCAACTGTCTGTCCACAGCTGATGATGCTGATTCCTTCACAGATG
Organism: Rachycentron canadum; assembly: GCA_038496675.1. Lineage (NCBI taxonomy): Eukaryota > Metazoa > Chordata > Actinopteri > Carangiformes > Rachycentridae > Rachycentron > Rachycentron canadum. The sequence goes on from CM076654.1 coordinate 13,656,414, forward strand.
AAACGTTATCATGAATTGTAAGATTAGAAGATATAATTTACTCCTGGCTGACTTCTCACTTTCCCCTCTGATCTTTTCTTTCCCTGTCAAACATTTTCTCCCCTGCTGGATGAACCATAAATTATTAAAAAAAAAACAATATCAACAGTGGATATTTTCAACATGTATCCAGACAGACCCCCCATGTTCAACCACAGTTGTCTTGCCTCAGTAGTTTCACTCCTTCTCTTCTTTCCATGAAGATAATAGTGTTTAGTAGAGATGCAGAATGCATCCATACTGAGTGTTAAATATTAGTAACTGATGCAATAACATATTATTAGCGTAATAGATAATTGAGGTGGAGCTTATATAAGTTTTTTGCATTTGTTTTAAAATTTCAACCTGAATTGTAACTGGTAGCAAAAAGTGCAGTGAAATGCAATAAAAAGAGTATAAAGTACTCAGGGTATAAACGACAAATACCTCAAAATCGTAGTGAAGTATGGTGCTTGAGTAAATGTTATGCAGCATTAATAAACATCTGGCCTGGCTAGCACTCGAATGGTTTGGGAGTTTTTGGTTATTCATCCATAACATCTTAAAATAGATCCTGAATAGCCATAAATAACTCCATGATTTTACTAGAGCTCCACTGTGATTACGTGGGTCGCTGCTGGTTTCCCTCCAGAGTGCAGTACAGACAGGTGCAGAATCTAAACTGCCTGTAAATATGAAACATGCAAGTGTTAGAGACTGCTGCTCTGTCTGTTATTGCTATGACAAAACAGACTCCAGCCTCTGCGAGCCTTAAGAGAATCAAACCTACAGAGAAAATAAATGAGTGAGTCACTGTACAGTGAAGAACCCTGCTGCACATTAGAGTGTAGGACTTTAAAGAACAATGCTTTTCTAAATACTACAGTGTTGAGCACTTTTCTGCCAGTTCAAAGGCAGGAAAACAAACATGTTTACAATGTAGATCCAGGCTTTGGGTTATCTGATCAAATGAAGGTCTCTCAGTCTGGCTCAGTCCTCCTCCTCCTCCTATCATCCTTCCCTTTTCTGAAATGCTAACCTCACAGGACTGCAGCTAAACGTGATGATAGAGTAATTAACAGCTTCAAAGCATTTGTTAGCTCTCATACATCCAGCACCATTCATTACTCTGCAGTCTGAACCATATTCAGGACCATTAAGAGACCCCCCCACCCACCCACCCACCTCTCCTCTCACTGCAAATGCACTCATTCTTTCTGGCTCTGAATTTCAATTTGGTGGGAATATTGCAGCAAAGGATGCAGACTGCAGCACATCAACAGATTTGCAGCACAGTACAGAAACATACTTTACTGAAGGGAGAGCAGGAGTAGACTAGAGAAAAAATATACCTGAAACCATGACCACCAGACCAGCTAATAATAATATGGAGACATGAGATGTATCTGCTGTTCTGCTGTTCCCCTCATGTCATGCTAAGCAGAAATATGCTATTCAAAATGGACCTCATTTAAATCAGCATTTCCCTTCATCATAAAGCAGATTATTTTCCAGCTCAACAATAGTTAGGAGGAAGATTATAGCTGAGTCCTGCAGCTGAAATGCAGGCCTTTGGACCATAACAATTAAAGTAATGCAGGGGACTAGGACTCTCTGCTTCCCCCATTTAGCTATTAACAGAGGCTCAGAGGGGTAATGGCACAGCACAGATGGTGAGAGGTTTGTTTGTTAAAGGTACAATATAGTGTGCTCGGCTTGGTTTAGCAGGGAAATAGTAGTTTAATGAGAGGCAAGAAGCTGTTGAAGGGTTGCTGTATCCCTCTGCAGAGGTTCACTGAGGCCCAACCCCCACATACTTCTGAAAAATGCAGAGAGATGACTGCTACTACACTTACAGGCCACTAGAAGGGGATGTGTGTCTTTATAAATAAATAAAGACTCTGCCCCAGTTTGGACTCGAGCTCTGTTACTACACTATGTAGCCTTGTGAAGAAGGTATTGTTGCAGAGATCTTTCTTTTCAGACACTTCATGATCACACAGCTTTTATATTGGCTTAATGGCTTATTGTATCAGAAACCTCTACATATACTTTATATATATTTATATGTATTTTATTGTTCAAAGTTTCTTCCTGTATACACAACTCACTTTTTTTTTTTTCCAGCAAAGTACATTGGCTGCTACGTTGATGACACACAGAGAAGAGCGCTGAGAGGAGTTTCCTTTTTTGACTACAAAAAAATGACGGTATTTCGTTGCCAGGACAACTGTGCAGAAAGGTATGATAGCAGCAAACAACAAAAATTGACTCAACGACAGGCTGAGATTTAAAGACAGACTCATACATAGGAACTAAATTGGAAATTTAAAAAACCTACTTCTTCATTTGTGTTTTATTGAGCCAGAATGACGCTGTTTACCTGATTGTTAGTTACTGACTAAAACAGTGTTGTCACAGACCGTGAGCCTATGTCTTGATGGGTAATATAATTAAACTTGGAAACAGCATTTGACAAAAAAATGTACTGAAAAAAATCCAACATCCATGTGTATTACCATGACAACAAGACTGATTACAATTGCTAATGAAGATAATGTGATTTGATTGAAAGAACAGAACAGTCAATCATTGGTTTCATCACTGTATTATCATAGTTGGAAACACAGCACAAATAAGTTTGTGTACCAACTAAAACACACTATATGGCCAAAAGTATGTGGGAACCCTTGTCCACATACTTTAGTGTACTTTTAATCTGGGACTGTTTTTTAAAATATGGGTTGTGTCCAGTTCGAGTGTGAGGAAATCTTAATGCTATAGGGTAAAATTACATCTTGTACAATAGAGTGCTTCCAACTTTATGTCAACATTTTCCTGTATTCATGGCAGTGCTCCCATGATCCATGAGGAAAGTGTTTTTTGAGCTTGTTGGGGATGAGCTTGACGGGCCTGCAGAGCCCCTGTCTGAACCCTATCCAACCATGGTTAGATTAACCTGTTACAGGGCCCCAGAGGAGAGACAAGCTGCCAGTTGCACTCTCTGTGCATAGTGAATGTTTTTTCTATGCTAGCATACTGTCTGGATGCAGATTTTTCTGAGGCTTTTAGGATTTTAAACTGTGATTATGACACTATCCAGCTCTGTCGTCAAGTCAGGGCGTCAAGATTTTATAGCAAAACAGGACCCACTTTAAGGCCCACATTGTGTTATCTGATACTGGCTTTTGTGCTGCATATTCACAAACAGATTTTCAGTTGAATTAGCATAAACCAGTTGACACATGACAAGCCTGGGGCCTGGTCTGGATCCAGTGTGCCATCTAACACCTTTGGGATGGTTTTGGTTTGCTTTTTGAACACCAACTGTGATCCAAGTCTTATCATCCAACATCACTAATGTTCCTGTGGCTGAATGGGATCAAATACCTGCAGCCAGTTTCCAAAAACCTTGTGGAAAATTTTCCCAGAAGAGTGCAGGTTATTATATTAACATATTTATATCCATGGTTTTGGGATGACATGTTCAACAGTCACATGAGAGTTTAACACTCAGGTGCCTGCGTACATTTAAAATAAGAAAGAGATTTTTGAAATTTTTTTTTTCTGATGGTATAATTTTTCTATCTTCAGTGTCAGCTCCTAGTGTTTGTATGGGGTTAAAGCATGAAAAACAGTTATGTATGCTCTAGTTTTCAAAGCATTATCTCTCTGCGCCTCTCCCCCATTAGTCTCCTGTTTCCACACATCCTGTCTCCCTCTCTGTGCGACCTCACCATCTTCCTCTCACCTCTTTTTTTTCTCCCTGAGGAATACTAGGGATGGCTCTATCGAATGCATTGAATTACACCCATCACTGATTCACAGAGTGAGGAATAGGAACAGAGAGAGTTGCTTGTTTTCATCTCCTTCCTCCTCTTGCTTCTCGCCTCTTGCAGCCTGCCCACCTCCTCTCTCTCGCAGCAGCGGGTGAATAAAAACAGACAAACAAAATGAGGGGCAACAGCACATAGCAGCACACTGAGGTTTGGATTTGATTGACAGCCCGGGGGATTTGGGTGTGAGGGGTGTATTAGATGTCTAATTGCATCCGAAAGGCATCTTGGGAGTCAAATCCTCCATGAAGCAATACAAGGGAGAGAAGAGGCCTTGTGTGATGGATTCAGTTTTCATTTTTTCAAGTACACTACACTCATTTATAATTGGCTTTGCCTTAGAGCCTCATCGCATGTCAAACTTCTCATATGTTCCATCACCAAAGAGAGAAGGATGTTTTTTCAGACTAATGTTTGTATGTGTTTTCATCATTGTCTCAACATCGTCTGTGCTTCATTTGTTTATTTTTATTGATTGCAGCTTATCCAGTTGCCCAGAATGATAAACTGTATTGGCCTGTGAAGGATTAAGACACATAATGAAGGCTCAGAAAAATCATTTGAACCTCCCAGTCTTCCTTTAGTAATGATGCTCATCCGTTTTCTTCTTTCGCTCTCCTCCAGAGGCTACATGTACGCTGGCCTGGAGTTTGGAGCTGAGTGCTACTGTGGTCACAAGATCCAGGCACCCAACGCGTCAGAAAGCGAATGCAACATGGAGTGTAAAGGAGAGAAAAGCAACCTGTGTGGAGGAGCCAACAGACTGTCCATCTATAGGCTGGAGCTGAGCCAGGAGTCAGCACGTCGCTGTGAGTCTGACACAGCAATTAAAAAAAAAAAAACACTGACTTTACACACAAGACATACAACTGACACATTTGATGTTATTTAAAATATTAACACAAATACAAAGATATGAATTTATCTCCCTGTAATGATAAGAACCAGGATGCACACTGAGGCACAAACATGCAACTTTGAAACAAGCCTGGCTGTTTTGAGGAATATTTGTTTTATTTTGGGTTAATGCCACAGTTGGGAGCAGGCTGCTCTGCTGTGTTTACCTCTTTCCCCGGAGAGCTGTGCTACCTACGTAGCCCAGCCAGCCGTGGTCTGCATCCTAAACACTTGCTGCCTGCCAACAGGAAAACTGAAGTGAAAGGAAGGAAAGAAGGGCTGATTAATAGAAGTGAAAAAGATTTGTGTTTGAGGTAGTTTGCTGTGGAAAGACATTGCAGTTTCCTTAGGTACTTTTGTTGCTGTCAAATTTAAGAAAATCCCACTCACAAGGTGATGTAACCTCCCACATCTTTCTTTTCTTTCCTTTTCTCATCTGTCTACTAGTTATAAGAAATAATCTATTAATACAAAAGGAGTTAGTTAGCAGAAATATCTCAGGAATATTTAAGCACCTGTTGAATCTAAATGGTCTTATTCTTCTTGTTGATACCAGTGTTATTGTTTATTTATTTTCATTTCTGCTTTTTGCTTGTTTTCCATCCATCAGACTGCTGAGTCTGCTCATGATTGCGTCTTTAACTCTGACCCCAATTGCTCATGTCATGTGAGCCTGCTCAGAACATCAGGAAATGTGGGCAATATGTTGAGGTGGCCTTTTTGTGGTTTTAGAGATCATTATTCTCACATGATTGAGTGCTTTTATCACACTGCTATGATAATCTTACATAGCTATTATTCTACATTTATTTCATATGCCTCACTGTTGCTACACGAGATTGTTTGCTGGAATGGACTAGGCTGTATGTTTTGCATCGATGCTCTATCATTTTCCTCTCAAGTCCTTGTATATGGTATATGTTTGGTGCATGTGTGCAAGCATTGCAGTTTGATTTGAAAAGGTTTGATTATATGAAGGCAAAGAAGGGTAACGGAAACAGGATGCACTGATTATGTACTGCAGGAGAATAAAGAAAACATGGACACAACATTAAAAATGCAACTTTTAGTTTGGAAAAAAGGTCAAAAATAAATAAAACATTAGACAAGCACACATCGCCAGAACTCGTTTACAAGGAGTATAACCTTTATTTTAAGCCTCACAGCATTGATAGCTAATATTTTCTTGCTGAGGTGCTGATATTGGCAGTGTGAACCTAAATAAGAAGGAATACCACAGACGCACAGATACATTTGCATATTTTATTCAGCTATGCTTGAGCAAGCAAACTGTCTTTATCATGGTATCTGTCACAGTAAAAAGCTTTAAGCATCTGCTTTCTTTCCTTTGTTATTAAAAACAGTCTGTTGACAGCAAGATAACTTCATATGTGTATCAGCACAGCTGACATGTTGACAGCCTGAAATAAATGTGAAATGGATGTTTAGATTTTCTTCAGCAGAGATTTAAAATAGAGGCTCTTTAAAGATGTGCTGCACTGTGAGAAATACTTCTCCTTGAACGAAAACCAGTTTTTCTTTTCCATTTAGGTTTTGTTTGATTAATTAATTTAATAGGCCTGAAGGATAAAAACCAATTAGCGTCCAGTATTTCTGTGATTATGCTTTCCTGTACTGCAGTAATACCTAATCAAAGGTATCTGAAAGAACAAAATCCAAGTATGAAACAATACCAACTTGCAGTGAAAGAGAGCAGCAGCTCGTCTCTGTTATTGAGATTTATGGCCTATCCATCAGACCAGAGAGAAGAACCAAGGTTAAAGGTCATCATCACACCGCAGGGATGTGAGTGCTGCTATTGGTTCAGTACTCTGGCGGGTCACAGCCTCAGCAGGCTGGAGGAAAGTCCCAGTGGGATCTCTTCATCAGGGTTCAGTGAACAGAGGCCAAGCGGATGCAAGCTGTACTCAGTAACTATAACACTAGAGTACATACTGATTCTTTTTCCCTGTTGATGAATAACACTTTGGTTTACTCTGTCTGTTTCAGATGGCAGTGCCATTTTCAAGGGGTGTTTTCACCGGCCGGACAACGTCACATTAGCACTTCCTTTCAGTACAGTCATCCAAAACATGTCTGTGGACAAATGTGTGGACATGTGCACAGAAAAGGTGAGGGAATTGTGCATTTGTGTATTGTACATTTGCACTTGAGGGTGCGTTTGCAGGGTATAATGGCAGCTGTATTTCAGGAGAAGTCGCTGGCCGTGCTGGCTGGAGAGCGATGTTACTGTGGGTTCCCGACACCTCTTTTCTCCCTTCATGAGCTGGAGGATGAGGACATGTGTCTTCATCGCTGCCACGGGGAAGAGTTTGAGAGCTGCGGGAATGATGAGTACTTTGTGGTTTACCAGACGCAGGTTCAAGGTAAAGTTTGGCAGCTTACATCTTGCCACCGCAGTCACAGACACAACAACAGCCATGTGAGGGAGCTTAAGACTGAGCCACTTTTGTGTTCAGGAAATACAGGCCCATTGATTAGGTAGACATGACTCGTATAAGCCAGTATGACCAATATAAATTGATCCAACAGTAACACAGTGCATATACAGAGCTGGTCTCAACACACAGTAAATAGTATGTTGGCAGCATTTATCAAATACAAATCACAGTGCTGCAAGTTCTGCCTATATTTTACAGGCTACATTTTTATTTACAATTGTATTTTATCTTAATTCAAGTGTAATACATTGCATGTTTTTAATGTGATTTTAATTATTTATCATATCATATTTTAGGTAAGGGGGCAAAACATCCTCTATCACCATACTGTTGTTGCAGCATTGATCTGTGTTGTTATAAAGTCATTTGATAAATTGAAATTAATGTCTTTTTCTGGCTTATTCACCTGCCAGTGAAGTTCACTGTTTACAACTGTCATCTCACATTTACTCTTACTGTCATCTTTAAGAACTGTGTTTTTATCATGAAGCTGAAAAATGTCTTACTACAGATGTATCAAGTCTTTTGAAAACAAAAAAACTAACAACAAAATGATTAAGTAAAAAACATTATCTGATAAATCAGATTTTTTTTTTAATATCATTGTCAAGTATTAGTCAGTTTCTAGTTTATGTGTTTTTGAGAGTGTTTCTTCTACACAACAGGCAGCTGGAGTTTCCATCAGAAAAACTACAGGGCCCAGGAAACAAGAAGGGATATTTTGAAGCTGTGAAACAAAAACTCAAAAACAAAAGCATCATGAAGTGAACTTCTAGATTTTGTATTCTCAGAAATCTGCACATATTGTCCATCTCTCTTTTCTAAACTGTCCAAAAATCTAAACCAAAATTAAATTAATGTCACTATGTGGGCAATATTATTCCTACATTTTTGAGGAACAGGGATAAACCAAGCTAACCCATATACAACAAACATAACATTATGACATAGCTACATCTCTGTGTCTGACCTTTTCTCTGTCTGTAATTATATGTTAAAAGTCTTTCCCACCACCCCTGGTATTACAAAACATAATAAGGAGGAAGTGCCTGACTCTTCAGTATCTGCTTGATTGTTTTGAGCAGCCTGCATTGGAAGTACTGCCTACACAGATCATGCCCATGTTTATCACTGCAGAATTTCTTTACATGCAACAAATCAATAAAATAGCATGTTGTATTTGTGTTTTGCCAGATAACCGCTGCATGGACCGACACTTCCTCCCCACTCGTGCTAAGCAGCTGGTGGCCCTCGCCAGTTTCCCCGGGGCTGGCAACACCTGGGCTCGCCACCTCATAGAGCTCGCCACTGGCTTCTACACTGGCAGCTACTACTTTGATGGCTCCCTTTACAATAAAGGTAGGCCTCAGCATTTATCTGACATGATTCACAAACATATTAACATCATGCGAACTGAACATGCTCATAGTGGGACATCATTGTTTCACAGGATTTAAAGGGGAGCGTGACCACTGGCGGAGTGGGAGGACGATCTGCATTAAGACACATGAGAGTGGCAAGAAGGAGATTGAAGCCTTTGACTCCAGCATCATCATGATCCGAAACCCCTATAAGGCCCTCATGGCAGAATTTAACAGGAAATTTGGCGGCCACATTGGGTTTGCCTCCCAGGCCCATTGGAGGGGAAAAGGTGAGTAAAGGAAGACAGTGAGTAATGTTAATGGAATGGATGCAAACATACAGAAAGACCTTTATCAAACTAATCTTCCAAGGACATGTTTCATTTTCAAACTGACTGTATGTGTAAGTATGTGCAAAACAACAATCTTTCATTCCTTGTTCCACTGTTTTACTCTTAATCACCACTCACCTTCCAGACATACAATGCAAAAGGAAAAAAAAACTGAACTCTAGTTGATAAATGAAATTGCTCCATTGTAATATGGTAATATTTAAACTCTGTTTATTTTAAATATTTTCTCTGAGAAGCAGAAATTACCAAATGTTGGTTAGCAGAGAACCAACAGGGTACTTGAATAATTAAGTATAGAGGTGTTTGGTTTGACACTATAAACCTTTTCTGAGTATTAAGTTTTACATTTAATGAGAACACACAAAAAACATTTCTAGGCTATCAGGCAAGCACTTGTTTTAAGAAATGAGAAATGAAACAAATTCATCAGCCCACAGTATTTTAGTCTTTGACGACTTGTGATCACACTAATCATAAGTTGTCCATCAGCTGAAAGCAGCTTGTTATTCAGACCAACATGCTAACTGTTGTTATGAAATGTAGTGTGTATATGTGCTGTATGTATAGAAAACGGTTTCATTTATCATAGAAAGTTCTTACCAGCCGTGATGATTAAACACTTTGTCTTAGTGGTTTGGCATTTCTTTTGTGGGAAGAATAATGAGAAGATGGATGATGCTCCTCTGTCTGAATGATAAATATGACACTAAGAGCAAATAGCTGGTTTGCTTCGCCTGGTTTTTCAACAATATAACAACAGAATCTGCTGACCATCAGCCTAAAACTGAATCTAGAAAATAAACATCATTATCAAACCGACTGTTCGTTAAAACAACATTGTACTGTAATTAATACACCAATTAAATCAGTGGGTTTTGTAAATATATCTAATGATATGTCTTTGCTACAAAGAGCATGAAGACATGATTCGCTGCCTTATTTTTTTTGTCTTAGTAGGGCCATTTTCTTATAATTATCTGCTACTTCTTTATTTTTTACTGTGCAAACTATTTTTATCTTTGTTTGTAGAGCCTTTGTGTTACAGTGCATGCTTGCGTATCCACTGAACTTCCTTTTAAGATTAGGCTCAAGAAGTAAAGACAAATCATCCTAAGCTTCATTTAATTGGTAGTTGATATAGTTAATATACTTTATTAAGAAAGTGCTGTGTGAAGTGATGTTACACTTTTAATGATTTAATTTGTGTTGTAAATGTCTCTTTTATAATGACACAATCAAATTAAACTTAAACTCTATTGTTTATATATATTCTATACCCCTTGCTAAAATATCTTTATATTTATTACCTCTATACATCCACCTTGGTTGCCATGGCAGCCAATTTCGTCTTGTCAGCGAATGGTCTCACTGAGTTTCTGTGAGGTTTAATCGAATTTCCAGAGGCTGGAGAGTTGCCGACCCAGCAGTTGTCTCTCTTTATGGAAACATCAGCACATTCGCCCTGCCACGGCCAATGAATGTTTGTTCCTTGTGTTGTTGGGGAAATAACGCAATGACATCAGTACAGAGAAAGGCTTTTTGACAGCTGCCACTTTGAATACAAGAGAGAGGCTTCGGTCTTAGAGGCAGTGTGACATTGTGTCTTGGGGCCCCACATGTACAATTTGATGTGCTCACCTCTGCGGAGGGACACTGTGGGGCTCGGATGATGTTACAGACACTGATGCCTTCCAGTGTGGCCCCATAAAGTCAACTCAGGGGCAAGTGTAACTTATTTTAGAGGGCATGCCATACTACAAAGCACAGTCTGTTATTTTCCAATGTTATCTGGTGTATTCAGTTAAAGGCGCTTACATAGCCCCTTTATTTTGTTTTCGGAAGTTAAACCTCTGCTAACAAGAACATAAGCTTCTTAAATAACTTTGACCACTTCAAGATCAGCAGAACAGGATGTCCTCATCTTATTTTAAGTTCTGATTTCTTTTGAAAGCCTGATAAGAAGGAGAACAGTCTGGGCAGAGATGCAGTTCCTCAGTTTTCTGTACAGCTGCTTGAGCTTTTTAGATGCAGCATATAATATTCTGTCCGCTCTGGTACTAAAATTGCCTCCCTCATTGCTTTCCGAGACAGCACTGCGAAATCAGCAGGCTTTAAACTTTAACGACAACCTCTCCTAGCAGTAAAGACGCGTGCTAATGCAGCACAGCTCCTGCCAGCCACTGCTTTTATGGGCCAGTAGATTATCAATGAGTAAAAAGTTGCAAGCAAAGGGTTTTCCAGCATCTTCTGCAGTTTGATTGACAACCAAGAATGTTCATTTACCTGTCCAGTCATTTCACAAGTGACTTAATGAAACCTTAAGAAGATCTTTAAAGCCCAATGACATCAGTATTAGGTTGTCATGACTCTCACTTCTTCTTCATTCAGTTTTCACATTCCTTGTTTAAACTCTATATTTATTCTATTTCACTTCTTCATTTTTGCATTTTATTGCTACTTTGTTTTAAGATCAGGGCCTGTATTGATGAATTAATCTGGTAAAAGGGAAAGCCACTTTTACCTAAGTAGAAAAAAATTTCTCACAACGTAAAAATATTCACTCTGCAGTTGCTGTTTTCAGTCATTTGTAATTGCCAAAGGTCCATCAATTTATTACAGGAGCAGACAACAAGAATAAAGCATTCATTTTGTTTGCAATTACTTTTCTTACATTTTCATTGTCTGTATTTTGTTAGTGGGGGCCTTGTTGTCCTCTTTGTTATATATCTCCGGTTCCAGCAGCTGTTGGATTGTTGTTAATTTCAGTTGATAATATTAGATACTTGATAATAAGTTTGCATGCAAATAAAAGAATAAACAATAATAATAATAAATAATAATAATAAAAGCAATTTTAGAAATAAAGTAAAACCTTGTGTCAGAAAGAATAACTCTGCTCTAAGTATGGATGCAATTATTCGTGTGATCATTTGAGAGCTGCTCTTAAACATTACTCCTACACTTCACTATAATTAGGACTAAGTGGTTTGATAGATGTGTTTTATTTATAGTTTTGCAATTAACTTTTTGCTGTGTAATTCTTAAAAGGTAAACTTGGGTCCTTCAGATTTCTTCAATAAGACAAACTGAGTGGTTATGTGCTTGTTCTCTCTCCCATATTTCAATTTACATTTGTTGAGAGGATTGGCACCTGTAAGTCTTTGTTATATCATTTTTTTGTGCTCTCATTTCTCCTGCAGAATGGCCTGAGTTTGTGAAGAACTATGCCCCTTGGTGGGCCTCCCACACATTGGACTGGTTGAATTATGGGAAAAATGTCCACGTGGTCCACTTTGAGGACCTGAAGAGGGACCTGTTCTCCCAGCTCAAGGGGATGGTCCAGTTTCTGGGTTTAAAAGTTTCTGAGGACCGCCTGCTCTGCGTTGAGGGCCAGAAAGATGGAAACTTCAAGCGATCTGGGCTGCGAAAACTTGAATACGACCCATATACAAGTGAAATGCGAGCAAACATCAATGAACTGATCAGAACAGTAGATGCTGCCTTGAAGAAAAGGAACATGTCTGGAGTTCCAGAGGAATATATGCCAAGATGATACATGTGATCACTTCACCTCCTCACTTGTTTGGACTGTTCTTTCAATAGGTTCTGCACCATGTTTTGTAGGATCACATTATTTAAATAGTTTCTTCAATTTTACCTATTTTTCTGAAAATTCATGTAGGAAGAAGCTGTAATAAGAAAATGTCTTACCCTCCAATTTAATTTTTTTTATTCATCTTTTTTTTATTTATTTTCATAAACTTCAGCAGCTTCATGCATGAATAGAAGAGACTGTTTTGGTTGGGGAATTTTGTTTTTCTCTTTGGCTGAATGAAAAGAACAAAAAGCACTTCTTATCCTGCTCTATGCACATGTGTTGTGTAGGCATGTGCACATGCCTTAATAACAAGAAGGTACAATAGCTGTGACAACAGGGATCTGACTGTGCTGGGTGAATTGTTGCCAGCAAAAAAACACTTGACCCAAAAGATATAATACAGTACTGCACAGTAGGTTGTATGAGCTTATTTTACACAAAAGAATAACTGTTCTGAGAAGTCAAAACATAAACATTTCTGCTGCTATCACAGTTACAGACAAATACTATTTTATATGTTAACTTCACTGAAAACCTAAAGACTTAAGCCCTTTGTTAGGGGGAAAATGCAATATGCAGGCTTTAACTACCTGATGATGATGATACTGTGTGTTTCCAAGTTTTTGTAAGTTATTCAACTTACTGTATGGAAGATAAATCATGTTTTTGATGATGAAGAGGTAAAGAACTCAATTCTCAACTCCTCATATTCAAGAAGACAAACTATCTGTCTTGAAGGCACTGATTCATGGAGAGAAGAGGATTTATCTCTACAGCATTTATTTGTCTCTGGCCTGCAGTGGACACGTTGACTTATTTGGTTGTGAATATCTTTTCTTAACACTGGACTTGATGCAGAAATCCAAAAAGCACTCTGCTGTGCAACACTTGCCCCAAAGATAAATGAGAAAAAATTAGGCATTACACTCATGTTATAGGCTGGAGTTAACTTTGGTAGTAGTGCTCATTATAGATTTATTTTTAGTTAATCATACTGAATGTGAAAACTTTTTTTATCGCTTTGTTGTAAGGACATAAAACAGTTAAAGCTGGTGTTAATTTTACTCTTCATATTTGAAAAAATAAATCTCCACAAAAGTGTGAAAAATGCTCAGATTTTATAAGCAGCACGTCTTATAAAGGAACTCAATGCTATGCCATATGGATAAAAACAGACAAATAAATGAATAAATAAATACACATGTATATATATATATATACGCCCACACACATACATACATACATACATACATACATACTCATATATATGTATATATATATATGTATATATATATAAAATATATATGTGTGTGTGTGTGTGTATATATATATATATATAAAACACTGGTGACTGAGAGACATAAAACATTAACTGGCTTCCATTTTCAATATAATATAAATATATTTTTATAGTGTGTGCTGACACATCAAAAATATTTGTATTGCAACAAGCAAATGGGAGATGTTGTTTCTATTTTTAACACATGCTTTAAACTTTATTGGCTCTCGCTTTCATTGACAAGCAGGCACTTTCTGAACGTAGGTGTTATATTTGAATGTATTTTCTATGGAATGAATGTAACGTGATAAGCCCCAATAAATGAGTACAATGGATAAGTTGCTATGGCCTACTCTTTTTACAAAATGAAATGACAAGTTAAAAGGTGATGTGTTTTTGAAGAGCAAAGAAAATACAGATCTCTCCAGGCTCCTCTGCTAAACACATTACGCCATATGCCATAGAGTGAATAAAAGCAGTGTTTTAGTGTTATGATTCTCCAATTAATGTGTAATAGACCCTAACATATGTAGGTTGTTTCATGGTCCAGTGTGCATGCCTCATATGTAAAGCACAGGTAAGGTTCAGCAGCCAAGAAATAAACACGACCACAAGTCTATGGCCACATCAACAGTTCTGTGATGGTTAGGGCTAAATGCTAACATTTTCACAGTGCCAACATGCTAATGTTTAGCAGGTATAATATTTACCATGTTCACCATCCTAGTTTAGCATGTTAATGCGCTGATATTTTCTAATTAGCACTAAACTGAAAATACCAGACACCAGCAGAGGGCAAATTAATATTCGGACCTGATGATAAAATGCAAAGTTAGAAATGTATTTCTGACCACCTTATTAATGTAAGTCCAGTCCTCACTCTCTGTTTAGCTTTGTTTTGGTCCCTACCAACATCTGGCTTTAGCTGCTTATCTCTCCACTATGTTCACCAGCTAGTCTCTAATCTGACATCTGGTGATGCAGCTGCCTGCTGCAGTTCAATAAAGGCTAAGAGTTAGAAACATAACAACAAAGCTTTGTAGCCTATTGGAAAACCAAAACAATGAACTGAAAGTTAAAATCTTAAAAATGTTCTCTCTCAGAGCTGTGTGATAATTTATGAGTAATTCTTGTGTGTCATTTTGAAGAAGCTCAGATTCACACGTTATGTAACAAACACTGATTCGTGCAGCTTTAAAGGTAAAATCATTCCAAAACTTCAGTTCCTGTGCCCTCCTCTATTTCAACATCAAAGAAATCACCAGTGTTGATACTGAACAGGAAGTAAGTGCCTTTACAGTAATTCTTTTCAAAGGGTAATGTTCAACATCATTTTTTGTGTCTCTACACATTCACAGGAAGAATAATTGACCCTATATAGGTACATACAAAGTGTTACACTATATAGGTACATACTGTTCTCTATTGACTGCTGGTAATAGGGGTGATATAATTATACTGTATACAATATATATACATATATTAGTTCAAGTGAGGTCTCAATGAAATAATCAATGCTGTCTATTAAATGTTGGAGCTTGGTGACATTTTCTGACAAGAAATATAAAATGCCCTAATTCTTCTGACTTATCTCTTTTAAATAATGTTCAACTTCTCACTGCCTTTACCACCGTTTTCCAATCATGACAATGGATAAATTAGAAATAAATAGTTTTCTCAAGAAGGGATTACTTCATTTATTTGAAGAATATAGCTTCAACATGCTAATAGATTACATTGGACAACACATCAAAGAGCTGGTTGCAACAGTTACAGTTTCTTTTCAGAAAAAAAAAACAAGAAAAAAAACATTGAAACATTTTTTGTACAAATTACATTCACTTTTCAATTCTTACACAAAATATAAAATTAAAATTACATAAAAAACAAAAATACTCATCA
Source organism: Rachycentron canadum (assembly GCA_038496675.1). Lineage (NCBI taxonomy): Eukaryota > Metazoa > Chordata > Actinopteri > Carangiformes > Rachycentridae > Rachycentron > Rachycentron canadum. Next base: position 13,672,120 of record CM076654.1, read on the forward strand.
ATTCTACAAATGGAAATAACAGTGGTGTGTGTGGTTTGTAGGGCATGGTTTCATGATTGCTACACTGAACTGTAAAAAGATGCATTCATGTCACATAACGTCACATAGTGAACTCCTGAATGAATAACAGTTGAGGAGATTATCTCTTTTTCTTATGGATTCACAGGTTCACAAGAATTAACTGCACTGCACATTCATTTTGCACATCAAATTTACTCACATCTTTGCACTAACTCAACACATTACAGCATTGCAACATTGCAACACAAAAATAGCTGTGGTGTCAGTAAACTTATGGGTGAAGGGCCAGTTAAGAATTCATATGCATGAAAGAGAAATACCACTCATCAGATCCTCGCTGGCTTCCCTATTCAGCTTCAAGCTTATCACTTTAGTTCAGAAGTGAAAAAATAATAAAAATAAAATAAAATGTGTGTTTAATACTAAATACACATAAAAACACATTTTATTTTTCAACTAAAACTCATCTCTGTGCTGTTGCTAAAATTTCCTGTAAAGCTGTACACAAAACACTTCCTCTGCTAGATGAAACCGAATCCACCCATCCTGCAGTGCAACATGAGCTAAATACATGTTTAGATATTGGCTCAAGTTTGCAGATTATTCAACTATATTATGTGTTTGTGAGCCTAGATTGGGAGCAGAGATGTCTATGTTGCCAAGGGTAGAAAAGTGCAAGTGTACTGTGTCAGCACAAATTGGATTCATGAGCGTGTTACTGCAATCAGAGGCTTATTTTATATCTTCTGTTAATTAATTGCATACTTGAAAACAGCATTTTTGTTACCAAAGGAGTGAGGAATTGGAGTGGATGTCTGACACTAGATGTGTGTAGAAGCTCTTGTGTCCATAGAGCTGGTCCTGGACAGGTATCGACTGGTGGTGCGGCCTTCCTCTCCCATCGCATTCTCCATCTTTGAGAGCACAGAGCTCCTGAACTTCTGCTTGAAGTCGTTACCCATGAAAACATACAGCACTGGGTTGAGGAAGCTGTTTGCTGCTGCCATAGAGGTCCCTAATTTGAGTCCAGTGATTAAAATATCATAGTTGTAGCTTTGGTGGTTCAGCTCAAGCAGGATAAAGATGTGGTAGGGTAGCCAGCAGAAGAAGAAAGCGGCGACTAATGCAGTCATCACTTTGAAAGGTTTTGTGGACTTGGTCATCCTGTTGGTGCGAAGTTTGAGGATGATAACAGTGTAGCAAACAATGATGATGATGAATGGGACAACAAATCCTACAAGGAACCGGCTCACTACAACCATCGTGTGACTGTTTGGGTTCAATGTGTAATTGTTGAAGCAAACAATCCTGCCCAAGTGCCTGCTAACATCCCGAAAGATCACTGAGGGAAGACTCACAGCAATTGCAAGGAACCAGGCCAGGACAACAACAATGGATGCTTTTTTAACAGTGCGCTGGTTCTGTGCCCAAACTGGAAACATAACAGAGATACAGCGGTCGGCACTGATGATGACCAGGAGGAAGATGCTGCTGAACATGTTGACGAACATAATGGAGGTGGTGAACTTGCACATGAAGAGACCAAAGATCCACTCTTCCATCACCATGTTGGTGATACTAAATGGGAAGAAGGTGCAGAAGACAAAGTCAGAGATGGCAAGGCTCAGGTACCAGGTGGTGTTGACCGTCCTCTTCATCTTGAAGCCAGAAATCCAGATGACCAGGGCATTCCCGAAGAAGCCCAGCAGAAAAATGATCACACTGACCACCAACAAAGTCACACACAAGATCTCATTTAAACACATCGATTTGTGCTGGAAAACAAGTTGCTCATTTGAAGTGACAATATCATAATTACTGTAGTTATAGTCTGAAAATATATAATCAATTGAATCCATTTTCCTTCAAGAGCAGAGCTGTCTTAGAGATTTCTGTGGAAAAATAAGGAAGACATTTTAAATTAACAGCACTTAAACAAATTTCAACAATTTTCTAATCAAGTTTAGTCCATTTTTTATATGAAAACCATCAAACAATACCTACAGGACTGCGCTTCCACCACTCTTGACCTGATGGTGTTTAAAGTTGAGTGCACAGAGCTGAAGTGTTTCCTCTAAATATGTTTGACACCACACAAACCAAAATCAGCTGACTGGGAGGTTTCTCAACACTTCCATCCTGTTAATGCTTTCAGTACTGCATTTTGAAGTGCTGTTGCACTTGAATGGCAAAATCATTTTGGATTTGCCAATGATTTTCCCTGAGGAATAATAAAATATTCTGATTCTGATCAATAGTTTAATTGTTCGTACCTCAGATGCAACAACTCATTTGTGGCAGACAAATAATTCCAATTATATTGACAACTAGAATAAAACCCCTTTAAACCCATTTGTGAAAATGTGAAAAGTGAAAAAGAGCAGTATCTTTATTATTACACATGAGTGTAAGGTTACTTCCTTGTATCAGAGTTTTGTGATATGGCTCTGATACTTCTTTCTCCTCTTCCAGGTGCATGTGACTGACCAGCTGTATCTGCTCAAACCAGTCAGAGGAGGAAAGAATTAGGCCACATGATGATGAGCATCTCAGGCAATAAACACACTGATTTGATATTTCAACCCTGGCTTACGATGCAGATGTTTCTAATAACACTCACAGCAACATCTGTTGTAAACCCAGGCCAGAGAACAGTGCTGCCATCATTACTGACTAAATCAGTCTTGTATGGTTGTCCTGTTTCATGGAGTCATAATCATTGAGGCAGATGCATCCAGTGTTTCCTCCTTACCACAAGAAAGCAGCAGCAAGAACAGCTGCAGGAAGAAGAGACACAGATGTTACTTAAGTTATTTTGTTTTGAAGAGGTTATCATGACTGAGGAGGAGAGAATTTATCCTAAACATGACAATGAATTCCTGATTTCCCTCAAACGTCCACCTCAAGCTACTGAACCCAGGTACAAACACAAGGTTTCGGTTAAAAGATAATTGAAGATATTGATGGAGGTAGTGTTGGTGTGGATGATAGTGGAGCAGGAAGAGCAGGCTTTGGTAAATGGCTGGTGAGATGGTGGTGGTTGAGCTGCAAAACTGGGCCAAGGCAACATGAGGATGATGAGACGATGAGACAAGATGAGGAGCCAGGAGCTGGAGTCAGGGGCCAGAGACAGAGCAGACAGAAGTGCAGGGGAGACGAGTCAAAACTCTGGATACAGGCAACAGGATAGCAGAACAGCAACTTGCAAAGTTTAAAAAAGAGGCTGAAGGTGTAGACTGTCTGTGGCAAAAGCTACGATCTGGCAGGGTGGTACAGTTGCAGAGCTGGATAATTGTAGAGAGCTTGATTATTGTGATGCAGAGCAGCAGGTCTGGCTCCGTTCTGAATCAAGCGCACCTACCTCCACACACAGACAGACAGGGAGAGAGCCAATGGGGAAGCGACAACAGGTTAGGGAGACAGAATAAGATGTAGAGGGAGTGACAGGAGAGGTTGCTGATGAGGGGGATGCAGAAATTATTAAAAAAAAAAAAAAAAAAAAAAAAAGGTTAAAAAATATTTTAGCTTTGACAGTGAATTTGATTATAAAGTAGTCATAGCACAGTACATACTGTGTTATGATGGTTATGCAGCTTAGACATTGTGATGGTGTCTGTGAATGAAAATAGTTTTGTTTTACAATGCCTTTATTAAAGGCCCTGCACACCAACAGTAAACCTTAGGTGTGAATTAAATCAATTAGTCTGAGTAGGCCTGTGAAGACTGCAAATGATTCTCCTGGGCTCTTTTCCATCATAAGCTGGGGCAATTTTAACATCATACTATTAGTAGATGGAGTCTCTTGATCTCACATAATTTTCAACACAACTCTGCTGACTTTCAACCTGAGGAGAGGTCCAGTCGTGTCGGGTGAGCAGAGCCTTTAAACCAAGAATAAATCTGAAATGCAGTTTATATACAAAGTTTGTTCAATAGCCAACACCCCCCACTCATAAAATGATTTTACATTGTGTGTGTGCATGTTTGTACATATGCTAATAAACAAGCGCTTCTAGACATATCATGTAATTTATCTTCTGTCTCTTTGATATTGCAAGTAATGATATGTTATGAAAAGTCTCTTCAGCTCTGCAGAGGCATTTTCACATTCCTACTACTGAATGCTTAATGTGTTTGCTTTCTGTATTTTCCTTATGCAGTGTATTTCTCAAAACACTGGTCTGAAACACAGAAAAGCAGTAACTCTCTGAAACAATAATGAATGAAGAATAAACAATTAAAAGAAGGGTTAATTATTATTCTTATTTTGTTACACTGTTACTGAGCTGTCTGACAAATGAAATACTGTGAATACACCTATACTATATTTTTTTACTATTCGCAATCCAATCACATCACTGGGCATTACTGCTGTCAAGAAATGTTACTGTCTCCAATCAGATTGCACAGTAACTGAATATACATACAAATACACATTAGCAGAGAAATGTGCACTCTAGTAAATTAAAAAATATCTAATTGTGTGCAGCATGCCTACATGACCTATTTAGATGTATTTCAGCTAAATCACTTTCACAGTGGAGGAGATGCAGACCTGTCATTGCCCTGCAGATTGGATTTCCTAATGATTTTCCGAGTTTATAAATAATCAAACGTGCACACAATAACCAGGTTTTATCTTACTCTAGGAAATGCACAACGCTCCAAGAAGATGCTTCACACCTTGTTAAAAGAGCTTTTGGTGATTTTGCCTCTTATGACAAACAGAAATATTTAGTTAAGTGGTACAGATCATTTAGGTGATTTAAGGCTTCTTAGAAAAAAAAATCTGAAATTACAGCAATAGGTCAACACTGTACTATAATACTCAAGGTTCATTGGAGTTTGAATATTAGTTTTAAACCTACATTTATTTTCAGTCTACTTTGTATTATAACATAAACACAGAGAAAGCCCAGTGTATCAAAGCTGAATGCTTCACAGTGACACACTGGGTTCACAATAAAAAGAAGTACACAGTTTTTCAACAGACTTTAGTTCAAGCACCTTTTGCATCCTGATGCAGCATCCTTGAAAACTCGAGCTCTGCTACACTCTGACCCCTCTGTAGAGGGGGAACCTGAAAAGGAAATTTCCATGAGCATAAATAAAGCCCTATTATCTTTAATTTGCACAGTTCCTGGAGAGTTTAAATGTAAAGTCGGTGAAGCGTTACTTTTTGAAATGAGCTACACACAAAGATTCAGAAGACAGACACCACATTTATTTTTAATTCCCTGCATTTGCAGGATCTCTGTCTGTTTTGAGTAAATCCAAACATCAGGTCAGTTTCAGGTATCTTAAAATCTAATGTCAATGTCAAATCCATGCATTGTCAGTGGGAGCCTGGAGCCAATCCCAGATGACTTAAGGTGGGGATGGGGTACACCCTGGACAGGTTGCCAGTCTATTGTAGGGCCAACATACAGTGGCTTGCAAAAACACTCATACCCCTTGAACTTTTTTTGAAATTTTGTCATGTTACGACCACAAGCATAAATATATTTTATTGGAATTTTATGTGAAAGACCAACACAAAGTGGCACACAATTGTGAAGTACAAAGAAAATTATACATGATTTAAAATTTTTTTACAAATAAAAAAACACCTTTTGCTGCAATTACAGCTGCAGGTCTTTTGGGGTATGTCTCTACCAGCTTTGTACATCTAGAGACTGAAATGTTTGCCCATTCTTCTTTGCGAAACAGCTCAAGCTCAGTCAGATTAGATGGAGAGCGTTTGTGAATGGCAGTTTTCAGATCTTGCCACAGATTCTTGATTGAATTTAGGTCTGGACTTTGACTGGGCCATATTAACACATGAATATGTTTTGTTTTAAACCATCCCATTGTAGCCCTGGCTTTATGTTTAGGGTCGTTGTCCTGCTGGAAGGTGAACCTCTGCCCCAGCCTCAAGTCTTTTGCAGACTCCAACAGGTTTTCTCCATCCATCTTCCCATCAACTCTGACCATCTTCCCTGTCCCTACTGAAGAGAAGCGCCCCCAGAGCATGATGCTGCCACCACCATGTTTGACAGTGGGACAGATGGTGTGTTCAGAGTGATGTGCAGTGTTAGTTTTCCGCCACACATGGCGTTTTGCATTTAGGCCAAAAAGTTCAATGTTGGTCTCATCTGACCAGAGCAACTTCTTCCACATGTTAGCTGTGTCCCCCACATGGCTTCTGGCAAACTGCAAACAGGACTTCTTATGGTTTTCATTTAAAAATGGCTTTCTTCTTGCCACTCTTCCATAAAAGCCAGATTTGCGCAGTGCACGACCAATAGTTGTCCTGTGAAACAGATTACCCTACCTGAGCTGTGGATCTCTGCAGTTCGTCCAGAGTCACCATGGGCCTCTTGGCTGCATCTCTGATCAGTGCTCTCCTTCAGTGCTTCAGTGCTCTCCTTGGACAGCCGTGTCTTGGTAGGTTTGCAGTTGTGCCATAAACTTTCCATTTCCTGATGATGGATTGAACAGTGCTCTGTGAGATGTTCAAAGCTTGGATAATCTTTTTATAGCCTAATCCTGCTTTAAACTTCTCCACAACTTTATCCCTGACCTGTCTGGTGTGCTCCTTGGATTCATGATGCTGTTTGTTCCCCAATATTCTCTTAACAAACATCTGAGGCCGTCACAGAACTGCTGTATTTGTACTGAGATTAGATTACACACAGGTTGACTCTATTTTTAATCATTAGGTCAACATTCGATCATTCAACAATCATCACGCAACTTCTGAAGGCAATTGGTTGCACTCAGAAAAAGGGGGCTGAATACTTTTGCACACCGCACTTTTCAGTTTTTTATTTGTAAAAAAAAATATTTTCTATGTATTTCACAATTATGTGCCACTTTGTGTTGGTCTTTCACATAAAATTCCAATAAAATATATTTCTGTTTGTGGTCGTAACTTGACAAAATGTGGAAAGGTTCAAGGGGTATGAATACTTTTGCAAGCCACTGTATGGAGAGATAAAAAACAAACAACCAATCATGCTCACATTCAGGCAATTTTGAGTCAACAATTAACCTGCATGCATGTCTTTGGACTGTGTGAGGAAGCTGGAGCACACAGCCACAGACACAGGGTGGCCCAGAGTTCAAACCCAACATTTATAGGCTCTCAATTTAAAAAATGACCTACAGTTTGAGATTTTTCAGATTTTGCATTTGTTATTTCATGCAATTATTGTGATACAAAAATTAAACAAGTTACATGCTAAAACATGTTTGTAGGCAGAGATCAACATAAATTCACTTTTTTTAAGACACTGTAAATAAGGCCTCTCACATTTTGTCAATGATATGTATGCTTATCAGGAAACATTTTTTCTCTAACATGATCTTTATACACAGGGGATGTAGGTTTTCAGGCTTTTTACTCATAGTTTCCAGAGATTTGTTCATTGAGCAATCATTGCATAACTCATTGATATTTTGACAGGAAATGCATATGGCTCACATGGGAACAAAGTCGTGTTTATACTCAGACGTCAGCCACTCTGAACCCCAAGGCAGGACATTTTTTTCATCACATGTAACTAAAACAAATGATCTGATCAGTAATCTCATCAATCTTTCTCAGATTATGTTGATTTTCATCCAGTCTTTTTTATAAAAATACAAATAACAAAAGTTACTATTTTTATTTCATCATAACTCCTGATGATCCCCATGATCATAGTTTACAATACTACTACTACTACTACTACTAATCCAGTTCCACTCATGAATCTATACAGTTCACAGAGGGCATTACTCTATGGGCTGATTCAATGCTGAAACAATTTGTCCTCAAGCTTGGTCATAATAGTCCCAGCATGTAGAGGAACAGCAGCATATATCCTCATTTATTAAACTTGCCTGTGTGAAATACCTCTGGGTATTAATCAGCCAGTCTGATTTTCAAGATTTCAGACTTGGCTACAGGCCTCTGAACACTTATATTTATTTCTGCAATCAGGAGCAGTCTCCCTCTCCTTCCCTGCAGTCCAATGAAGGGTCCTCTGCTGTAGTGTATCAGATTCCCCTCTGGTCTGCCTGTGTGCCATTTGAGCTGCACTGTAAAGTAACTTGAGCATTATTGTAACATTAGTGTCTTCTCCTTGAAACCCATTATATAGATTAGAGTGTAGCACACATGCATCAGTCAACAGCATAAATCTGCTTACCTAAAATCTACCTCCACAATTCAGATTATAATGGCTCTGGTTTTTGAAATACAGTATCAGAAATAGATAGTAATCATGGGTTAAAATATGGCATTAAGCTCAGAAAATGATGTTGTAACTTCATACGTCTCAGTCCTGACTCTTATCGCTAGAACTACACTAGTTTGCTATGATGTAAACACCCACCAAAGTGCTCAGCACTGCCTCTGTCAAAGTCATTTGGTACATTAACCACATGTGAATGAAACAATCTTTTCTAATAGTATTGTTTTAACATAGGTGCAAAATGATTGACAATGATTGAGAGATTGGAAACTGACTGAAGAGTTTCTGAGAGATATTTGTTTTTGTGATCATATCTGTGATCATATCTGAATTTTTCCTGAGCACCTTTCTGTGGAGGTAAATATCAAGATTTTTTTGGACACATATATTACTATTCTCATGTCTGACTCACCTCCCCAGCGTAAATAACACAGCTGCAAGTTAAGTTGGCAAGTCAATCACTGGATCCCACTTTAGTACTGACTGCAAAATTATTGATTTCCTCTGAATATGACACGAGCATCATTGGCAGTTGTCTTGCTTTTTTGAAATAGGTCAATAGTTTGATGATGAGCGGAAAAATGTCAGCCATTAAAGCTTTGGCAACTCCTATTAGCTTTAGTTTGTTATAGGAAAAAAGCCCTTGGCAATAGTGTTATATTTAGCCTTGTGAGGCATAATGTTGCCTCTCTTAGTTAATTGGTGCACCATTTTGGTCCAGACTAAAATATCTCAACAACTACTGGATGAACTGCCATGAAACTTTGTGCAGACATTAGCGTTTCCTGGAGGATGAATATGTCTGTGGTGAAAATCCATTTTTCACTCCTGCCACCAGTTTGGATGGATTGACTTTTGAAATTTGAAATTTGGGAAAATGTACCACAAAGATTTAACTTTGATGTCCTGATGTTTCATTTAACACTATAGTCAGGTCAACTTTTTGATTTGTCCAGTTTCAATGATAAAACACATGCAAAACTCAGGTGATTTTACTGTCATACAAATCTCCAGTGTCGAAATAAAATTGCATGAAGTGTGTGAATTAGCAAATGTTAGCACGCTAAAACATGGGAAACATTGTTACGGCAATGTTAGCATTTAGCTCACAGTACAACACAGAGCAGCTGGCATGACTATAGACACTTGTTAAATGAATCCTATAGTAAAACCTTTGCATTGGTTACCTGTGTGTGGCAGAATCAATTAAATGGTTCTTTTCTTTGTTTTTTAAGCACTTAATTGCTTTGCTCTATTGTCTATCTGCCTCTCATTCAGACGAGACAAAGAGAGGCTAGACTAGGCTACATATCCCTAAGATTATTCATGTAATTAATTCAGAAAAGAAATGACAGATTATTAAAATTTCTTCACGTTCTCTCCCACTGACAAGCCTTCACATTCCGATAATTTTATTTTCAATCATTTAATTTTCATGTTGTTTCACACTTACTGTTATGTTATTGTGAAAAACTGGAAATTCAGGTAGAGGAAGCTTAAGATCTTGAAAGACTGGAGAGTAACAGCTACTGTTTCCCTCAATGACCTGGTGCCATTGACCTTTTTTTCCTTTAAAGGCAAATACAACTGTGATGCCTCATGATAGAGTGATACTGATACTGACACTGATAGAGTTTTACACTAACAGCTTCAGGGGAAATAACATGAAAAATACAACTAGTTTGAGCCCAGAGCTGGCACACAACTGGAAAAACATATTAAAATGACACAAAACTTATTGAGATGTAAAGTGCTTTGGCATTTATTTTGCATGTGTTTACTGAGCCAGCTTTGGTTCATTGCTAATAAAACAGTTATTTTGAAATGTAAATATAAATGTTCTTCACTTTTTTCATTTTTCTTTACCTTTTTTCATCTTCTCTTTCTTGTTGGGTGGTTTTTATTGTTAATCAGCACAACTGTGATGTTGTCCCTCTTGCAACTAATGAATGAATCAGATCTAATGTTCACTTTGCACACATGGCATCTCATTCATCATTGAAAGATTAGCCTATGAATCTGTTTGCACCATAATAGCAGTATATCTTTTCTTATTGAGAACAAGTAGAAGATTCTCTGCAACTGCAGCTGTAGCAATAAATTCAAAATATAAGATTTGATTTCAGTAAACATTTACTGTTATCAGTATTACTGCAGATTATCATGGGTCCCAAAATATATATTCTACATTAAAGCAATTATAACAAAAGAAGTTTTTAGATTACAAAAATCAAACTAATGGAATAGAGCAGAAATATCATAAATTATGCAGATAAATAATCCAATATAGTCCTGGATCTGTGGTTTTATGTGATCATCTGTGAAGCACTTAACCTTCTAAATCCTGTTAGAGTGATCAGACAGATCCTGTGGCACTGACAGAGTCAATTAACAACTCTAATCCTCAAAGTGACCACAGCTCATGATCATGGGATTTCTGTGTGTAATCACACTATCACAACATTACACAAATATCAGTTAGACAATAATAATCAAGTAATCTGTGGTCTTATAAGACTTTGAAATGATAGTATGTTTCACATAAAGTTTTAATAAGAAGAGAAATTTTCTTCAGCTCACAGCTGGGTTGAGGCCTCTCTGTTCACTGAAGTGTGCAGGACTGTGAGAGCAGATAGTGAAGCTCTGGTAACCCAAACTCTGACATGCAGGACATGCAAATGAAAAGCTGGAGGGAAAGGATGGAAAGGAAGTTGCCGCTGGCTGTTTGTTTTTAATATGTAGATGTCAGCCTCCAGATGGGGTCCCACTATGACTACCATATGGGTGCACAATGATTAATTAAATATGCTGGCATTGGATACCTCTGGAGCACAAAGAGCCACCTACCTGCCAGCAACACAGTATTGGTGAAATGTCCAGTATTGGTGAAATGTTTTAGTCTGGACCAAAGCTGTGTACTGACTGACAGGGTCACGTAGTTGGCCTAGTTTGAGGTATCACTGAACAGTTGTTTTGTAACACCCAAACTACAAGACTACAAAAAGTGCAAAGATAATTCAAGGGTGTTCTGTAGAGTCATGAAGTGTCTAATACAAAAATGAGATTTACAGTATTGCATGTGTGTGTATCTAATCCTTAACTGCTGACAAGCCCATTTAAAAGGCAATCCAAACAGTGGCTGTGAGAACATTTCTACTCAGATGGTATGATTACTTTCCTGTGACACAAAGTCATCAGTCTACATTTGCAAAGTCTCATAAGCAAGTTACGAAACAGCTAAAGGCAAGCAATTTCAGGGGAGGACACATACGCAAACATTTTACAACTCATCTAGAGGTATTGTGTTGTATTTCATAGTGTTATAAGGTGCTGTAATTTTATTTTGTACTCTCCTGTATGTTACCAAAGAAACCAAACAAAGTCACCAGCCAGTCATCCCTTGGTGGGTGAAGAAAATAATGAGCCGCCCACTGTTGCTAAGTCATCGCTGTGTGCTGTAAGATGTGCCTGTTAGTGCTGGAATTGGTACATCTGACAGTGCTGGTGGCTTGCACACCCACTCCTCTGAACAGCACAGGCCAGTGTGGAAGTGAGATAATAAGTGAAACAGCAAGAAGCGCCTGAGGGAGGTCCCTGGTAATGGCTACCCCTCAGTGGAGAGATAATTATGTCTGTTGCCTGTCTTTCCACCAGATCATTTACTCACCTGTTGGTGCTGCAGAGGCCCTTGAGCAGGTGACTGGCCTGTAGGACCTGACAAGGAGACAGGGCCTGAGAGACAGTGTTTATAATGTGACTTTATATGCTACATCTGAGAAACAGGTCAGTGGTGAACACATCAAGCCTATAAGCAAGACTAAATATATGATGTGAAACCCTGCCTGTCTTTTGCCCCAATATTCCTCCATACACAAACAAACGAATCAGTGTCTTTGTCTGTGCATTCATAAAGGACGTTCCTGTGAAATATCTCTCTTTAGATGACTGGGAAAGAGGACAGACAGACATGAGCATGAATTTAATAAACAAGGTTCAGTCTCTCTAGAAAGTCAGGACCAAAAAGTATCCACACTACCCTCCTCACTGTTACTGTATTTACTGCACATTGTGTCATTCACTTAAATGAATCATTAATGATTCCATTAGTTTTATGTATTTCTCTGTTTTATGTATAGTGCGGTCAGTCAGCCAACTCAGGTACATCTTCATGAAGCATGAGAGACAGATTGTTGGTCGGATGGCTTATTTAGGAACTGCCAGATGAACAACAGGAGTGGGAGCAGCTGAGTGTTTACAGTGTTTACAGTAGAGTTGACAAAAGAGCAGAGAAAAAGAGTGTTTTGTAATATGCAGATATGGTAGCTACTGGGATACGCTTGTGTTTGAGTTGCCTGAACAACCTTTATTTGTTGTGTTACAAAAGTGAAGGACAGTCAGATGTCACAATAATCTCATAAAATTATTTTCACACATTATCAAAACATTGGCACGAATTGAACATTTTTATCATTTTACAGTCCAGTGACTTAACTTTAAAGTGAAGATGATTTAGCTTTCCAGGAGTGATTTTATATCACAGAGGCAGAGTGTGTGGATTAAAGTGAAGTAAGAAATTGGCCATTAGAGAAAGCAACTGAATACAAGTGGTGGAAGACAAGCTTCCAAAATAAATGAGCAAAATTTCTTTGATGTGTAAATGAATTTAAATTTTATATGTTTTGCTGTCAATGATTCTATCTAATGTTTGTGTGTTATAAGTATTTTTGGTGTAATTGTGATATTGCATCTGTTGTTTGTCCAGTATAGTATATATTGTATGTTATTACTGGATAGGCATCCAAATAAACAAGGAACCAGTTTAAAAATCACCATCGGCTGCTTCATACTTTCCTTAGAAGAAACTTCTATTATCTAGCTGTGACAGTGTTGTGGACAATGGACCCTGTCAGTGAAAACTGCAGGGACAGAGCTCCAGTAATTACCTGTTTGACTCCTGGGGAGGTCGCCACAGGTGTGCTGTATTTCTTCATTTTCCTCCAACCGGCTCCTTTCAGCAGAGAGAGCCGGGGGGAGCCTCAGCGCACACCGTGAGGCTCACCAGGCTGTTGGATCGGAGGGGGTCCGATTATTGTCCTTATGGCACAGTGAAGCTAGGAGCCTATTAACATGCTTATTTTTTTGCAGGTGTTTTTATCTCTGTGATTTCACGGAGCAGCTCAGGGTCAGGTAGAGGTCAAACAAAGGCAACCCTTTGTCCTCTGCTGTCACCAGAGAAAACAAGACGTCTTGACCTCCCGAATTATCTTGTAACAACATTTGTCAATCTGCCAATGAGTATGTGGAGCTTGCATTTTGAAGCAAACCCTCCATTTAGATAGGCATTTCTGTTGCAGACAGTTGTTACTTCCAGTGCAGCTCTCCTTCAATCTGTCATCCATTTTATGCCCACCCTCATCTCTGCTTTCTGAGCCATCCATACTCAGAGAGTGGAAAGAGAGGCACCATCCCTTTCTCTCTGACTGTCTAACGAGATCCTCTATCGCTGACACCCAGCTCTGTCACCCAGAACAAAGCCTCTTCTCAGACAGAAAGGCAAGCAGACTGACGGCTTCACAGAGGCTGGAGAGAGGAGAGCCCGTAGGGGAGGAGGCAAGGCGTCTGTATCAGACGGATTTATTTCCTGCCCTGACAGGTCGCGTTTTTTTTCAGGTGGGCAGATGGATTTTTCTACCTCTTGAAGCAGAGTTCCAGCTAGTAGTGAAAAGACAGGGTGTTATTTTTAAAAATAGACTATGACAGGTCATCTCTGGAGTGTGCTTCAAGTTAACATGTCAGCCGGTCTGAGGATTATGTTGATGTAGGTAACAACAAAATCTGCAAAAAAATATAAAGTGTTAGGCACGTTTTTTTTATACAAGTTAATGGGGAAGCTTGTCCCATGCATCACAGTTATTTAGTGACACTGATACACAAGATAAATTACGAATGCATTAAAGATAAGACAGACACCTAACTTTTCCAGTTCCATTCTGATAATAATCCTGAAGTGACGTGAGGCATATAATTGCTCATCACTAATTTTAACTGCAGACTCATGCAGTTTTATCTGTTTCCACAGCTGAGAGGGTTTTAGCTCATATGAGCATATGCCAGATGGGCACAGAATTAGTCCACAATATGACCAGAGGACCAGTCATTTCATGCCATTATTTCTCCTTGATCAGTCACTTATTCTGCCATATTTGTCCTTAATTTTCAACTAAAATAGAATCTAAAACTAAACTCATGTGGATATGTAGAAGTGACCAAGAACCAAGTTTAAAATTTCACAAAAAAACAGTTTTAGGTTTGTAAAATCCATCACAAGTCTGTCTTTTTTTCAATTTTCTGAGAGTTATTTACTGTTTAGAATCTGAGTTTGGAAAATTATCAGAAGAGATGTGATCTTCCATTATTCTGCAGCAACTGCACATGGCTTTTATATTCTCTAATTCATTATGGCACAGACCTTGTTATTTTTCATAATGCATATTTATTTGTTTTATAAACAATTTGATGGATATTGAGCCATTAAAGGGCATCTTGAAGGACATAAGAATAAAAGTATCTTGATTCAGTGGCAAATTATACAGCAGAGTCTGATTTGAGCAACAAATACACCAAATGCAGAGGCAGTGTCCCACAGGCAGCAGTCGTCTTTCTACCCATCACAGTTAATCATTGGCAGTGTGTTGATTAAATATTCCCACAAGGCTTCTTTCTTTCTTTCTGAAAAATCTATGTAAACATCCTCATGGCAGGTATAACTTGCTACAGCCTCCTCTTTGCTGTGAGACAGGGTGCATGAATAACAGGAATAAAGAAATAATGCAGCTCACTCACTCAAACAGGCTGCTCCATTAACCTCCAAGGTGAAACCGCTGTGGGCCAGAGCAGCACAGAGGGACTCTGTGGTGGTAAATGATGTTAGTGTGCAGATCCAGGTCTCACATGGTGCCCAGTGTGCAACATGACTAGACAAATTCAAAAGCCCAAATTTTAGACAGACCCACTAGCTCTGTAACTGCAGACACTCTTATCTACATAGTTGTTCATTCATAACTTTCCCCTGCACAGTCCGGTGCAGATACTCCCACTGAACTAGACATAGATGATGCATATGAAAGATTAGAATCTTTAAAACTGGATATCAAAGACATGAAGGACAAGTATAAACAGAAATACATGATTGATAAATTTTATCAGAAAAAGAAGGAACAAAAGTAGGAGGAGGTATTTCTTAATCTTGCGTCATACAAATACAGATTTATATTTATTTTACTGCATTCAAAAACTGGATGGCATTGGAGTAAATCTTGATTATAATGATTTTGATGCCAAGTGCTGCACCATGATTGTGATATTTGCATAAAAGAGCAATGCTGCCCTCTTCTGTTTTTATACCATATGCTTATAGAGGAACAAACTGTTTCAAGGCTGGAGATCTTGGCTTTGACACCCGCGTAATCAAAAGGAATTAATTAAATTAATTGGGTAATTAATTAAGGTGTCATGACACAACTATTTGCTTTCTGTTCCTTCCTGAAAAGTGGATCAAAAACTCTTTTTTAACTTCCCACTCCCAAAAAGCGAACAATGCCGGTAAATTAAATAGGAAATTACATTTAAACAAAAAAATGATTAGGTTTTAAAACTGCATTAAAACAGGAACCGATCATTTAAATACAAAAAATGTTTATCAGTTCATAATGCTTTTAATACTTTTATTAAAATATATATTTATACATACAAGTACAAGTAGATGTAGATGTAGCTGTTTTGGACGGTTGTTTAACGCCGCGTTATTTTGCCTGAAAGACTAAACTGTGGGCCAAAGGCCCCATAATCACCCAATCAGAGACAGTTACGAACCATCTGTTGTATTGCTGCGTTTTCAGCCAATCAGCATCGTCCTTTAATAATTCTGGCCAATGATGTTCGAGAATGTTCACACGTTCAGCCCGAGGAGATGACGTGTATGTTTTGTACACAATGGCGCTGACGCCGAGAACAAGTCGGTATCTGATGTAACTAGTCGTTAATTTGCTCCTCATTTCCGGGGTAGACGGAGCTAACTGACGAGCTGTTAACCTGGGAACCTGAGCTCAGTTTCCTCGGCGGTGTCGGCGTCTGTTAATGACCGCACTCCTCGTGCTGCGGACCGCCCTCCGGCTCTCCTAGCCGGGGTGGGAATACATGGGGAACCGTGTCAGCGGAGGATGGAGGATTTAACCAGGGATCATCATGGCTGCTGTGACGTTGTGGCGTTACACCAGTGGCCGTGTCCTCGGAGGATGGGGCCCGCTGCTGTGTGTCCTCCTCGGCTCTCTGGTGGCCCTCCTGATGCCCCTGGTTGGGGTGGAGAACCAGTGCTACGCCGCCCTGAAGGGCATCGCTCAGCTCCGCTGCCAGCTGTGGGGCAGCTCTCAGCAGCCTCCAGCTGTGCAGTCCACCGGTCTCACCGTCCCCTTCACCGCTCTTGATCTGCTGCCCCACAGGTCCAAGCCCAGCAAAGGTACAAACAACAGGTGTATTGATACATTAACACTTTAACTCAGTGCCATATGTCATCTGTCGTAAGTCAAGGATGAATATATATATATATATTATATTATATATATATATAGTCCTTGATTTATCAAGGACAGTTCACAGTTTCCTTGTTGTGATTGTGGTGAGCAAGCAATTTGAAGATGTGTATCCTGGAAAGGGTTATGGGCATTTTCACACAACTATCTGACGTGTTTTAATGTAAAAATGTAAATAGATTAACGGGCTCCAAGCTGCGGCTCATTGGGTGATAGATAATCCTCCACTGAATGATTTCTGTGTTTTCCAGCTGAAAAGACCAGTTTTAACTGTGATTATGTATAACACAACAGGTATAATCACTGCTAGAAGAAGGTGCTGTGGACATCATGATATTTATTTTCACATTGTGTTTGCAGAGATGAAGCTGGAGGCCAAAGCGGCACTGCAACAGGCTCTAGAGATGAAAAAAATGGGCAAGAGAGAGAAGGCTCACAAGCTGCTGGTGCATGCCCTGAGTATGAACCCTGATTTTGTGGATGCCCTGACAGAGCTGGGGACGATTCTGGAGGAGGAGAAGGATGTGGTACAGGCAGACCACCTCTACACCAAGGCCTTGGCCATTTCTCCATGTAATGAGCGGGCTCTGGTCAGTCGAGATCGAACTCTGCCCTTGGTGGAAGAGATTGACCAGCGTTACTTTGGCATCATTGACAGTAAGGTGCGCAGGCTTATGTCCATTCCTAAAGGCAACTCTGCCCTCCGCAGAGTGATGGAGGAAACCTACTACCACCACATCTACCACACAGTTGCTATTGAAGGAAGCACGCTCACTCTGTCTGAAATCCGTCACATCATCGAGACGCGTTACGCCGTCCCTGGGAAGAGCCTGCAGGAGCAGAATGAGGCCATCGGTGTGGATGCGGCCATGAAGTTCATCAACACCACACTGTTGTCCAGATCAGGAGCCATGACCGTCAGCGACATCCTGGAAATTCACAGACGGGTGCTCGGCTATGTGGACCCCGTGGAGGGAGGGAGGTTGCGTACCAGCCAGGTGTTTGTGGGCCACCACATCCCACCCCACCCTCAGGACCTGCAGAGACACATGCAAGAGCTGGTTCAGTGGCTTAACTCTGATGAGGCCCTGCAGCTGCATCCTGTGGAGTATGCCGCTCTCGCCCATTACAAGCTGGTGTATGTGCACCCATTTGTAGATGGAAACGGACGCACATCACGCCTGCTCATGAACCTTGTGCTCATGCAAGCGCATTACCCTCCAATCACAATTCGCAAAGAACAAAGGTCCGAATATTATGCAGCTCTAGACACAGCTAATGAGGGCGATGTGCGCCCTTTCATTCGCTTTATAGCTAAATGTACAGAGATAACATTGGACACATTGTTGATTTCTACAACAGAGCATGCTGTGGGTCTTCCTGGAGCCAGCCAGGAACAGGCTTGTCCTGACTGCAAACAGACCATCCCCATCCACAACTGAGCTGGAGACAGGAGGGGAAAAGAAGCATGATACATTAGCATGCAGAGATAGGTTCTGATGAATCTGATAAATAACAATCCTATCATGAAATGCGTTGAATTGCCTCGAGCCTGGGCCGTATTCTACCTTACTGTGCCTCAGTTTTGGCTCTGTCTTGCTGAGTTCACTGAAGCTGCTGAAGGATATTGAATTGAATTCTGATTTAGTTGTGTGAAGGTTTGTTTTTATACAAATCTTTTTCCTGCACAATGAAAATATATTTTTTTTTTCCCCGGTTTTATTTTGTAACCATGTTGCTGTAGTATTTTAATGCATTTTGATTCTTATCAAAATCTTCTCTGAAGTTCAACTACTGGTGATGCGGGCGGGAAAACAAAGCCTTCTCCTTCAGTTAATTCCACTGGGTAAAGATGTGTACAGTGTGTGAACATTTAGTTCACTATTTCTCATAACGCTGAAAGCACTTTTTTGATTATTTATTTTATTTTAAAATACATGTGTTGTATTAACTTTCATTCTGTCTTCAGGTTATAAAGTTTAAGAATGAACAATGCTATAGGTGATGTACTGGGATCAAAGATGATTTACATAACTTTATTAAAACAAGTTTTAGAGCAGAAAAAAAAACACAACGTAACTTTTTTTTTTTTTTTTACACGACCCAAAACACAAGGGTAGAAAACCCAGACCAATGAAACAAGCAGGAAAATAAATACAGTGACTGAACAAAAAAATATCCCTTTATTATTCCCCTCTATACCAAACTCTATATACTATAGAAATTATACAAAACGACAGCAATGCACTCGTACCACCCTTGGGAAAAGTGGAAGGTAACTTCTAAAGACAAACATATTAGATTTTTTTCTTTTTTTTTTTATATTAGGCCACTTTGGTGAGAGCAGACATATAGCTTGTATTCCATCTGTTTTTATCTTAGATTTCTATTTATTACAAACTATGGTGACCTTTTTGAAATTAACATACAGATCATTACATACAACTTTGTTACTATTCAAACAGGGGGAGTGGACTGGTGAACAAATGGTTGACTCCTTATACAGGAAAAACAGAAATGGAAAAACTGCATAGGTTCTCTTCTTGTGTCGAAAGGAGCTGTAGACCTAAATATGTGCTGATGACAGCAGTAGCCTCAGCTGTCAGAAAACTACAGCTCATCTGACACCAACTTCATTCAGAGGGTGAAACCAACTCTATTGAATTCATGAAGAAAACCAGGGCCAAACCATGTTTATAAAAGTGAAACTACTCTTCACATGTACTTTCCAACATTTATAATTATTAACTTTTTAACACCTAAACTAGTTCATATCATCTTTTATGTCAATGAACAGGGTTGCAAATAATGATTATTATAGATGACTCTACTATTTTCTGTAAGAAGATCCTAGATCCTCAAGTCATCAAATGTCTTGTTTTGTCAAATCAAGTCCTGAATACATTCACTTCACTACGATGTAGAAAAGGAAAACCAAGCAAGTGCCACACTTGATATTTTGTAAATCTTTCTGAATTATGGACTTAAAGGACTGTCAAAATAATTGCCAACTGATTTTGTCGATTGATTAATCGTTGCAGCTCGTTTTTTGAGCTCATTAGATTTTGTGTGAAGTTAAAGATGGAAAACGTTTGAATCACTTTATATAAACTACAGCACATACACTTAAATTGGTGACGTGTCCAGCCATCTAATAAGCCAATTAGACAACTTCCTTCAGCACCCTGCTTACATTTGTACTCAAATTTTAAAAAGATGAAGGGAATGTGCTTCTTTCATTTCACAGCACATAAATCAGACATATAGAAGAACATAAGAGATTGGATGAGTGTCTTTACCCTGAACAGACAGGTCACACTATCAGTAATGTATGAAAACACTTAAATCAGACTATACTCTGTAAATACTCAAAGTCATGTTAGCAGTGTGACATGACATGAGGGCAGTTGTCGTACTGTAATAAGAAGCCCTCAGGCCAAGGTAAAGCCAGTTAACTAATACTAATTTGCTCCACCCTCTTGGGGTACTTCAGAGCATCTCAATACTGATGATTATTAGTAGATGATATTATGCAAAAATAATGATTTAACCGTAGTATACAGTCAGAAAAATCATTGCTAGCCTTGTCAGATGTGTCTATTGGAGGTGAAAATAAGTTACACACCAGAAGTTTTAGGTTCCCTAAAAATAAGTCTTTTCATCACTGTAGCACATCCAACTTATGTACACACATCAACTATGTTACACATCTCAATTTTCAAACTTTTTTTCATGTACACCCCCCCCCTTTTTTTTTTTAAAACAACATTAACAAGATTGGTTGTTTTGTATGTTTAAAAAAATACTGTCCCATAAGCTTCTGTTCAGTCCCCTTCACATTACACAACAAAAGAAGACACCTTGCAACATAAGGCTTACAATTTTAAACACAGTATATTTACACACAAATATTATACATTTTTTTTTTTTTATAAAATAGCCTGCCAACCACCATCAACCACACCCAACAGAAACAATCCATCACACTGGTGAAAAGTCTTGGTTGAAAAGGTTTTTGTGATGCAGGGCAGGAGCTTGGTGATTAAGGCAATCTCGCAGAACGGATGATGAAAACAAGACTGAGATTAAAGGGAAGTCAGGTAACCAATTACAGAAAAATCACAAATCACACTAATTTTTAAGGACACAAGATGGCTTTCGGTGTGAAGGCAGTCACAATTATCTCGCTCATCTTCTCACTTATTGAGAAGCATCCTGGCAAAGTCTGAATTTGACAAAGGTTTTGTCTCTGCGGCTGCGTTCACTGATGTGCTGGCTGTTGTCGGAACCTGCTCCACCGTAGTCCCGTTCTCAACTTTGCTTGTGGGCCCACTTTGTCGGTGCAGGGAACGAGGGAGCAGAGACAGCTGGGTGCGTCCTCTTCCTCTCCTAAGAAGAAAAGCACCTCTGTATCTGTACAGTTCGAAATGTGAGAATGGCAGACTTTCAGAACAGCAGAGAAACATGTCAAACTTACGATCCATAGACCTGGCGAGGCATCATGTCTGTCGTGGGTCTACTGGAACCAGGTTTATCCATCATACTTCTGCGAGGAGGATTACTTATAGCAACAGAGATTTTGTTGCCCTCTACTTCCATGCCGTCCATTTTCAGAACTGCCTGAGATGCTTGGGTTTCATCTCCAAACTCAACATATGCCAGACCCTGCAGAGAACAAGAGAACACTAACCATGTCAGCAACATCCTACATCAGACTTTAGTCAGCATCTGTGTGGTCGAAGGTGGTAACCATCAGCTTCATCAAGAACACCATTCTTAGTCAAACATCTGTGCACTGTCCTCCACTTTACTCCTCACCTTGGGTTTTCCTGAGCGATAAGTGACCAGTCGAACTTCTTTGATGGTGCCATAACTTTTGCAGATTTCCTCCAGTTGCTCTTTAGTGCATGAGAATGGCAGCCCAGAGATGAAAATTTTGTGCTTCTCCAGTGATGTGTTGTATTTGAACACCTACAAAGACATCAATGTAAATATGTTACACATGTCGCACATTATCAGGGTTTACACAGGCACCTTTTTAAAACTTAAAGAATTCAATTCAACGCCTGTTGTACTGTCACACTGGACAAAGTATGATGGAAACTTAGTAGGGATGATGTGACCTAGATTTATTAATTAGTGTATTCTTTAGTAAGACTGATCAGTATGACCTGACACTGATAAGTGGCATAAAATGGACAGTTTAACCAATTAAAAACAGTTTAATTATAGGCACACAATTTGCTTTTGCACGTTCAGGTAATTTCATCCTGTTCAAATAGAGCGATCGAGCGATAACTGTAAGCGATCAACCTCTCAATTTCTTTATTACGAAGCCAGTGTTTCAGTGACCACTCACTCAAAAGCTTTGCCATTTGTTCTCCCTTCATTAAATGCTAAACAAACTCTTTATGCATGGGCTATAAAAGTCTATAAAGTCAGTTTGAGTTATGAACAAATATGTGAAAGGCCATGTCCACTCACACCCCTTCAGGATTAGAGCCATAACTGACTTCAAGACAAAAGATCATTTTTAAGATTTAAGATTGTAAATGAAATGTAATAGCTTTTAAAGCATTTTTGGAGTAAACTAATTCAATTATTTTAAGACTGTTCAGATAACCTGGCCCTAATAAAAAACAAAAAATTATCTACTTGCACTTATACTTACCTTAAAGTCAGGGTTCTTGTTTTTATCCACACAAGGTGACACAAACATGGGCCTGCCCTCCACCTCCAGTCTGTCCAGCTTCAGGGCTTCAGGGACTGACACCTGGGATTCAAACTGTACATAGCAGTAACCTTTGAAGTTCCCTTTGTTGCTGAAGACAGGGCGAATCTGTTTGATGGGACCACAGGTCTCAAACAGTGTCCTGAGCTTTGCCTCTGGCTCCTCCAGGGTGTACGCCAGGTTGCTGATGAACACACTGCAGTTGTCATTCCGAAGCTCTGGCTTGTCATCGTTCTGCCTCTGGGCAGCAGCCGATGGTCCCTGCTGGACTTTTTTAGAGCCAGGTGGAGCAGGTTTATAGCCGGGGGGAGCGTTTCTCCCAAAGAGTCCTGCCTCAGTCTCCATGTACTCCTCTGTGGTTTGGTCCCCATTTCCTCTGTGCCTTTTAGGGGCTTGTTCTGTCATAGAGAAAAAGAAAAACATCAGAATGAGACTAATGGTGAATGGAAAGTTTGACCATTTAAACCAGTCTTACCAATCTTACCTGAGTCTTCATTCCATTCGTCTTGATAATCATCCTGCTCTGCTTTTCTCTTCTCCCCAAATCGAGTTCCCTTCTGGACCTTCTTCTGAGCCTTCTTCTCTGATTTGGCTTTCCGCCGCTGCTCAGCTCTCTCCTCTTCTTGGCGAGCCATGTTGGCTTCTTTCTCAGCCACCTAACAGATGGCCACAACATTGGACCATTAGCCAAAAGCAGCCAAATGATACTGCTGCACAAAGCAGTGCTGATATATGTTCCAACCTTTGCTCGTTGCTCATTGATCCTGTTCAGTCGTGTCTCTGTCTTCTGCACTGCCACATCCCAGTCCTCAAGAGAACCTGCAGGTGAAAAATATAGATGCACTGTAATATATGAAAATATTTTCATATTGACTTTGGTGTATTGGTTTATTTTGGGACTCACCTTCCACCCTCTCAAAGGTGAGCAGGACTTCACACACATGCTCTGGGTAGTCTGAGGTGCACTGAACTGCTCTGTGAAGAGCTTTCCGACAGTGAACAGGGTCTCCATAAGACCTATGGATAGAGTAAAAACATGGAAATCATTTTTGAATAATGGGTCATTAAGGCATCAGCACTTGACTTCCACAAACCCCTTTTCCTTTCAGACACAGACTGACAGACCTTTCAAGGTTATAGTACTCCAGCCACATGTTGGCATATTTGGCATTCCCTTTAGTCATGATACTGTCCCACAGTTCTCTGGCTTTTTGCATGTTCTTGCAGTGGAGGGCCTGAGGAAAAGTAAAGTGATTAGAATTTAGTAGCCTGGGCTTGTCATAGAGTAGTTGTACACTTTAGTTTTTACTAAAAGACAGTAATAAAAGAACAGGCATAACAACCAGACTAAATACAGGGTTAAACACAACTGAACATAAGAGATCCAACTCTTGAAAATGGTTGTCATAGTAACAATGCTTACCTCTATCCTTGCCCAGATCTGCATTATGATACAAGATGGGTCTCCACTTTCACCAAATCCTACAAAGCCACATCACGATTTGCATGAAAACCAAAGTAAGTACACAACAAAAACAAATCCCAGTGAAATCCACTTACTTTCTTCCACATCTTGTTTCATGTAGTCTAGAGATCGAGAAAAGGTTCCTCGTAACTCCTCTAACTCTTTGCTTGATTCTACAAAAACAGTAACACCATCAGCAAAAAACAATTTGGATTAGATTTTTTTCCTAATTGTTTCTGACACACAACGGCTCTCACCTTTACTGAAATCAACACGTCTCCTCAGGTAGTCGAGGTATGCCTGCCAAATTTCCACATAATCTGTAGCTTGAATGAAACCTGCATTCAGCGCCTTCTCAAAAACATCTGCATGGAAGAAACAGGAACAGCGTGATAATAAGAAACAAGATCCAATACACCACTATAATGCTCTAGGATATCTTCCAATAAGTATGCTATTATTTAAAAACATATTCGAGATAGGTACAACTTTTCAACATCTATCACAACTCACAGCTAAAATATATGCTGTTTCACTAATGTTTGTCACAACAACAGTATATACACAAATATATGCACATAAAATAAATGAAAACAGCAACTGAGCTATGATTGTTCTTGTTACCTGAGATGATCTGATGATCAGCTCCATGCCTCTCCAGAGCTAGAAGGTAGCTCTTCCACAGACCCATGGTCCAGGGGCAGTTCCTGACTGCGCGTTCATGAGTAGGAAGAACAAGGTCTTTGATCTTCAACTGACGATCCTAAACAGCCCAGGGAAGATAACGAAAAATAACAAAAAGGTTAAAAGAATCTTCAACAAGCTGCAACATTTATCACTGATGATGGAAAGTGCCACTTCTACAAGCAACCACATTTTCCTTCTTTTACAAAAGTATATTAATACAAACTGTGTGTACAAATTATTAACTACAATTTATCAAGACAAGCTCTACACAAGCTGCAACACTTTGATCATAGTTGTTCAGCCCTTGCTGGCAGACAGAACTGGCAAGTTTTAGGAACCAAATAGGATCAGTCCAACTGGGAGGTAATGGCATGTGGCATGTGCATCGCTACACAGCAAACATCATAGTCTGACTGAGAGGCAGCGCCATACCAAACACTGACCAGTACTCACAAGATAGGTGGTGTATTTTGCCCACATGTCTGGTACCAGGCAGTTCTCTGCCAGGGCCCGCTCAAAGATTAACTGGATCCGTGCCGGGTCACCCTCCTTTAGTTCAAAGTCAATGTAGGTTTGATACTCTGCCAGCTTTGGAGGTTCTGCTACCAGCTGTAACAAGACAACAGCATGCACGTGATATACACAGAAAAAGCTATGCAAGTCTTAGATAATCTTTTAGCCAGAGTCTTTATTGCAAGTTACCAGTGACTCTTCAAAAGATCTGCACTTCTCCATCTGCTGCAAAGCTTTTTTGTACTGATGTATGACTGTCTCAGACACTCCATGTTCAGACCACTCCACATACTCTGCATAGGTGGCTTCCATGTCTACAAAGCAACAGAGAACATTTATCTTAAAATTGCAATTTTTTAAAAATATTTTCAATTAAGATACACACACCACATGAAGTAGTTAGGGGTAGTAATCATAAAGTAGTAATCTCTAGTAGTAATCTCTGCCCCAAATTTAAGTTTTCAATTTAACAAGTGAGAATTTCAGACAAAATAGAGTTTCAGACATTACAAAAATGCCCCTGGTCTCTATTCAGCTGGGCAAAATTAAAAAAAATAGAATAAAATACACAATACTAGATCTGAAGACTAAGTCTCATGAAACAACCTGAAAGAATGTTCAGAGGCTGAGTAAGAGTACTTTCTCTGCCTAAATCTGTATGGTATTTCAAGGATGCATCACATAAATGTTACTTCTAACTTCCCAAAAGGCATCGATATCTTTTTTAAATGGGCTAATTCACAGTTTTTGAGGTGGGCCATTGCCATGACATACAGTTATCACAACAGGAATCCTGCCCAATTTACAACAACCCGTCTGGACAGAAGAGGCATCATGCTCACCCATTAAGGGGACGGCCAGCTGGCGGCGAAACAGTGTATGGATTCGCTCAAGCTGTGTGTTCAGCAGCTCCTGCTCCTCGCGACTGGGAATCCTGCCAGGGGGAGGCTGAAAGGAAGCAGCAGAGAAAATTGTGTCAAAATTTAGCAAAGGCACATTTAATCTAATATCAAAGCAATTCAATACTGAAAGTATTTTTATTTATTCTACATCAGTGGATTATCATTCAAAAGCATGATTTGGTAACCTGACAGAGACAGATGAGGCTGATATTATCTTCCCATATATTCTGTACTACAGTACAGTTAGTGTGTTTCATTAAAGTGTCTGTCTTGAGTTATTCAATATAACTTTTGAGACTGGATCATTAAAAATAAAGTCTTCCTCTCAAACGGCAACGAAAACAGAGTATGGGTGACCACTAATAAGAGCTCTACTACTGATGGAAATACAAACCTGTACTGTCGACAGAATGGCATTCTCAAACTCCCTGTACGCTTCCCACACTGTCTGTCCTTTGGTCATGTGAAGCCCCACAGCTGTCACGGCTCTTTCAAAGATGGATCTCACCTTGTCTATCCCACCTGGTGAGCCCATGCCACCAATTGAATACTGAGCATATTCAAGCCAGATATCTGGACCTGGATGTAAAGACACATATATAAATGTTAATGCTATGTAAGAAGAGAATGTCAAATCAAAGGCTGTAACAATTGTGCACTGCACTCACAGATATAGTCTTTCACAGCTCTCTCAAAAAGTTCATAAACTTTCTCCCGGTTTGGCTCGTCCTCAGTCACACGGATCTCATCCTTAAGCCAATCCAACCAGATCTCTGCAGGATTAAACAAAATGTGATTTCACAAACAATGCAGTGTCAATTGATTCTTCTGACTACAAAATCATATTAGACATACACCAACCTTCAGTGAGAGGGAAAAGTTCACTCATTTTCTGCCTTGCCTTTCGCAGTCGGAAAAGTTCTCCTTCTTGTTTCAGTAGTTTGATGAGATCCACATGGCAATTGTAGTCAAAAGCATTGATCGACAGCTGAAAATCACACAAATATGAGAGGGAAATAATACAATTAATTTATACAATTAAATATATCCTAATTAATTCATGCCTTTTCTGTATTCATTTAATGGCGGCCATGTGATAGACTGGGGACCTGGGTGCACCCTGCTCTCGTCCAATGTCAGGTGGGATTGGCTCCAGGCCCCCCACGACCCTGACAGATAAGTGGTATATCTAATGTTGGTAAGGTTGGTGTATGTCTAATATGAATTTGCAGATAGCAGATGGATGTATTATTTGGCTGGGACTTCTTACCATTGCCAATTTAAATTAAATTCAACTGAAATTATTGAGAACTGGTACATTACTTGTTAAAAATGCACTAAAATCTAAGACACAAACAGCTTCAAATAAGGGACAAAAAGATGCACAAGATGCAAGAGAAAGTAGATGCACCACAAATGTAAATACATTACATACAGTTGCTAGTTCATTAGCTACATCTGGTGAAAACTAGTGAAATGTAATTGAACACACCCTGCTATAAATTCTAATATAACTGACATGCTATATATAATCATCAGGCAACTATTGGATTTAAAAAAAAATACCCAAAAGTAAACTTCTTAATTTTAAGGATTTGCTGTTTTTCTTTGATTTATGTAAATCAATAATTTTGGGGTTTCATACTGTTTATTAGAGAAAGCAAGCTATTTTTGAGACACCGCCTTCTTCAGCTACATTTTATGAATTTGATTAATGCAGAAAACCACTGACTGATTAATCATTAATGAATTGTTAGTTGCAGCCTTAAATTCTGCCTGTGTAATGATTTTCAGACTGTCTTTGTTGTTCACCGTTTCATTGTGGTCATTTTGGAGGCTGTACTTGTGCAGTGCTATTATACTGTGTTATTCTGAGATGTGTTCCTAATGTTTTATTTATAGCAGTGAGGGCAGACTGAATATTAAGAGACACCTTTCAGATTAACACAACACCACCATAGGTTACAGCCTCCCCAACAACTCCCTGAAACAGTGAACAACAAAAACTGTACATTTGACTGCATCAGTTTGAGGTGTTTGTAACATAAGAAAAGCTGCAGCGACGATGTCGACTTGGTTTTGTTTTGGTTTTCGTGGAGGCAGAGTACACAGTCCTTATTGTATGTAATGAGACTTTATTAATCCGACAGATTCAACAACTTAAACGTGACGGCCGACTAAGTTAGGACAGTGTGTACTTTCTACACTTGTGTCCGTCCTGTCTGACCACACATGAAGCTGTGATGCCACACTGGGCTGAGGTGGTGAAAAGACGCATGTGTTACCAGACGAGCCATTAGCATCACAGATTAGCAGGTCAGCTAATCACGACAGCCCTGTGAATGGCGTAGATCACATGCACCCTTCTAACTGTTTTGGTTGACAGCAGCTAACGTTACCATGTATCCCGTTTCTACTAAACCACAGCGGGACCGAGCAGCTCACAGCCTGAGAGCTGCTGTTGTTGTAGTTGACTGTTTACCGCCCATTCATTCTCATTAGCTCGTCGGCTAACGCCAGTTAACTGCTTGGCTTGGTTGTTGGCTAATTACCTGCTCCTCCAAGCGCTGGATTTCGGCTTCATTTTCCTTCTCGTCTTCAGACGAATCGTCCTCCTCGTCGTCTGTATTTTCTACTCCCATACCCTCCTCTTCCTCGTCGTCCGACTCCATTTCTCTCTCCTCCATCCCCGCATCTTCCTCCTCCATATCTTGCAACTGCGTTTGCTCTGCGTTGCTTGACGCTGCCATGTTGGAAAGGCTGTCTGCCTGGTAACAACCTAACAAGCCAGCGGCGGCTCCGTGAGAGGCGGAGCTGTTCACGGAGCCCGCCGAGGATCCTCTAACCTGTAACGGCCACTGTGAGCCACTAGTAGGGGCTCCTTCGTCGGAGA
Organism: Rachycentron canadum; assembly: GCA_038496675.1. Lineage (NCBI taxonomy): Eukaryota > Metazoa > Chordata > Actinopteri > Carangiformes > Rachycentridae > Rachycentron > Rachycentron canadum. The sequence continues at coordinate 13,701,139 of CM076654.1, forward strand.
AACCTCCCTTTCCCGCTTGTTTGTCAACAAAAGCTCGTCTTCCCACTCGTTGATTTCCGTTCGTCGTCGGCATCTGAACATGGCGGCCGTCTCCTTACGAAACTCGGCGACCTCGCTGCTGTTGCTCCGCCGGAGGTTGACGAGCCCGGGGCTGACTGCTCTCTGTTCATATCACAAAAAGGTAACCGACTAAAAAAGTTTTCAGACTGTGTTTGTAACCAACCACCGACTGTTAGCCAGCGTCGTACGCCTGTTTGTTTACCTGCAGCTAACTTTACCACCATCTCCCTGACTCGTCACCCAAAACAGAGCAGTTTATAGCTTTCTCCCCTGTGACTCTCCTGCAGGTGGTGGACCACTATGAAAACCCAAGAAATGTGGGGTCTCTAGACAAAAACTCCAAGAATGTGGGGACTGGTTTGGTGGGTGCACCAGCCTGCGGTGATGTAATGAAACTTCAGGTAAGTTGTAGGTCAAGAGCAGGTATCGCAGCCCAGTCTCTGCTGCCATGACTGTAAACTCCCACTGTATCACTGGCTGTTTGGACCTGTTGTCTTTGGCAGATCCAGGTGGATGAAAAGGGCAAGATTGTGGACGCAAAATTCAAGACATTTGGCTGCGGATCAGCCATTGCCTCCAGTTCTTTAGCCACGGAGTGGGTGAAGGGGAAGTCGGTGAGTTGGTTCAACAGTAAAAAAAAAAAAAAAAAGTTTAAGTTTTTGATGGTTAGTTAGTTTGTGATCTGGTTATTCTTCTTTCACCATGTAGGTCGATGAAGCTCTGAGGATAAAGAACACAGATATTGCCAAAGAACTCTGCCTTCCTCCAGTCAAGCTCCATTGCTCCAGTAAGTTAAAACCAAAGCAGACAAGTGCTCACTGTTGTGCAGTTAGTGACATTATAGACTCAGAAACTTAAACATGATGAATTGAAGGGAGAACAAACAGTACAGTGTCTCAGTAAGACACCATGATCCTCCTTCATAGCATGAATGCTTCTTGACATATATGATTGACGAGTTTAGTATTCGTCAGTCCAAAGTTTGACGGTTTTGCATTTGACACATTCATTTAATCTGCCATAGGTGTCCATTTTTCATACTCACTAAATATTCATTATTCATGTCTTGTATAGAAATATGTGCTTTCTTATGTTCAATCATTTATTTAGCTTTTTATGTAATTTGTTTGAAATTTGTCCAATTGCTGAACACTACATTTACTCATGTCCAATTACACCAGGATATGTGTAATCGGACATGAGGCAATGTAATAAATCTATGAGCAGGGTTTTTATGTAATATGAGCAACATTGCAATGGAATACCATTATTATTTTGATTATTTAATTAATTGGATTAGCCATAACTAGATTCTTGATGGTTTTATAGTCTATTTTTCAGAAAATGTATGTCAAAATAAATATCATTATTCTGATATAAAAGTATTTTTAAGATTTTATTCTTGTCACACAGTGAAACCAAAGTTTTTCAGTTTGCAGTTAAAGTCATTAAAATGTTTCTAAAACCTCCTACTTCCTTTTCTTTTAGTGCTTGCAGAAGACGCTATAAAAGCAGCGCTGTCAGACTACAGAATAAAACAAGAGGACGAGAAGAAGGAACATGTCAAAGCCAGCAGTTAATATGTTGTTATTAACTGTCCAGTATGGTGTATCCCACTTATATTTTAGCACCAGTTGATGTCTCGCAGCCATGTAGTGCTGTATAGAAGATGAGTTGCTATAATATTACATCAGGTCTTGTACCCTTCTGGGAGTTTTAAAGCCTTTAAAATTCTCCATATTTGTGGGGTCAGTCTCTTGAATCCAAGCCAGGATCCCATATGTTCAAGTGCCAGGTGTTAATGGTGTTTATGGATTTATTTCATCAGATGATCAGAAATGTTTATTAATTGATTGATTTCAGCGGTGGAATGAATGGTGAATATTAACTTTAACTTTGATTAATTAACTTGATCCTTAAAAACAACAGAGTTCAACAGTTTTCCATGAATGCAGCACTTTTTTTTTTTTTTTACACTCAGAGCAAATACATTATAAATCAAGGTCTGTTTTTGTTCTGTATATTTTTGGGATTTAAACTTTATTTTCAGTATGATACTGCATTTAAGTAACAGCTAGTGTACACGTACAAAACCATAATACAGAAAATTGTATGAGACTGTGTTTTTTATGAATTAAATGATTAAATACATTTTCAGTGTGTCTTTGCTGATGTCATCCACCAGATCCTGAATCCAGCGGAGCCACCCTCTGTTGGCGCAGAAGTACCTGTTTCAATACAAGCAGCACTGCCAGCATTAGCAGAGCTACTAACACACATAACACAGCGAGCAGAGAGATGATCACTGCAGAGTCTTGTTGTGTGAACGGTTGTGGGTCAGGAGTGGGCCATGCTGCATCTCTGTTCGTAGAAAGCAAAGGCCGTGTCCCCTCAGCAGAGGTTGCATTACTCTGAAGATACTGACCCGTAAAGTTCTCTCTGCATTTCTGTTCCTCATCAGGAAGAGAGCTATTTAAATGGGATGGGCTCACAGATTGTGTTTTATTTAGGATTAAACACGCTTCATAAGTGAGGGTCTCTAAAGTGTAGTGTTCAAGTGATACACAAGTGTTGGAAACATCAACAGTTTCTGTTGATATTCGCTCTGACAAGTCTCCCATATTCCCCTTGTTTTTTAAGAAGCTTTGTGCTGTTGGCTCCATTGTCAGCATTTCAAACATTTCCTCCAGTGCAGAGTTAAGGTCTGGATGCGTCCTTTCATTTGACTTCATGACATGAGGACATATAGCCATGACAGATAGGTTCAGAAGCAGACGGTGGGCGAGATGGACCGGCTCAGTGCACACCAAGTCTGTGGCCATCTTCAGCCTACCGTTCAGCAGCCAGCGGTAAAGATACAGAATGTCACACTCGCACGCCCACAGGTTGTTGTTGAGGTCTACAGATCTGAGACGCGGCAGGCTGTCAAAGGCTCTCTCTGGGACTGAGCGAAGGCAGTTGCTGTTGATCCTCAGGACCTGCAGGTTGACCAGAGCAGACAGGGAGGGCAGGTCCAGGGCTGAGATGCAGTTAGCTGAGAGGTCTAAATGGGTGAGTGATGAAGGGAGATTCAGAGGGAGGCTTGTAAGCCTGTTTCCTTTCAGTGTCAGGACCTGCAGCTTGTTAAGACCCAGAAGTGCCCCAGGCTGGATGGCACGGATGTGATTATCCTCCAGATCCAGATGAGTGAGGTTTCCCAGCTGCCTCAGGGCACCTGCAGTGATGTAAGTGATGCGGTTCTCTTGCAGCAGCAGAGACTCTAGGCTGGGAGGGAGGCCACGGGGGAAGCGGGCCAACAGGTTATGACTGAGACTGAGCTCCTGGAGGCTGGAGAAGGGCTGGAGCAGGTGGTCCACATTACAGAGCTGGTTCCTGGCCACAGATAGAGCTGAGGTGCTGAGAGGGACAGAGCGAGGAAGTGATCTGAGACCCAGGGACTCGCACAAAACGAGAAGTCCTGGACGAGGACAGCAGCAGCCCGGAGGACAGAAGGACATTCTGAGGCAGGCTTGTGGACAGATGTAGAGAACCAGTAGGACACAACATCTGCACCAAAGCATGACTCACTGTGAGAAATAACGGAGGAGAGACAACCAAGTTAGGCACACCAGACTGTATTAAGTGGGGCATCAGATTGTTTCCCAATCTGATGCCCCACTTAATTTAACTAAAAGAGGGGTGAGCACTCTACATTAAGGTACCCCCCCACAAAGGGCTTATAAATTGTAATTGAATGCTTTAATGCTGTTAAATAGATAATTTACTAATGCCTTATAGATCAGCTATGAGACGAGAACTTGATGGATCATAACAGTTTTTATTTAAAGTATTTGCTTTTGCTGTTGGTTTAACTGATGTTAGAAACCTATGACCCACAAGTGATGACCTGCAGAGATCTTGGTTTGTTCCCATTTATGGATATATATGGATATATCTATAACTAAGTTGATGGCTTAGTAAAAAGTGACTTGCACCCAAAAATAATTTCCCACAACCTGACAAATCAAAAGTTGCTCATGTCACTTATTTACTTATTAACAATTACTAACAACTAATTAAGGGTGACTTATTCAAAAGTGGTACCAAAAAAGAAATAAAGGCCTGAGCACTTACCATTCTTCTGTTCCTGTATTATCTACTCCTCTGAAGAGATGGGCAGTCATGTTTCCCCATGGTCCTCACATGATTCAGTGTCTCTAAAGAAAACCACTGAGAATTCCAGGCAGATGCTCATCAAAGTTTAACGACAGCCTTAAGGTGCTGTATTACCTATTCTGGATCCTCTTCACCATTCAAATTGATTGAGAGGCCCCTATCTGTCAGTGATAGACACTGAAGAGAAGAGATACTGTGTTCAACAAAAAAAGGAAGACGGAAACAACACGTCACAAATATTTCCTCATCTGCAGTCACCCCAGGTATCTAAGAGTCAAAGGGACAGTGAATCTGGTATATGTGCACAGTGAGCGAGATGCTGCTGGCTGGTCCTGTATCTGTATGTCTTGTGGTGGGAAGAGTGAAAGTGAAGGGGTAGTATTTTCTCGAATTATTTAGCACCTCATCGACAAAAGAGCTGGCAATCTGACCCCTGCTGCCAGGCTATGTCACGGCTCACGTTTCAGCTGTCACAGGATTTACATGTGCTTTTTAGCTGGTGTGCTGTCACCTTTGATGTTTGATCTTTGGCAAGTTTATGCTTCGTTGTATTATTTAGTTTTAGATATGTTCTGATTGTAGCCACATGAAGATGGAAGTGGTAAATATAGAAAGAAAAGCATTAACACACACAGCTGATAAATCTACATTAGTTCTATTCACATGAGGGCAGTGTTTCACTGCTTGTTCAAAATATGGAGCAGAGAAGTTAAAGTTGTTTGACTTAATGTTTGAATTTCCCTGGAACAAATCAGTGTCTCAGAGATTTATTTAGACAATCCATGAGCTCTTGTTTTGCAGCGAAAGCTCAGCATGTATCTGGTTTACTGATGTTAAAATATTTAAACAATCTTGTACAGTAGCCAGTGAAGGACAAAGGGGGCTCTCTTCATCTCCAAGCTCTGATACCTTCTGCCGACCTTGTGTCTGGGTGCGATGGTGCCAGCCGGCATTCAGAAAACTGTTAGTGTTGCAGTGTTGTGTGTGCATATCTTGGGCTTAAAATGTGAAGTTAAAATACAGCATGTGTCTCCACAGAGTGGACTTCATAAATACGACATCTTGACAGGATGAAGCTTAAAATTACAGATTCCCAAGTTAAACATAATGTGTATGTAGAGAGCATCCTCTTTTTTTAGACCCTCCTTGCCTTGTCTTAGGTTTCTTCGGGGTTGTATTTATGTATCACCAGGGCACTGCTTTTACCAATATTCCTTGCTACATTTTCAATAATGACAGAAAAATCATTACCAACACTTTTATTAATAATAAGAAAAACAAAATTGTCATTTTGTAAACAATAAAACTGTCACTTACAGAGGAAGCATCTGTCTGGAAACATCTGAGGAAAAAATCAAATCTGAGGTTCAGCGGAAAAGAGTATTTCAACATGACAAAGTTGTGGCCCATAAATCACACAAAATGTATATCACACATTTATTCTCTGAATCATAAACTTCAGTAATGGGACAGGGATTTGGATGATCTTCTCCAGTGCAATCTGGACATAAATCAAATCAAATCAGATAAATACCAAATACACACTTCCATGCTTTTGATTTTTAAACACGTTCTTAGCTTCTTTGCCACTGTGAGTAAAACCTGTTACAGCAGCAAAACAGACCAACTCTCTGTCCCTGTATTCAAGTTCATGACTCATTACAAATCATTACTTTAAGAATAGAAATCATAATTTATCTTATACAGACGTGTTACTTATTTAGAAAAACTCAAACCATTATTCACAAAGTTTTTATACCAAAAAAAGCCTGCTTTAAATGTACATGCCAGTGGATGGCAGATCAAAATTATCACCCAATAAATATGTAGACAAATAGGTAGTAGATATATGTATGTTTTTTCTTCAGCTACACAGAAATAACACAAATTGTACTTTTGGTATAAAGCTTTGTCAAATAGGTTCTTAAAGTAAAATATAATATGATATGACATAAAACAATATTATGCAAACAAAATTAGGTAAATATGAATGTAAAAGTAAAGAGAATGTTTTTCTATCCAGTCCAACAAGTGACGTTTACTGGCATCTTTTTTGCTTTATTTACAGCACCAAAGATTTTTCTCTAAATGACTGATGACTGATTCAGCCAAAGGCTCTTAGCTGCTAAAAAGATTAAGTGGCATACAGCAGGACAGACTGAGGAGATTCCTTAGTCTTGGCAGGCATATGGAGTAATACATCTCTGTGTTAAAAACACATGAACATCATGAACATCAATTCTATTTGGCAAATATGGGAAATTAAGATCCTCTGTTTTTACTTTAAGATTTTACTTTTTTCATGTTATTCTCTCTCTTTTAATAAAACAAAACAAACAAGCTGTATATCATGAAGTGATGCAACCGTAATAGCAAAATGGTCTAACAATCACTGATAAAAACAAAAGGATTAACTACTTCAGCAAACAGCTTTGCTGAAGTAGCTTTGCCCACATCTCCATATCTCCCCCATAAGAATCTTTACATGAATCAGAAATGTTGAGATGTGCTTGAAGATGTAGGTATCATTTGTAAACTTGTGCAAATACATTTCATTATTTGCTTTCTGTCCACATATCTTCTGTTTTGTTGTGTCCCAGATGGGAAAAAAAATGTGGCCTATATTTGGGCCACTTACTTGTTTCCTCTGGCCCAGTATACACCTGGTTCCATGGCCCGAATGTGGCCCATATTGTCAGATGCTACTTCCACATCTGGCTCATACACAGAAAATCTTCTGGCTGTTAATCAAGAGCATAACTGCGGAAATCTGCCCAGATGTATATGAAGTATATGGGCCAGACTTGGGCCAAGGACAAGCAGATGTTTCATTTTGCTATCTGGGGTGTTGTTTTTTTATGTAGTACTTCATATTTCTATGTGTTTAGATTTATGTTTCAAAGATGGATCATTTTTCATATGAGGCATCAGCTTCAATTAAATACTTTTCCCTCTGTAGAAAGCTCTTTCAATTAAAACTAATAAAAAAAACATTTTGTTTAATGGTTGAAACATTTCACCTCTTATACCATCAAGATCCTTGGTCATGGCCTAATGGTGGGTCTTTTTCAGATGGCAGGTGCAGACTGGTTGACTGGAGCTGGTGCTGGGGCTGGAGCTCTGCTGTACGTCCTTGTGCTTTGACTGCTCTTTGTGCTTCGGCTCCTCTCTCCGTCTTTCCACCTCCTCCACCTCCCGCACCTTGGTGACCTCCTGGCGAGGTGAAGACCTGACATCTCGCCCTCTCTCTCCCACCAGAGCCTTAGAGGGCATGCGCAGGTTCTTGGGGGAGCCCATGTTCTGAGTCTGCACCCTCTTGACGTGGTCAACTGCGTAAGGTCTCTCCTGGAGATCACTTGAATTCTTGCTTCCACCAGATTTATCTGCCATATACTTCCTGGGTGCCTGAGGAGGGGCCTTGTAGGCCTCCAGCTTGCGCTTATGGCTCATGGCAGAGGCACAGCAGATGATGAAGACCATGACAATGAGAAGAGAGGTCACAACAATGATAATGAGCAAATTCTCCTGCAGGAAATCCACTACTCGGCTCAGGACAAAGTCCTTCAGGCGGATCATGGTGGTGGTGATGCTGTTGGTGAGGGTGGGAGCTCCAGTAGCAGTGGTGATGTGAACAGGTCCTCGGGTGGAGAAAGAGGTTGGGAAAAGGAGCTCCAGCTCTGCGTCACCGCTGCCATCCATGGATATGTTATAGAACATAGGAGCGGCGTGACACACACTGCACCACAGTGAGAGCAGGGTCACACAGACGTGAAAAGCCAAGTGAGACTTCATCTTATCAAATCCTGCAATAACAACAGAAGTCTTATTTAAATCCAGGATCAGAGAAATGTTTATATCAGATTCATAAACACAGAAATCTGATGCCATTTTTAAAAATACAGGTGGGAGCAGGCAGTTCTGTGTTTTCTTCGGGTTCTGTGCATTAATTATGAAGATGGAGTCAGAAGGTGATTAGCTTAGCTTAGCATAAAGACTGGAAACAGGAGGATCAGCTAGCCTGTCTCTTTCCAACGGTAACAATCTGCCTAACAGTACTTGGAGAACTCATAGATTAATATATTGCATTGTGTTTGTTAAATCCAAACTAATGGTGAAGTTGCCTCACAGCACAGACTCCAGCTTTAGAAGTGTGTATTTACAGTGGTATTTGTGAACATACTCTCAGCGTTTATACTCCTACGGAGCTGATAATTCTGGCTTCATGCTTCATGCTTCATGCACATGTGTGAAAACAAAGCGTTTTTCTCAGAAGAGAAGCAACATTGCAGACTGTGAGTTTTTAGCAGTCCAGCTGAAGAGGTTGTTCCTCTTTGAGAATTTTCAGTTTGAATTGGCCTGGAAAGGTAAAACTACCCAGTAGTTCAATTTTAATGACCAAAGAGAAGAGAAAAGGAAGGAAGGAATAAACATAACTTCAAAGATAACAGATCAGACAGATCATACTTTATTTGTGTAGGTATATAGAGCCTATATTAAATACCCTTCTGCCTTTTAAGAGATATTGTGAATGGGGAAATAGTGATTTAACTTTTACATAACTTGTCCTGTAGATATATTTTAATAATAAAATAAAATAATAAATTTGTAACCTCTTAGTTTGTTCTAGCTTCTTGTTGAGCTACAATACTAACCAGTGTCAAGCACTATCTCATGCAGCAAAGACATACAGATAAAATAACAGTGTTTTAAGGTTTTCCATCTGAAGTGTAACCCTAAACATCCATTTTGACTCAGGCTTTTCGGTCTGCTGTTCACTGTCTTGCACCAGATCTATTTTAGCAGCCAGCAGAGTAGCCATTACTTATTTGGGGTGGAGACAGTGAGTTTGGTGCTGAAGGCCTTATAATTTGTAAAGAGGAGGGTGGCCACCCATCCACCACACCAAAGGCAGGAGGAAGCTATATACCAGAGGGAGCACAGAGGCGTGGGAGACCTGTGGCTGTGGCCTCTATATTTACACTGGGCACCAGCTGCTGTGCACCAGCCCACAGCAGCACAGACATGATGAAGATATTTCTGCCTCCAGGGAAACCTGCATTTACTTTACAGTACAACCAACTAAATAAACTTCCCGGCCCAATTCTTCCATTATTCTGTCTCCATATCAATGTGAAATCCAGCTTTAACAAAGAAAACGGAAACCTTCAGTGCAGAGTTCACTCTGTTACCTATTAAAACCTGTTAAACATGTAACACAGTGTAATTACACAGTGTTAATCTGTAAAGACAAGCTTCTAATCAGCATCGTGCTATAGTGAATCTGCTGCTTCTCTGTTTCACACTGTATGTAGCGTATGTTCAGCCCCTCTCCCTGTGTGGTCTAACATGCATGTACTCTCCTGGACCAGATGGTAGGCTGGGTCTTCATCCTTGGATGCACAGCTATAGGACAGCACTGCCTTTTGAATCCCCATAATTACAGACATAATTACATTTCCTATGTTTTACTGTAGGGTTGACTTTACCTTCGACTGAAGGCCATCCAGACACCAATATGCAATTAATCCACTTCATGACATATCCTTGAGTATAAAGCTTTTATGACTCTGTCTTTGAAATTGAAATGTCCTGGATGTCTTGGTTATGTAGCCAAAATCCTGTCTGTTTTTAAAGTAAAATCAGGTTTTTAACAATGCTTGGCCAGACAACATGTATTTATAAAGATGGTGCCACTGGCAGAAAGTAGACTATTTTAAAAAAATTATTCAAACACTTTCTCAAATCAAACTCTGTAAACGATAGGTCAAGGCTTTGAGAGGTAAAACAAACTGACCATTAATATAGGATATATTATATTATATTATATATATCAAGCATGTTATTGATTATTTAGATTAAGAAAGGCATCTAATGTTAGCATAAGAGCAAGCGCTGAAGATAACTCTAAAATATACACAATAAGAATGAAAGCATTAAAAATCTCACTCAAGTAAAAGTTGACACATTATCAGGAAAATGTAATAAGTAAAGTAAAAAAGTATCAAAGGAAAACGTACAGATGTAGAAAAAAATGGCCTATAATGGTTTTAATGTTATTACATACTATTTGATTATTATTACATTTGTGGAGATGAAGCAGATTTTACATTAGCAGGAGTTTAATCTGTTACAGTGCATCATATTTTATGTTTTTTTCTGGCCATATTCTCTGAATGTAAAATCTGCTATTGAATTAACTGTTGCTCTAAAACAAATGTAATGTCTTAAAAAGTAAAACGTACAATATTTCCGGCTGAAATATGGTTTATTTTAAAATCAAAGCTATTAAGGAAAAGTAATATAAAAATTCAAGTGAGGTATATACTCCTAAAAATAGTAGTTTTATCTCTCAAGGTCTTTAAAAACCATAGAAAAATAAAACATTTCAGTAAGTGAGAACATGTGCTCCCTCTGTAGAGGGAGAAAACTTATAACACCTGACGCTTATTGAACATATTGTCAGTCTGGATGCATAAACTGGACTTATATCCATAACAAATTGAATAATATACTTACAGAATGTGTTGTCCTTGGTTTGTCTTCTGTACAGCTCAACACAGTGCAGACAACAGAGAGGAAAAAAGAGGAAAGACAGAGTAACGAGAGGAAAGTAAGAATGAAAGAGAGTTTCTGAGCATTCGCCCTCCCTGTTTTTTCTACCGAGCTCTAAAAAAATCCCCTTACTGCAAACTTATGTTCAGCCCTCTATTTTCAGCCTCTCCTCCCTCTTTCTCAACCTCTCATCCTCACTCTTCATTCTCCTGCTCTCATGCAGCAATCATTTGGGACTGGGCATTTTTACTCTTCAGTTTTTGTGAACTATTATGGAGAGAATGTGCAGTGACTCTGTGCATGATAACAGTAAACAGATTAATTTTTAAAAAGTTTGTCTGTAGAAATGACTTTTATTTGGTTAAATAGTATAATTTACCAGAATATGCATTAATTTGTTAGACTGGCTGACACAGCTCAGCCTGAGCTTTAAAACCAATGGCAAGAATGACCTGTAAAGACACTGCAGTTGGTACAACAGTTCCATGTTTTAAGGAAAGTGGGTATTTCTGTACTTGGTGGGGCGAGTCCTAAGACTTCTCTGCCTCCCACTGAGTCCTCTCTAATTTAGTCCATGTTGATTACAGCCTGTCTCTACAGAGCATACAAGACCAGCAGAGAGAAAGCACCCTTTTCATCCCAAAACACATGTAGAGAGCAAACATATAAACTTCATGGTCTTTTAGGAGCACTTATCTCCAGATATGTCTCTAAATATGTATGGGATCTGTTTAAAGCTGCTCACGTCTCCTCTCTCTTATTTTGACAGACAGTGTGAGATGTTGATATCATCATTGGTCGGCTGTATAAGGTGATCATTTGCAAGATTAGAAGACAAAAGTTCTGCATGTTGTCAAAAGGTTTGAGGAAGGTTATTTAAGATTAACGTAACATTTTTCATTCATTTCTTTTTTTTTTTAAAGTGGTGTTTCAGATCAAGTTTTTCCAGGCTATCGACAGTTTTAAAAACTAGAGAGATTCTTCATACCAACGTGCTTTGTCTGTGCTTCACGCATCGTCATATCTGCCTTTTCAGAACATCAAGTAGCTCTGTAACTCAGAATAGTTGTGTTTCTAATGCTGTAACAGAGACTTGTCATTAAGTGTCACAACCTCTAGTGCATGTACTGGAATAGTGAGCTTGGTGTTTTGTTTGGTGGCTCACACACAATAAATGACCCAGTGCAACAAGTCAGCAAAGCAAAACAATACCATTCAAAGTGTCATCTCTTCTCCAATTTCCACTATGGACAGAGTTCCCACATCTTCTTGAACATTCAGTTCATTCAAAGACTTTCAAGGCCCAATTCCCTTAAATTCAGGGGCCCAACATGGTGTAGTTTGAGACATGGGTCAAGGTTAATTACTGTTACAACACAAGAGTGTTTATAATGAGAATTAGCTCACAGGCAACAAAGAGAGGCTTGAATGTGTTTACACTTCCCAGTTGTGTTGACGGTGACGGCAGACTACCTCTTGCACATGCAGAAAGGGACAGCAAATTTAATAACATTAAAGTGCAAATCTTGAAGATTCATTTAAACAAGTATCACTACCATTGAATGAGGGAGTCACTAACACAAAGTCAGAGATCGAACACACAAACCTGCAACGTATTGTCATAGGTACTGCCAAGGATAAAACTAATTGTAGGGTTTGAAACTTAAGAAAAAATATTTCCTAAATACTATTTACTGAATGAAATACAACATATCAGTACATTTGCAAATTCAAAACTGCACAATGGGCCCGTTTTAAAAATTCTTTATTAATTTTTCTTATAATCAATGTTTGATACTTGAAGCATGAATAATGAACAAAAATGCTGAGCAGACCTCCACATGAGGCTTCATCCTGGTTCCTTTTTGTCTGATTTTCTTCTTGATATTCATACGACCTCCAATATAACAGAGGTTCTGTTGTCTCATGATGCAGTATGGCAAGGTGCAGGGAACACAGACAAGGGGAAAACATTTATAACCCACCTCCCTTTCAAATACCCTCTTCAGCACAACCACAAAACAAAAATGAAATAAAAAAAAAAAAAAAAAAAAATACAGAAAATATGGTCATGTTATTTACACAGCTTTCACTCATTTATCTAGACCTTAATTACAAACATACATCTATCTTTCAACTGCACATTTCTCCAACCTACAGGGTCCCTTTGGATCGCTATTCACTACTAGTCCTCAAAACACAACTCTCGTGCCGACAGTGCTACAAAGAATCCAGAGTGGCAGTCTGATATACAAGATAGGGCAGTATAATTAGTCTCAGATCCACATTCCTGTAGCACTTTAGATTTTCACTCACTAATATTCTAAGACTCACTGTTCAAATCGCATCTTTAAGCCATAATGACTGGAGATGCTGTGCGTTCAGCCAACGGCTTCTCGGTTTGGCCTTTTTTTTTTTTTTTTTGTTTGTTTTTTTGAATGTTTGAATACCCGTACCGAGGTGGAAAGTGTCAAAATGTCAAGGGCGCTATGCTTCTAACAAACCCCGACCAGTAATGCCGCCAGATGTATTGTGGGATATCATCCAGGTGGCTAACATACAGTACTTTAGGAACAGGGTCCTTCGAACAAAGTGTCTGCACTAAGTATAGCACCTCAAAGTGGTTTTAATTTTGGGCACCTATCAATTCTTCCATTTACTACACAAATCTACTCACACAACAGTTCCCTACAAACACTTCCATGGTCACCTCTATGGCACTTTCAGGTCTTCTTTACAGTGGTAACAATTATTGAAGGCAAATAACAGACTGAACCATTACCCGTCTCAGCTTCCCACTGGGAAACAAATCTACAACTTCAAGAAAATAGAGCTTTTATCATAGCAAAAACTGCTCAGATTGGACAATTAATTGTTCATTGTTTTTGATGCAACAAAACTGAATGGGGGCATCTGAGAAATAACCATTAAAAAAACCCAGAAGTGGAAGTGCTAAGAGGGATATAAGCACAGTTGGAACAAGAAACAGGCTAAAATTAACAGTGAACTATTCAATTCATCCAGGTTAGAGGCAAATTTTGGACAATCTACTGCGAGTCCATTTCATAACAACCCACCAAAGAAGAAACAAAGCAGGAACATCCACAGTGGCAGGTACCAAAAAGACCAAAGACATGAGGCACATATTCACACACAATCTTGGCCTTAAAGGTCGATCATGGACAGTTTCTGTAGCAATCTCCAGTTTTATCACCAGATGGTTTTAAAGAGTCAAGTCAATGTGTGATTACTTGCTGTCATTTCATCACTTCCTGTTTGGTTTGTACAGAAAACACTAATCTGAGCTGGTATATAATTGAAAGAAACGGTGACAAAAAATAATCCCACTACACTTGACTACCCTTGTGTGTTGGGCTAACCCATGAATACTAAACACTGAGGTTGGTGACTGAACCTCTCACAAAAACAAAGCAGGACGATTTTCTGCAGGATGGTTGAAAATCCACAAAGTTGGTCTTTTCCATGGGCAGCACATACAATGTCACAATAACAACCAACCAGTGTAACTGAGTCACTACAGTAGTGTCTTTACAGAATGAGGAATGTTATAGGAGCATTTTCCCCACACCAAGAAGAGCCAATCGATCCAATTGGTGGAATGTATTTGTCATTTTCTCCAAAAAGCACACAGTGCATGTTAATGAAGCAAGACAGAAAGGAATGCATGTTTACATGGACTAGTATGTCCACAGTCAGAATGATGGGAAGCAAGAGGAATGAAAAAAAAAAAAGAAGCAAAAAGCAAGTATTGACTTGTGCAGCTTCAACACAGACAGAAAGAATTTGTTATATATGATTTATCTGAGGGCTTGGTTCAGACTGTGGCAGCTAAATGTTTCTTCAGTCAGAATGTACTGGCATGACTTCACATTCTAACAACTCAAATCATTTTTATTTCGTTGTAAATAATAGATGAAGTTCTCCTTGTATAACCAGTTTCCCTGTTAGTAATTTGAATATCCTCATAACAGAGAGAAAGAAATACTGTAAAGGAGGTGTAAACAAAATTTAAATTTTGGCAAAATTTTGGAGTATGGTAACATGCAACACTGACGTCTAAAAAAATATTTGGGTCTACAATAGTGAATGGGATCTGCTGACTTTGTAATTTTCTTGATCATTATTCTAAAACAAAAGAATTATGTAAGACTGATACAAGTAGACAAAATAAAAAATGACTGCCACAGAATAAAAGGAGTAGAGTCCTTTGTCACCAAAAAGCAAGAGTATTTTCTGCTAAATTTGCCACAAATCCTTCTTATTCCACCTGTGTTAAACTGAGGGTCGGGGGCTGGCTAAGAAAAAGTTCATCTGGAATGTTGCTAGGGATCGTTGCTGGGCAGGACTCAGACAAAACACTGTCACTGAGATAGGCAGTGACTGGTCCTGCCCACCCCCCAGCCAAAGGAACGTCCTGAATTGTAGCGGGTTGGGTAAAGGGTCTTTAAATGGCAATTTTGGACATTTGCTCTTCAAGGTTGATGATTCGCTTCTCCTGACTGCTGACGAGGTCCTTGAGGGATTTGATTTCTTTCAAGATCTCCTCCAGCTTGGCTTCAGATTTCTGTGGGAGACAAGAGTCAAGTTAGACTTTTTGGCATGTTCACATACATTGCTATGACAATACTGCTGAAGCCACTCGGCTGTGAAACAAACACTGAACTATGGTCTCATCTATTCCAGTTTCAAACCCAACGTACTGTATATCTCAATAGTACTCAAGACACCATCTGTGTCAAAAGCCATCCCTACAGTCTTGGACTGCCAAGTGGCAGGGCCTGGTAGTCTGAGGGTTAACATGTTACACCAGAACTGGAGCCAAGTGGGCTGTGATTACAGAGCAGAACTGCACAGAGGCACATGGGCTGGGTCCCAGGCCGGAGGCTGTGTTGTGGGTGAGGTGCGGCAGGACGCCCAGCAGCAGGCGCCCAGAGCAGCAGCAGACCCCTCAGTTTGTGGGTCAGAGAGTGGGTTGAACAACATCTACAAACCACCTCATGAAGACAGTCAGCAATCTGCCTTGCATCTTCCACATACTACTTGTCTGTAAGACTATGAGCTCCAGAGGCTACAATAAGGGGCATTAATGTCCATTAATGAAATGGAGGTGGGAGTCAGGAGGACAGGTTCTCATGTGTGACAATGTCTAAGTATAATTACTGTTTTATGTCTGTTATTCTAATCACTTAGGGAATTTTTGGTGGAGAATCACTTCAATTAATTCTTGGAAAATTATTATTCTTAATAAACACTACAATAGCAATTAATAACTTTGGGGGAATGGGCTGCATTTATCACTCTGGAGAGCTTAGGGTTAGGGTTAGGGTTAGCAAATACTCACAATCGATGGAGTCGGGGAGGCAGACTTGTTGGCAGGGCTTGAGTTCTCTGTGTTCTTGGTCACCTTGTTGTCCAAAATGTTCTTTTTGACCACCTTGAACTCGCGGTTCTTGCCCGGGACGTAGCCGTTCTTGAGGGAGATGAGTATAGGGTCTCCATTCTTGCCCTCAAACCACTCCTCAGCCTCCAGGGCTGGGTCAGGTCCAGCTGTGTCTGGGTACAAGTCGTCCTGGAACAGGTCCGACTAAATGGGAAAGAAAGAATGACAAAAACAAGTTTATAACCAGCACATTATAAGACAAGGTCTCACAATAGTCTGTGCTTCATCAAGTAGCTTAGTGTAGTAACTATGTGCAAAGTAGTGATTTAGGATGAAGACTCACCTTTCTAGGCACAGTCATCACAATAGGCTCACACTTCCTTTCATGCAGTTTATAGAACCTGAAGACAGACAAATTCAAACCAATCACACACAAGTTTGTGCATTATCAAACAAAAAAAAAAAACAATAGTCCACAGTGAGATTAGTGATTATGCTCTGCCTCCTAGTGGTGAAGCTCTGAGCTCAATATTAGCTGAGGTTGATTAAAAATCTTGACTCAAAACAAATTCTACTGTCAGATGATGATTAGCCACACTTCTTAGTTTAGCTTACCTTGCAATTTCACACTTATTGACATCAAGGCCCCTCTTGGGCATGTAGCCCATGCCCCTCTGGGGCTCCTTGGTGGCAAAGGTGTTAAGGAAATGAACATATGGAGCCTCATCTGTGATTTCAAAGTAACGGATACTGCTGTCACCCTGTCAAGAAATAAACTTGTTTTAGTATTGCATTCAGTTATGTAGAAATCATATTTAGACTTCCATCTTTGTGCTATAATAATAATAATAATAATAATAATAATAACAACAATACTTTAATTATTGGGTGCTTAAAAGGAGAACTTACCTTCCCACAGAGGTAAACAACGTTGGTGTCTGGGTCATAGAATGGCAAGAGCACTCCGTTACTGGTGTCCATCTCATTAACAGTAATGGGCTCCTCCATGTTTTGCTAGAGAAAAAAGCATAATGTTAAATCAGAGTAAGAATACAGAAAATGCAAAAAGATTCAATAAACAGGTAGTACCTGTGAGTAATGTAGTCCATAGTAAATTGAGTATAGTGCTAATTTTTAACATGTGAATGGTTTTATTTATACTGTTGACTGTTGTTTATATTGTTGAAAAACTCAATCTAAAGATCAAGGTGTAAACCAACTAGGTTTCACATAAATGAAATATCACGCTAGTGAAATGTATAGATCATAATCATTGAACAGCTTACTGTGCTCCAGAGGGCTAGCTGTCTCTCACTCATGCGGCTGAAACCTGTGGTGAGGACATTGCCGTCAGACAGGAAAATGGCCCTCATTGGTCGAGCTCCCTCGTGTGCCTTCTCCTTCTCCTGTGAAGTAAAGTTTATAGATCAACATGATGCATGTGTGCCAAAAGTCACTCCTGAACAGTTTATTATCTTCACCCTCACTTCAGTTCTGTTTCTTATTGCTCGTCTTACACTAGTCAATATATATTTTACTGCAACAATTTTGACTATGATGGTGTTGTTGTCTAGTTGCAATTCACAATGTTAGCTCTGTTTTTAATAGGTAGAAATACAGAGGATATTATTTGTCTTAAATTTAAGTGTTTCCTTCTGAAGTCACCTACACAGCTATTGAGTCCAGTGATAATTCAGCTTAACAAGGCATTTGCAGACCTCCCTCCATTAGATCACAACTAGATTTAAATTTACCTTTCACATAATGCAGATACAAGCAAACAAACATTAAATCTGTGAAAACACTTACGGCAACAATTGTCTCCTTGCGAGGGTCGATGACACGGATAGACTTGTCCTTGCAGGCGGTGCAGATGAGGCTACCATTGCGGTTCCAGCACACGTTGTAAATGACATCAGGGTGCATGTCCTCCAGGGTGATCATAGCCTCACCTGTGCCCACGTTCCAGATGATGATCTGGTTGTCACAACCTGGGGACAGAGAGAGTGAAGTCAAGCAGGGTCAAGCATCAAATCAGTGTTTTGTGCTTGAGTCAGCAGACCCCATGATGATGTTATAGCTTACATTTTTTAATCACAGCTTAAAGGACACTGAGTTTTTACCTGCACTCAAAAGGACATTGCGTGCTGTTGGATGCCATGTGATGATCCCAACACGCTTGGAGTGGCCCTCCAGCACCACCACTGGCTCAGACATGGAAGTGACAAGGCCATTCTCAGGAATCTGCCACACCTGTAAAAGACAGTTAACAACAGGACAGAGGTCAGAAACAAAGAACAGGCAGGAATGAAGGAGACTTTCATTTCTTTACTCTTGGGTTTAACAAAATCTAATTGTCAACCCCTAAATATCAACTATTACTGCACAATAGGCACCAATAAACTGTAGTTACCAAAACAAACCTGAAGAGGGCAGCAGCATCTCATTGAATTCAATGGCCAACATCAGGATATGATTCAGTGACAGATGGGACATAGTCAAATGAACACAGGGAGGGTTGTTATTATCACAACTGGTACAATATTGTTCCTTCTCCCCATAGAGTAACTTGTATGCAGGCAACAGTTACTTGATAAATTCAAAGAGTTAACATATGGGTCTACTCCTGAGATATGCAGTGGTTCTGCAGACAAGTCTGAATGCTTGGAGATAAGGCAAGAAATGTATCAATGGATTGTTATTTGACATAATTATACACATAACATTTATATTTTCCCCCATAATTTCATTAAATAGTTACTGAAATGCTACTATTTGGGGTTAAGTCAGGCAAGATGAAACTGTCTGCGACCTGTGCTGATAGGACTTATTAAAAAAAATCCTTCAGATTTGCTGTTGCTTCAGATAAACTGTTGCTTATATTACCCTGTCCAGTATCAACTGTCACCTTGCAAATCTCACTGATTATTAGTTTTTGCTCATTACCACAGAGCAACGACTACTTTAAGTGCTAATTTTCTTTCTTAGCTAATTATTGCTCACATGTTTTAAATGGCTTATCAGTGACATGTAATGTGACAATTAAATCCATTCATTACAGTTAGAAATTGTATAGCCATGTACACATCATGGTGCTTAACTCTACCAGTCTGAGTCTAGGCTGTGAACTTTGAAGATCTAATGTCACTAAGAGCACAACTCTTCATAGTTCCTGTCTCAATTACATGGCTTATACTTCTGCAATGGAATAAATACGGCATTGATATATGGTGGGTTTAACAGGAAGTCAGGACTTTCAGGTGAGGAAGTGCTAGCCACCTAAACAGGCAGTACACTCATCTCAGCCTTCCACAGCCCAAATAAGGACATATGGAGGAAAGTACATCTACAGTCTCAAAAAAAGTTAGTGACCTCAGCTCAATAAACAGCTAAATCATTTCCCAGCTCCGATTCCTACAACACATAGTTGAGTCTAATCTAATCCAGAGGGTGAGGTCTGCACCCATCCTTGAGTTACAACAGTCCTGCCTTTCGCAATAAAAGCATGTAGTTTCTTGTCACTTATTAGGACAAGAACGTGTGATGCTGTTTTCTCTCAATAAAGAGATCTGAGTTCAGTTGTACAGACAAACCTTACCATCACTGTGCAGTCCTCTGAGCCACTGGCAATGACCTGATCATTGTGGGGGCACCATTCAATGTCTAACACCGGTCCTGTGTGACCACACACTGTGGGGTAGGATTTGTCAATGCGTCCCGTCTGTAAAGACAAAGATAAACAACACAGGATAACAAGATTAGTCTTATTCTGGACCTGCTTAGAGAACATTGTCCGTGCTGGGGGAGTGAGCATGTTTTGAAACAGGACAATTACAGTATTATCCTAAATCCCACCTGCAAAATAAAGCTCTCTCAAACACACAAACAACATTTAAGAAAAGGCGCTCAAAGGGATTTATTCTAAAATGAAATTTCATACAAGCAACAATTTGAAAGGGACTACTACATTTTGAACTTTACCAATGATCAAAATGAAGGCAGACAGAGGTAGACCTACCATTAAAGTGAGTTTTTTTGGGGATGTGATTACAGTAAACACATGTTGTCACAACACTGAATAAATCAGCTGTGCGGAGTCAAAGATCTTCTGCTATGAGGGGAAAGTGCTGAATCCTGACATGCAATCTGAAATTCAATCTTAAATTCCAAGTGTTCCTACATGGCTCATTGATAAAGTGTGAGTGTGTGTGTGTATATATATATATATATATATATATATAAAAACTTAATGTCTAAAGCCAGAAAATCAATCTTGGTTTGTCCCGCAATTGCTCAGCCAAAAATGAGGCTTGGGTTTTATTGGAACTACACAGAAGCAAAATGAGATTAGATTTAGCCCCTGTTGGACCACCCACAGTAATTAAAGGACGTTATTAGTGATGACGTCATTATACAGTAGACACATGCCAACAGACCATCTCCTTACTTTAAAATCATAACCCCAAATCAAACGCTAAGCTTTGCCTTGACTAGAAAGCTACAAATGAATTTTACACACATATACAGATTCCTCTACCCTCCTAAAACTAGCCTGCAGCTAAATGTGACCTCTGAACCGTACAAACCAGGAGACCCAGGTGTTCTCTCTACATGGTGAGGTGACTGAACAAACTCATGCTGTAATGGTTGGGGTGTGAGACACACCCTAGTCTGCAAGGACTCAGAGTACCACTGCAGGGCCAGAGGAATGATGTCACTTACTGTGGAAAGAGTCGTGCTGCTGCAGCCCTATATAAAGCATGATGGCTTCCCTAATACAAAAATAAAAAAATAAAAAAAATCACTCACTGCCCACAGCTATTCTGCCATTATACTGGGAATAGCAACAATAATTGTTTGAGAACAACCACTGCCTCTAAGAACTGCATATTCAGTAATGAGTAAGAGGTAAAAGCAAAACTAGGATTAAACCTCACAAGAGCAGAACTCAAAGCAATCACTAATGTTAATCCAAACAATAGATTGTGTACCATGTATTGTGCACTAAATAGCCACACACTATGCTCAAGGGATTTACACAACAGATTCACATCAGTATATTCCAAACACTTTGGGAGATAACATTACTAATAATAAGCACCGTATTTGGCACCAGTTGGTACAGTGTTTCCAGACTGGCCAGATGAGTTTTACATTTTTTTACACCAGCCATGATAGGCTGTAGCAAGCTACGGCATGTTATGTAATTATTTGCATTTCTTCAGTGGCCCAGGGGACACATTTTTTTTCCAGTCTATGTTTTGTTTTTAAAAAGGTAATGCTGAAACAGGTTTTGTCCCACTGCAACTTACAGATCCAAACAAACGCAGTGATGAGTCTTAGTGCAATTTACTGTCTGCAGTACAACATGACTATGTTCAGAATTTGAACAAGCAGGAAATAAAGGTATCCAGTTTTGTGGCAGACAGATCCTCTTCACATTTTCAATTTTGGAACAAAACAGTGAGAAATAAAAACACAGGGACATGCAGGGGATGGTGGTTTGGGCCTGGAGAGACAGTCCAGTCCAGAATACAAGTTTCATGTTGCTCAGGCATTCCTGCTGTTGGATATTTCCCTGCCTCTCCTACAGAAGATAATGTAGCAAAGCAGAGAACACTTAAAACCTGCTGCCATTACAGAGCACATCCACACTGGTGTGACTGATATCACCAAGTAACATGATTTATATCTGGGAGGTCTCATATTCAGCGAGACTCTCAGACATAAAGTCAGTATACGCCTTCAGTGGCCAGATATCCATACAAATCACGGTAGGTGACTCCATGCTAGATGAAAATATTAGGCCTGTAACCATGCAGTCACCTGACTGACACAGATTTGAGCTGTGACACATACTCTAGCTTCAAGTTTAGTGATCAAAGTCCAGAGTATGTGAGAATGAACTATGTGTACATGTAGTATGTAGAAATCACAACATCTTGTTTAAAACTCACCCTGACTGCTGAACACACCCTGAAATCTTCCCTAAAGCCAAGTGTAAAGTAATCAGACTTTGACACTGCTGTTGGCAGTAATCTATGAGCCACCATCAGGTATCAGATAACATTACCATTAGATATGATAACATTACCATTAGATATGAGACTGCTGACCTCTCCTATGCAGTTGAGTCCATTTTAAAATTCTTCTTTGATTTAGTAAATCATAAATTAAATAATTTCCATTACCAGACAGACATGTTTTCTCTGCATATTAAGTTAATAACATACAGATCTATAAAGGAGTTTAGTCTAGACTATCCCTGCACGTATCCTGAGGTCGGCAGAAACAGGATGTGAAGCAGGAAGTACACATACTGATGACCAGGTGTAACAACAGAAACAATAAACAAACAGATCATAGCGATAAGACAAACCAATATTTAAAAGTTATGTGCCACTACACTTAATTCTTTTTAAAATTGTTATCAGTTTGACTTTACACTATTTCTGCAACATTAACAGATTCAAAGTATTATGAGTCATGTTCAGTCAAGTTCAACTTTGCATGCCCACAAAAAATATCAGAGTAATAACAATTATTTAACAAGTCCTGTGATGTAAGACTGTTAATACCATCTCAACATCAATTGGGGCTGTACCCTTTTATCTTTTCTAATACTAAGTATGCAAGAACATTATCCATAGGGGTGGATGTTGCACTATGCACGAGCACTTTCATGAAATACTGTTAATATATTTTCAAATGGCTGTTATCATGCTTAAAACTATCACATACAACTGTGCTGAAGAAATCCAACAGAAGTTACAGTTGATGTATCAAGGTAGTAGACTGTGACCTGCACATGTTGGTATATTATCATTGTTTATTGCAAGCACAGTCAAATCTCATTTATCTGAACCTTAGATAATGTTAGGACTTCAGGCAGACCATGCAGTGCTGTGAACATGGCTTCATTACCAATGAGGAATTTAAAGACATCTTGCATGTAATTAGAAGTATGTAAACAACATTTCTGATAGGAATATATTCATGTTTTGTCTTTGTATTTGCAGATGCCAAGAGTCAAGTGCCCAAAGATTAAGACCACCTACATGAGCAATCGGCATTTTGACCTCAGCACTCAGTGATACTTCTTAGCACATCACACATTAGCTCCAGTTCAGACATGCTTCAAGGATGGACATGACCTCTTACACAAGTTGCATTTTCTATCAACACTATTTAAAAAAGGAAAATTCAAAAGTTCATTAATACATCACAGCTGACTGGTTGCAATGAACCATGAAGCCCCAGTAACATTTGAGTTAAGCTGTGGAGCTCGACCTCATGATCAACCCAGGCAGGGCAGAGGAGACGACAGTCGACCAGAGAGATGCGTTCTTTACATTCCACACCTTGGCCTGAGGGAGCTCTGGTATGTGTATGGCTAATGACAGAAAGAGGACCGCTAAGGTGTCAAATATAGCACCCTTTGAGGTGTTAATGGTGTTGTTTTCTGATATACATCATTAGGAATGCTTGAGTCTGAAGAGTGAATACAAGTGGATCTTGCCTTGAGCCCCCATAAACATCAGATAACATGATACACAAGGCAGGAATGCTGTTTGTGTGAAGTAAGACCACTGTAATTGTTAGCACTTCCAATTAAGAGTTTAACTGAAAACATCAACCGAAGCTGCACACAACCTAACTCATAACACAAACTCACTGCAGTGGGATCAGCTGTGCATTCACCCCTGTGTCCCTCCGGAAATGCAGCCCTTCAGGCTAATTTGCAAGCCTGCATTTGTCTTAAAATTTGACTTGTTAACTAAAAAACAGCTACCAGAACATTATGTACCAACCACAAGCTTAATCAGATGTCAATCAGTAGAGGCACATACAGGGTTACATATCAGGCAAATTAAATTACAATGGGACAAAACAGCCCTTGAGCCAGGTCAGACAGAAACTTTGTTTATTTTCAAAGTAAATTTACATAGCTGTTTACTCAGACTATGGAAATTAGTAAAATGAGAGAGAAATTATCAAACCAAATTTAAACTTAATTTGATTATTATTTTGTGTAACATTCAATGTAATTGAGCAGTTTAGCAATGATATGAAGTGCAGATTTAAACTCTATAAAGATTGAAGCACAGTTTAAGTCTTATATGTAGGCAAATGTGTGTTGAATGTGTCACGAGTTCCCAATAGAAGAGATTAATTAAAGTCAAATGAGCGTAGATTCACAGACACAGAAATCTGAAGGTACTCTTTGCTGCTGCAAATAAGAACATATGTAAAACTGGGGGAGAAAGGGAATGAATTGCCTAGAATAACTTGAAAATAGATGTTTACACTATATCAAATATAGTTTCTTGACTCCACGTGGTTTAAATTAAAATACACAATTGTACTTGAGGGAAAAATATCTAAAACTATGTTGATGGATTTGAGATGAAGGGGCATCAATCCATCATCAGTGCGAGTACTAGTACTAGTGAGTGCCAATTATCTACATGTGCATTTCCTGTTTGGAGCAATTTGAACCTTGAGCAGAATATACATCTCGAACTATATTTATTTGACAGGTATATATTAATAGTTTTACTCCTCTTTGTTAAGACAGAACTAACAAAATGTGACCTAACATTGTATAGTATGAAAGAGCTACCTACAGTGATGCCTGTGCACAAACTAACATCAATATAGAAGGGAGCAGTTATTGGGAATTCAATTTTCTCCTTCAATTCTCATAAAAAAAATATTAAAATGTAGTAATTAAAGTAGTTTTTTTTTTTAATTATTATTTATCAGATTCAAGCTGCTATACATTTGTACTTATGAGATCCTGTTCAGAATACATCAAGATCTTGCAACATGGCAGACAGGTAAACAGTTATGTAGGAGAGTTAGTAACATCAGGCTTTCACAACACCGGTAAAAATGTGGGCTCTAACAAACTCAACCAGCTGAGCAGGAAAATCATCTCCTGGGAAACCAACCAACAGGAAACAAGCTTAGCAAGACATGCAATGTAGAAAAGAGCATCATTTTGTCCTGAATAATCTTTTTTAAAAAAAGCAAACAAACAAAATCTAAACATGCACATCAGCAAGGGGCTAAACTCAGCAGCTGAACACCCAACATGTCCATAACCAGACTACAGACATTTGTATCCTTTGAGAGGAATGTCTGACGCCTAGAAAACAACCAGTTGCATAGCAACAAGTAAGGCTGCAGAAAATGAGAGTGAATCACACAGCAATAGATACAAAGCACAACACTGAAACACAAAAATGGATGTGCAACATTCTCTCAAGGCAAGAGAAGACATTCTTTTCATTCACACAAGAGGCCAGCACACTTCATTTCCTTGCAGCTCAACATGTGATTCACACATGCACACCACTAAAGGGTCTTCCATGCCTGCTGTCAGAGCTCCATGGAAATTTCCACTTTAACAAGTCTCTGCATTTGGATGGTTGAGACAAACAGCTGAGGCAGTAGCAGCAACAGTGCCGTCAAACCAGGAAGCTCTTTTTAAGATTTACAACATCTATATGACAGGAACAATACAGCGCCACACTAAAGACTGAGTGGAAGCTATATTTAGCTGCAGAGATTAAACAGACATACCTATACAGATATATACTGTAGTACGGCCCAGTATTTCTAAAACATTTCAGACCGGTTGTGCAAGCTGAATTTTAAACCACATCCGTTATCAGTGTTCCTGCATTTGCTAACAGGCCACTGTCCTCATTGTCTCAAGGTATGATTAGTTAGTGGGTAGTTACCAATTAATGATGACATGTAGTATGTCAACAAGTATTTTTATAAACTACAAGAGAACATCTCAAATGAATCAGGAGGGTGATTAACTTCTGTCATGTCTTCGATGAGACTGCTCTCAATAGACACTGTATTCCTGAGAGAGAGAGAGAGAGAGAGAGAGAGAGAGAGAGAGAGACTCCACATCTTCCTACTGTCTCCCCAGTGTATGCTGTGATACAACCTACCACCTGTGCTCTTGCTCTTTCGCAGAGGACATTTAATGCATGAAATGGCTCAAAAATTGCAACGTACACATCATTCCCCTCATTAAAAAGTTTTATATAGCTTTAATATTTTAAGGTTCACCACTAAAAAAAAAAAAAAAAAAAAAAACTATCAATGTTCACAGCTCTATATTAACAGATTATTAATACTATTCAGAAATCCAGCAACCACATAGATTCTTCCTAAAATAATGATTTAAATACGGCACTTGGATGCAGTGAATGACTGTGACAGAGACAACATCTGACTTCAACCTAGTTCTCTCATCTTGGCCGCTCTTCATATTTCGGCCTATCCCAGAATTCACATGTGTACCGACACTGCATAAAGCAGCCAATGGCAGGGCAGGGAGGAAATGGTCTTGGAAGGCTGTCAGGCAGGGAGCAGTGAATGACCATATATGGTAAAATCTGCAGTCAGCAGGACTGAGCGGCAGAAGCAGCAAAGGCAGAAGCAACTGAACAGTATGGAGGTCTTGGAACACAGGCTGACCAAAGTATGGGGAAAGACCCTGGATATCCTGCACACAATTATTTTTTTGTGTAAAGACACACAGAGTGCAGCTTATTTAGCAGCCAAGGTGTTTGAGAGACAGAACAGAAATAATGTGTCACTGTGCACACACCCAGGGATTACTAACAGCAAAGGTTGAGCATGAAATGAATGGTGGGATTGAATTCAAATCAAACACACAAACCACATCTGATCATTCTTTCTGTACAGGGGCAGTGTTCGAACCACTAACATGGACCATGCCTCCTACATTATACAATACACTATATGGTGCTAAGGCTGGAGTTTAGGTCATGTTTCATAAGAAATAAACAAAAGAGGAAACTAGAGATGCTAGCAATTGACAAAGTGACTAACACACTTGGAAAATAAACATGCTTATGGCAAAACGGGATAAAAGCATGGAACTTTTAACAAGGGGCATGGACATTTCTAGTGAAGGGATATAAATCACAACAACTGTAATGATTTACTTAGACTTCGCTCCTCTTATGCTGAGCAGACAGAGAGGAATTATAAGGAATTTTTCACTGAACACTTGCTAGCTACTGCATTCACTCCCACAGCTTCCTTCATATGGAAATCAGGGAATAAATTAGCAGGCATCCAGCTAAGAAAGAGAAAGGAAGAGATTGAAAGCATGAGGGAAGGGAATGACATGTGTTGAGCAGGACATCTGATGCCCTCTCTATAAATCCCTGTGTTCTGACAGGAGGAAGCAGCAATACTCATGGCTGTGCTGAGTCATGGAGCCTGCCACACTAACCTCGCCCTTGTGAGTCACACAAAGGGCCAGCTCCATTGGTTGACTACTCAAAATGAGGCTCAGACCTCAGGTCAGGTCACAGATCCACAACATCAACCTCTGAACTGCAGAAGATACTTTTCCCTCCAATTCCTGACACATGCAGTTAGGATAAATGGCAGATTTGCTTGAATATGAGCAGGGGGAGTACAATGCTTTTTTGAGTTGGTCATAATTTAGTCATTTATTCTCCAACCACTATTGCGTCACTACAACAAAGACAGCGCACAGTTGCATATGGTTTAATTGTGAGGGGGGAGCATCATCACACTTCTGCCTCCCCCCAGTCCAAGTGTGGTAATGACAAAGGGCTTTGCTAGGCGTAAGAGTGGGACAAAGGGCCTGAGCAGCTGGCTGCCTACAGAGACCGGGAGCAACACAGCATAGGCAGATGGGTTACCCAGACAGATGCACCCTCACACTAGCGACGGGAAGCGGTTAAAGGTTGGGGGGTATGGGGGATGTCTGTCCTTGCAACAAATTGAATTGAGACCTAAATGATTCAAATATCATCTGTCCTTCAATCAAAAAGAGTACTTTATCCACAAAGCAAAGCTGAGACTGTCAGAAGCTCATAAAGTAAAACAGACACTTAAATGATGATTCTTTTAGAAATTTGTATAACCAATTTCTAAATAAGCAACAACAGCGATCTTTTTTCATTCATTTTGATGGAAATGATCTCAGGTGATGAGAGTAACTGTAATACTGATCCACTGCAGTGCAGTCTAGTCAAACCATTTGCAAGAACAGACTCGCCCCACTTTTAAGACCTGCATTGCCAGCTGAGGCTATACTGAGATTTCCAGATGGACCTGCTTTGTCAGAAAAATTCATTTGAGAATAGCGTTGTGATACATTCCAAAAATAGCTGTTAAAAGAAAAATTGCTTTAAGTTAAAAGAGGAATGCCCATTCATTCAAGATATAAAATTAATGCTATTTCTGTGGTGCAGTAGCTGACTTTCTTCTTTATGCTAAGCCCTAAAAACTGACTTGGTGGCAATACGTAATAGTCACGCTGTCCAAAGTCATAACATACATGCACAACACACTACAATTCTTAAATAACATGGTATTTCCCTTATGGCGCCAGCTTCTAAATGCATGGCCTGTAGAAATGAGGAAAAAGCTATATCTGAAGGATTAGTCTGTGTCACGCCTGCCAACTTGAATGTGGGAAGATCTAAAAATCAAGAGAGCTTTTTTTTGTTATCTTTAACTTAAGGAAATTGCCTGAGGTTTGCTCTGTACATAGACATCTCAGTCTCCCACCACTTTTTAATTCAGTAGTGAAAGTAGACTTTGTTCAACAGACACACCATCACTGTATTGGGACATGGCATGCAGAGGGCAACTCATTCACTCATTCACACAGACAAAGAGAGGAGGGCAGGAGGAGTGTGAAACCAGTCAAGCTCGCAGCCCACCTCCAATACAAGCTCTGTATTGAATGAGGTGCTGAGAGGTGTAAGCTGTGTGATGACAGGCCTAAGGATCGGTCGCCTATGGTAGAGTCTTCTCAGATGACATAGCAGTGTACTAGTGAACACTAATTACAGGCCCAGGTTAGATCTGTCAACAATATTGCAGTACTTATGTCAGTCACAGTGTCAGGACCTGCCACTTGGCAATTGCTTGGAGCTGCCAAACAGAAACAGCAGCAGCCAGCAATTCACCACTATCAACCATAATGGCACCCTAGGGTGCTCTGGGGGATGTGCCAAAGCTCCCGATGAATTCAATCTGACCTCCATTGCACCTTAATTAGACCAATTATGACAGCAGGGTTAAAACAAAAGGGTGACATATTCAGCAAGCTAACTTGTTTACGGCCAAACACTCCTCAAATGCTGTCTTGCCCAACCCAAGAGTAATTCTAGTTGAAGTGAAGCCATTCCTTATATGGAGGCTGGAATCAGGAGACTGTTCACTGCAGGGCTTTGGAGAAGTTGTTGTACACATGAGGGTGTGTTAAACACCACGCTGGTAAACATTAATCCTAAAGTACACTGACATGTAGAGGCAGTAGTCCTTTGTGTAATAGGTTCAGACTTCAATGCAAAGTATTACTTGCTGTAGACATCACACAGGAAATATGTTTGCTGCACTCAAAAAAGAGGTATCTAGATTTTTAGTTTGATTGTCCCCCACCACCATCCAAAATTTAAACCACTGAAATCATCTGTAACAAAAACATCACATGCATAACAGCATTCAAAAGGCACACAATGCTTTTAAGGTTAACATTATACCATTTAATGCACAATTTAAAGACAAAGCATGTTACTTTCAAGTAACATGCAGTCTTCTGTTCTAATATGTGTAGGTTAAGAATGTAATCTCTAAAATCGAGTTATTCAATATAAATGTTAATTTCATTCCAAACCAAAAGTTTTGGATAGAACAGACTGAGAATTTTGTAATTTAATATTAGTTACATTAAATGTGCACTCTGCCTTCTTGGTCATTAAAATCATAGAGGGCTTTATGTGCATTGAAATATCATAGCATCTGCTATAATGTCTAATGCTCACCTTTACTCAGCTAGTGACCAAAAAAGTGTTGTGCAAGCACTAACCGTGCACCAAAGTAACCCAAACAAAACAGCTGACTCCGCCACAGTAGAAGTAATTAAAACTACCTATAAACACTGATTGACCACTGCAACCTAGATGATACACAAACATACCTTGTGAAGAGGGAGAACGAGGAAAGCTCCGCCACCACTGGCCTCAATGATTATGGCAACAAATTTAGGATTGACTGCACAGAATGCGCTGTCCCATGTGACCCTTGAAACCCGGATATCATCGTAGCATTGGTCATTCTTCACCGCCTGGCCAAAGACGTGACGGAATTTGCTCTGTCGTACAACTCGTCTCATATCTGTAGAAAGAAAAAAAAAAAAAAAAAATCACAAACAGTCAAAAGATAACAAGTATACAGGATAGAAGCCTGCAATATGAACTGGCACATGCATAGACTACTTCAGCTACACAAAACATCCCATCCACACACTGCAGGCAAAGCTGTTGGAATAGAGTGAGATCACATGTGAGCTTTTTTCCACAACACATTCCCTTTGCAGATGAGGGTGTTTTGTAACAAACCACTACCCTTTGCTACTCCATGGGTCTCCCTGGGATTTCTGGCCAAAGAAGAGTTTTACCAACACAAGTATTGATTCCTAGTAAAGTGGTACAACTTGACACACTACAAAACTGAAAAACTGTGTAAAAATAAAACTCGGTCTTAAATGCTCTATTTCATAAAAGACACAGATTATGAATATAAAAGCAAAATAACCATGCTTCATGATATTTCAAATGAATTCAAACTGTTTATCATCTTCCCTTGTGCCAAATGTTAAACATCTGAAATACTAAGGCGCGTTATCTGGGGCACACTTAGAAAGCGCTACTTCCAAAGGAAAATAGGACATACCCAATCCAAACAAAAACAGACTTTGTAGCTGGTTCAGCTAAAATCTTCACCAAGACAAGAATCTGCTGGCAGACAAGAGAGCTTTGGAAAACAAGCCCATTCAAAAGCTACAATTCCCACTGCTCTGCTTACAATAACAGGCAACTTCCAAAGATAATAGAAAGCTGGCAAGTTTGATAAACGACCACAACCAAGGTCCTGTTTTACCTACAACCTAGAGACAGACAAAAGCTCTTTGATGGTTTTGTAAACCTCCTCAAAACTTTATTTTTGACACAGCACATGGTAACAGTTTCCCAGCCTGAATCACCGACATGACAGGATGTGGGACATGTTTTCGAGGTGGTTTTCCATTGTGCGTGTGTGTATGTGTGTGCAAAAGAGAGAGAGAGACAGAGTGAGAAGGAAAGAATAAGTGCAATCAAGAAAAGCTTGCATCGCATGTTTCCTACAGGACAAGGATCGCAACACAAGCAGGAAGTTCTTCCTGTGGGGATGTGGGAGTGTCAGTCTTCTGTAAAACACGTCAGTGATTACAAGTATTTTTTTTCAGATCTCCAAACCCTGGTGGGCTAAAAGACAAACTTGTTAGAATTAGATCAAACAGTTAATGACACTTAAGTGTTAATCTTCCTTAAACTGAGCAGGAGTTACATCAGATTCAGTAAATCCTCCCCTAAGTTTATCTGGATCAGAAGGGCATTTGTCTAGGAAACTGAATTTGATTACTCCAGGAAAGGCTGACGCATCCAATCCAATTATAAACAGTCTCCGGAAAACATGGTAGACATATTCATAGCTATTTAAAAAAAAAAAAGAAATTCAGAAATGAATACTCTGACAAAAAGACGTTTTATTCTCTAATTTCTAAAAACACAGCATGACATCATCAGCCAACAATCACTCTTTTGTCACTGCTACGAAAATCTTACATAATCAGTTACAATTTACAAGTTTTTAACTATGTCAAAAACGGGAAAAGACATTCCTCTTCTATACAGTAATGTGACGATAGTCTGGGGGCAAAACTCAACAAGGACAACTTTGTCATGGAGGGGTGAAGTTTGCGTGCTGCCTATAGAGCTGTAGATCTGTCACATAGCTTGGTTGGAATAGAAGCTACATGTGAACAGACAACTAAATCAGTGACCTGTCTAGTTGGACACTAGTGTTTCAAAAAAAGTTTTTGTTAGGATGTGAACAGAAACTGCTGCTGCCTTCTGTTGTTGGAAGTTTGCAGATACTATAGTGGAAGGTGTCAGTTTTGTCTAATATTGCTAGTATGATGTCAAAATGACATGTCCATAGGTCTTTTCTCTAGGCTGAATCTGATACACGTTACAGACAAAAAAATATATGTATATTTTTCAAACATTTTAGCAGCTGCATATGGAGACAATGACATTTTCATGAAAAATAAATCTGAAATTAATTTGAAATGAAGAGATATCCAGGATTCAGGTATTAGCGTGAGAAAAACATGTTCACATTGACGGCATGTTTGCTGTGTTGCTGCTACTGCCAGCAATGTCTCTCTACATAGCGTTTTTGCAGGATACTTGAAGGATGGTGGAATAAACTGTGTCTCTGACGTAGCGTTGCGTAGCATATGGCCCCAAAAAAACAAACAAATAAATAAATAATAATGTGATTATTTTGGCAGGTACTGAAGTAAGCCCTAGATTATTTTAACAATCTACTGATCTGATTCTCCTGGCAGATGTATAACTCTACTGCAATTAGTGAAACAGAGCGGCTTGGTACTTCAGCCAGCTTGCCACTTAGTCCCGTTAGACACTACTCACAAAAATACAAATTTGGCTTCTTCTGAGTTCAGGCGTGCTGAGCAACATGCTTGATCACCCCCACTTCCCCATTTTGCTTATATTGTTTGATCAATTTATTGTCAAAGACCAATTCATATATAATTATATAATTCTGTGGTCAACAGAGAACAATAAATGCCCCTTAGAAACATCTTCAGAGTTCAAGACTCCATGCCCCACCTGAGGTGAAACAATCTATACTGTATTTTCCACTGTGATCCAATCAGGAATTGAAGGTTTATACAACAAAAAGTTATTTAGCTACTAAGCCAGGATTTATTTGGTCACTGATTTGTGGACAATGCTGAGGGACCTCTCAGTTCAACTCCCTCATCTCACATTTCTTTTCATGATTCAACATTTTAAAATAAGAAATTGATGAAAATAATTTCTTGAAATTGGAAGAAAGTTAAATTTGGCATATTTCTTAAATTGAATGACTGACAAGTGTCTCTCAAGTTAATTGCTGGCCACTTACAGCTTGTCCCTACTTGTTGTCGATTGGAACCATATGCTCTCTTGTTGGAGTGACTGCACTTTCATGAAGAGGAAGGAATGAAAAAGGTGAACCAGAGCCATAGCTGACTTAAAAGTCAGTCATAAATGCAAGTTCATCAGCAATTTAGTGGAAGACAGAATAAAAAACTAATCTATTTTGATCATTTCTGCTTTAAAGACTGTTGTGGCTGCAATCTGTCTCCAAGACATGCTTAGTAACACAGACAGGGTGCCTAGCAACATCAGGTAAATAACAAAAAACACAATACAATAGTAAGAAATACAAACTAAACAAAAGGTTACTTACAAAGCCAACATGCAAACAACTGTTAAAGTAAATTATATCTTCAGAGATGGAGTTCTTCCTCGCCTTACAAAATCAGTCACAATTAAATGAGCTCAGGTTTCTCAACATGATTTTAGTCTGGAAAACACTGACACTGACAGAGGGCTGTGTTGAGCAGCTGGGAGCTAGACCAACCAGAAAACTAAGGGAAGTGGTTAAGAAGCTGATGAGAGGAAGCAGAGCTGTATTTGAGTTTTAATTGAAGCAATTAATTACATCAGGTGAAGTGCAGTTTCATGATTATGTCGCTGACATTTTCTTTTTTGTTGGATAAAGCCTGGTCTATAAATGCTTTTGAGCCTCCCCATTTTTCATACAGAACGTGCAGTGAAATTATCCTGCTGCTCTTGGCTCTGTTTATTTGCAATAAATAGTGCATTGTTTTACGCAAGAGAACTTTATAAGATGTGCCGTTTTATCACCACAATAGTGTGACTAGCCCAGACAAAACAATCACTGCATTCTTGAGGTTAGTCTGGGCATGCACAACAATCCCCAGTCACACTATCCTTTAGCTCTACAAATGTTCAATATTGCATGTTACTTCTGTAACGTGTAAAATGAAATGTAAATATTTTGTTTTGATTGATTTTTTTGCTTTATTCATGCTTCAGAAATTGTTTTCTTCATTCAAACCTTTTGCCATATATGAACAATATCATCAACAACTTGTCTTGGATTGAAAAATTAGGCAGCTAAATTCTGTTACTTTTTAGCTGTGGTTTTGTTTTGCATATAGACTCATGCAGTTCAGAGTAGGAGTGTGTAACCCATCTTATTCTATATAGCTACAACTTACTTGCACTGTCACAAGTGAAGCCTTTCGCCTAAGTAGTAGAAGTATAATCTAAAAAAAAAAAACATTGTGAATCTCAAACTTTTTAAGTAGTTTTTAAATCAGATATGACATATGACAGATATGTTTCCTGGTGACTATTGAACGTGCACTTATGGCTCCCATGTTATCCTTAGACAGGAGTCTGGTCTTGTTAGTTTGAATTGACTGCTTGGGGGCACTGTTAAGATGGCTGCAAAGTGCCAAGACTTGCCTATAAGGAATTTGCTATTTTTTTGGTCAGTGGTCATAGTGTCTTCAGCAGCTACTGAAGAGAACTGTTGGCGCTGACTCCAAAGAATAATTAAATGTGAACAATGACATCATCACAAAAAAAACAAACAAACAAAAAAAAACAAAACGATTTGTTGTGTGCATTATCATCAAAACTGACAGTTTACCCAAAAGGTGAAATTATTTAAGAGAAACTCCATCACACAACCAAAGCTGAATCAGTGTTCACCAAATTGACTCACGAGTCATTGTCTGTGACTCATTTAAAAGTCCTCTTAGATAAATCAGATTGGAGACACTGGATATGAAACCTTTATGGATGGGTTGGGCTGTATCAGTGTACCCCCCTCAGGTCAGAGCAGACTGGGTGGAGTTGTGGTTGATTATGCAACACTGGGTCTTGGTGAGTAAGGTTTGTTGTGTGGTGTTGTATCCTGACAATCCTTTTAAGGACCATAAACACCATTTCTCAGTCCCTGGATGCTCTTAATGGTTTGATTTAACTGACGTTACCATTCATATATTTGGTAAGACATGAGAGCAAAATGTAAAATGAGGGGCAGGGCAGTTATTTATTTTTATAAAATTGGGAATTTCACATATGTCAATGACTATGTTTATATCAGCGGTTTTGTACCTGGACAGCTACTGTGTTGCTTTAGTCCAGGACTCAGACTCAGGTGTAAATGCTTTTAACTTCAGACTCAACACAAAACCTGAAATCTTTTTTCGAACTTAGGACTCAAACCACCTCAGATGGAGCTATACATGACAGGACTTGTTCCTCTTGTGCACAAGTTCCTCTACCGTTCTAAACAAATCTCACCTCCTTCTCTCCATCCTAACCCCCTTATGGGCAAATGCCAAACCAAAAACTCCCTTATCCGACTCTTATGTAAGAACATCATTATCCCTTACTCACACCTGATGAGATGCCCCCAAAACAAGCAAGCCTATCAAGAAGCTGGAGGAAGCAGAAAACAATTATCGATTTCAAGTTATTGAATCATATTGTTCTAGATGATCCAAACTTAGTCTTTGAAACACATCGGAACCATGGGAAATGACACATATTGTATCGTTGTAAAAATGTATTGTTACACCTGTAATTATTTTCAATTACTATGCAATACTACTACTACTACTACTTATAATACTATAAAACAAACAAAAAAAAAAAAAACTTCCACAGCTCAAGGATTTCACTGAAGCAAGGCAGGACCAGACCAGGTGTGTGACTGTGTTGGAAGGAGCAGTTTAGCTGTACTGTCGCAGCTGAACTAAAATCACCTTAATGGTATTTTCAGTTTTTTGTTTTTATCAATTATCCTGAACATACTTCAGCAGTTGAAAAGCTCAGTAAGAGTTTTTGTGGAAACAGGTGGGCTTCAGAGGACAGAGGAACTTGAAGGGCAGGGTCATTCTGCTCAAAACCAGCAGAGTCCTTATCCAAACGTCCCGCTTCCTGTTAAACTCCTGTGGTTACCACAGAAATCCCAAGAATTAATAGAAGACAGTCATTTACAAAACAGTGCAATATCTGTGAAGAACAACCACTGGAGCACAGGTTTGTCTATGCTACTCTGTGGCACTCCTGGGATTTACAGCTCACTGATCCTGCCCTAATTCAAGCAGAATGCCCTCAACTATCTTTTGGGCAAATCAGATGAAAGGAGAGGTGTGTACCTTATGGCCTCCTCAAGCAGCAGAGCTGACCCTGATGTGCAGAGACAGGAGGAGGACCCAACAGCCCGAGGAAATGACCAACAGGAAGTGGGACCAGTGTGACACAGTTTTGTGCATTCCTCCCCTCCACTCAAATCTCACAGAGATAAACCTAATTTTCATAGGTTATTCTGAAGATTTCAAGAATACTAACCATACTACACAATTGTGTGGTTGACAATTGAAGAATTAAGACCCCTATTGCTCCTGTTTGAGCTCACTGTGTTAGGCCTCTGATCTCCACCTTAGAGTTACAGTACAGATTCCTGCCCTCCATTAAACCAAAGGGAAATTGTTTTGCTCTGACCTAAGACTGTGAAAGAGTTACAGAGGGGAAACAAGCAAAAAAAGAAGCTTGGTGAGGGCTCATGTTCAACCAGTGTGCCAGAATGTAATTCTTACAACATTTGTTATTACTGGAAGAAGAAAGACACTTTCGGTCACTTGATCCAAGATGCATCACTCACTAACTGAACACTAAGATCAATGAAGCACTAAGAGATGACTAAATTCTGGGAAAATCTTCATTTCTGCCCTTACTTCAAGTTACTGAGTAACAAGAAGTCCTTAAAACTGGGGTATCCATCCTTTGGAAAGTGGCTATGTAGAGTATGTACTTAAACATGAAAGATTATGATATGTCCTCGGAGACATGAGACATTTAATGCTGCCACATTCAATTATGTTCACACATTCCAATTAAAACACAGAGCCACCCCATTCTGTCAACACCTATTTACATGTCAACTGGTTTCTCATTGACAGGTCTCCTCCACAATATTATTACACACACACACACATATATATATATATATATATATATATATATAT